>VWZI01009207.1:0-151508 GCA_013396835.1 Psilopogon haemacephalus
CGTCCCACGGGATATTGCGTTTGATTAGCTCATCCCGTGACAAGAGGTGACTTACAATTTTTTTAGTTTCCTGATTTTCAACTTACTGTTTTAATCATATGACCAGCCATAGGTGAACTATCATATCATTTGTGGCTGGTTGTAGAACTGTCTTGAAATGTGTTTCCTGAACTTGAGAATTAAACTCCTGAGTTGGTAAAATAGCGTGTCAACAGTTTAGAATCTATTCACAGTGTAAAAACTAGTCAGTTGCAAGATGTTTTTCCCAGGGTGTTGAAACTACAATCAACCAGGGTGTTGATTGATGGAGCTTCAAGAAAATGATTCAGCTTAGCCTAAGGGAGCTTGTTTTTGTTTTATGTGCTTCAAATGAAATATAACTGGCAACTGTAAATAACTTTCTAGAGGCAGTTTGGCGAAAGTCTTTCTGTCAGTGTAACCAACTCAAATATTAACCAGCACAATGAGAATCGCAATTGCTAGGTAATGTATTTCTTGTGCTGCAGTTACTAATCTTTGTTAGTGAATCAGAAATGTTATATTTATTAGATGTGTTATCTGCGTCATTAGTAAACTTCATTGACTTCACAAAATTGAGACTGTTTACACAGAGGGTACACTAACTTCACAACAGGAATGATAAAAGAAGAATAGTCTGGCCCGTAAAATCATAAGGGCTGGGGCTCCTACAGACTGCTGAACTAGTTACAGGGCATGAGCGTACTCCTGCACTTCACAGGAAATAAGGAATAAGTGCATTTCCCACTTTCTCTGGGAAGGGCAACAAAGCTGATGAAGGGTCTGGAGAACACATCTTAAGAGGGAACTGAGGTTGTTTAGTCTGGAGAAAAGGAGGCTGAAGGGAGACCTCACTCTCTAGAACTCCCTGAAAGGAGGTTTTAGTGGGGTGAGTGTTGGTCTCATCAAGTGACAGGATGAGAGAAAATGGTTTCATGTTGCACTAGGGGAGGTTTAGATGGGGTATTAGAAAAAACAACTTCACTGAAATAGGCTCAGTGAAATAGGCTTCCCAGGGAGGTGGTTGAATCACTGTCCTTGGAGGTGTTTAAAAGATGCATAGATGTGATGCTAAGGCATGTAGTTTAGCACCAGACTTGGTAGAGTTAGGTAATGTTTAAATTTGATCTTAAAGGTCTTTTCCAACCAAAATGATTGTATGATTATGTGAATAATCTGCAGACGTGATGTGAACCTGCTGAGGTCTCTGGGCATCATCAGACACTTTTCAGTTTATTTCTATGATAATTTCCAGCATATTGTTGAAACTTGCACTTTTAAAATATGTTAAAATTTGTACCTAATTTTTTTTGTCAAAACCATTCATTTTCTGTAGAATTGCTTCCTTTCCTGCAACTGTGTTCTCTGCAGAAAGTCTTGTGTGAGGAACTCCAATGTTGGCAAAAATACAGCTTGAAACTAGTTCATTTGCCATTCGGAGTATGTTCTTTAGTTGAGCTAGGACTTGCAACTTCACAATTGTCAAGTTATTCCAGTGCTCCTGAAGTGTATCAGACTGCTATAGGAGTGATTGCAATTGCAGTGTATTTCATGCAGAAAAAGGTGTATGTCCTATATTTTGAGAGTATATAAGTTTTTTCCGAAATTTCGGTGAGAAGAGCCGCTGACAACTATTCTTGACCTGACCATTCGAGGAAGGATACCCCGAAGACCATGTGGTTGGACTGATGCACTCTGTATTTGGAGAATCTTTTATTTCTATTTAATATTATCAAAATGTGAAGACAGAATTATGTGGCAGTCTCTGTCTGGATGCTAACTACCTAAATTATGATTATATGTTTTTAAATTATTCATTCTGAAACCAGTATCCAGTGTTTGAGGAAAGAGGAAAATGGAGACAGGACTTGATTAATGCAAAATTTAATGGAACTTCTGTTCCTGTGCAGCAAGAAGAGATGTGGTTGATGATCCAGTGTTTTAAGCTTTGCCCTTTGGATGGTATCTCAATATACTTCTAAGATATATACAGCTTACTTCTGTAGCAGAAGCTTACATTTTCTGAGTGATTTTCCTTTTAAACGGCATGTAAATAACGTTAAGTAGCATTAGAGATATCTGGGGGTAATATCCCCTGCCACAGCCTTTACTTATTTATTTGTTGACAGTCTTCCTCTGCTCCCACCAAACTTCTCTAACCTGTTACTGACATCACATGTGCAGTGCTGACCAAAAATAAGCTACCTCAGTGTCTCAAGAAATGTGCGTAACGCTAACACATGGTATATGCTGTACTTAGTTTTCAGAAATGTTAGTATTGTTTTCCTTGATCAAATAGCATCAATCAGCCCTAATGGAAGGTTAGTAATTTTGGCTTAATTCTTATGTTAATTCATACCATTTAATTCTTATTATTGATTGCCAGCTAACATTAAGTAAATTGAGCATCTACAGTAGGCTTGAAAAGTATAATTTAGTTCTCCTTCCATTACAAGAAAAAAAACATTGTAGCTGTTGCTGCGATGTATAGATTTGGCATGTTTGCTTTTTAACATAGGAAACACATCAGTTTGGTGAAAGTCATACTAGCTAAAAGATTTAGTAAAGTAAAAGATTTTGCTGAGGTGTTGTATTGCTTTTCAGAGCAGATATTAAAGGACTACTGTGTTCTAAATGAATCTTCCTTTTTGTTTTTCCCTTTATAGCAAAACCAGGTGGACGAGTGAAATGTCAGTATATTTCTGCTGTGGATAAAGTGATCTTTGTGGATGATTATGCGGTAGGATGTAGGAAAGATCTGAATGGCATCTTACTGTTAGACACAGCTCTTCAAACGCCAGTCTCAAAACAAGATGATGTGGTTCAGCTTGAATTGCCAGTTACAGAGGTAAGATGGGGTGGGGAAAGAAATACTGAAACCAGACATTTGACCCTGAGTTACTAGTGTGATATTAACAGCATGTGTTGGAAAAAGGTTATTAAGTGTCATAGGGCAAGAGATTTTTGAAATTATTCATATCTCAAACAAATAAGAGCTTGCGAAATAGTGTATTATTTCAGACAAAAGAACCTTTTTGCGACCACAAAAAGGGATTAATTTCCAGAACTTTGTCAGTCTTATATATGCAATTTAGATGCACTTCTGGAAGTCAGACTGGGCTACTCAAGGCATCCTTGAATTTTTCTGATTTAGGTTTTCAGGGGGAAAAAAGACAAAGTCAGCTCACATGATTTGGCTACATGTGGAGAATTAATAGTGGAATCTTTTCTTACTAGATCAATTGGCCTAATTAATTTTTTTTCCTGCAAAACTGGTTTCCTTTTTATGTTTCAACTATTACAGCTATAGTGTGGTTCCTCTTGGTTTAAAACAATAGACCTAGGATCCTTCAAATTACCACACACCTTGTATCAGTTCAAGTAAATCTGATGTATACATTTTTGCTTGGAGTGTAATGCTTAGGATTTTATTGCATTGATTTACCTTCACCTAGCATTAGAATTTCTGAGGTGAGGTAGAATGCACATTCTTATTTTCGATTCTTTTTTAGTACAAGATAGCTAACAGTTGCTTCTACTCTAAAGCACTTGGTAATGATAAAAGTAGCTTTCACCATTGTATTAGTCAAGAAGTAGTAGACCTGGGAAGTAAATCTGTACCACAGTTTCAATTACACACAAGATTAATTCTTTGTTTGGGAAAAGCATGTGCCCAACTACAAGATCCATTCTGTTTGGAACAGTTTGTGGATGTTTAAAAGACTGGCTGACCCTTGCTGTCAGAAAATATTTCCTCATGTTTGTAACTTGAAAGATTTCATGTAACAAGAAAGCTGGACAGTATTTAAGGATCACCTCTTCTGAGCCCAGAAGCAGTGCATCCTGAGAGAGAAAGGTGGGTAGGAGTATCAGGAGGCCTGCATGGATGAACAGGGAGCTCCTGAACATCATTAGCTGCAAAAAAAAATCCCCCAAAAACAAAACCCCAAAACAAACAAACAAACAAAACCCTACAGGAGATGCAAGTAGCCAAGGATCAGATTAGGAAAGCTAAGGTCCAGATAGAATTAAATCTGGCTAGGGACATCATGGATAGTAAGAACGTGAGGTTTTTTAAGAGTTTGTCAGTGATGAAAGGAACGGGGAAAATATGTGCCCCTTCTGAAGGGGAATCAGGGACCTGGTCACACAGAATATGGAGAAGAGAAGGGTACTGAACAACTTCTTTGCCTTGGTCTTCAATGGTAAGGGCTCTAATCACACCATCCAAGTTGTAGAAGGCAAGGACAGGGACAGAATGAAGTTTAGCCCACTGTAAGAGAAAACCAGATTTGAGACTGTCTAATGAACCTGAGGGTTTACAAGTCTGTAAGACCTAACAAGATCCACCTGTGAGTCCTGAATGAAGCTGCAAGCCCATTTTCTGTCAAATTTAAAAAGCCATGGTGGTCTAGTGAAGTTCCCACTGACTGGGAAAGGGAAAACATAACCTCCATTTTCAAAAAGAGAGAGAAGGAAAGTGCAGTGAACTATAGGCCAGTCAGTCTTCTTTTAAGTGCCTGGCAAGATAATGGAGCAGAGCCTCCTGAAGACTCTGCTAGGGCACGTAGAAAACAAAGAGGTGGTTGGTGTTAACCAACATGGCTCCACAAAGGGCAAACCCTGGCTGATAAATGTGGCTTTTTATGACAGAATCACTGCATTGGTGGATAAGGGAAGAGTAACTGACATTGTCTTCCTGGACTTGTGCAAAGCATTCTATACTGTCCTGTATGGCATTCTGGTCTCTAATTTGGGAGGACATGAATTTAATGGATAGACCACTTGGAGGGTGAGAAATAGGTTTGGTGGTTGCTCTCAAGATTTCTGATCAATCATTCAGTGTCCAAGTGGAGACCCTCAGAGATTTGTACTGGGATCTATGCTGTTTAAGATTTTTGTCGATGACATGGAAAGTGGGATCAAGTTGGCCAATGACACCAAGCCATGTGGTGTGGTTGATGTGCTGGAGGAACGGCATATTCAGAGGGACCTTGGCAGGCAGGAGAGGTGGGCCTGTGCCAACTTTATCAAGTTCAACAAAGCAAAGTGCAAGGTCTTGCACCTGAATTGAGGCAATCCCAAGCACAAATACAGGCTGGGTGATGAGTGGATTTAGAACAGCTCTGCAGAGAAGGACTTGGGGGTGCCGGTTAATGAGGCACTTGACATGAGCTGACAATGTGTATTTGCAGCCCAAAAAGCCAACCATATCCTGGCCTGCGTTTAAAGATTTGTGGCCTGCATATGATTCTGCCCCTCTGCTTTGCTGTGGTGAGACCCCACCTGGAGTAGTGCATCCGATTATGGAGCCTCCAACGCAAGAAGGACATGGACCTATTGGAGAGGGTCCAGAGGAGGGCCACAAAGACAATCAGAGGACTGGAGCATCTCTCCTATGAGGGTGGGTTGAGGGAGTTGGTCTCTTCTGAGGACAAAGTTCTAGGGAGAGCTTATTGCAACCTTCCAGTATTTGAAGGGGATCTATAGGAAAGCGGGACAAAGGACTATTGAGAAGGGCATGTGGTGATAGGATAAGGGGCAGTGATTTTAAACTAGAGCAGAGTAGATTTAGATTGGACATTTGAAGAAACTGTTTGTGGTGAGGCACTGGAATGAGTTACCCAGAGAAGTTGTGGGTGCCTCATCTCTAGAAGTGTTTTAAGATCAGGCTGGATGATGAATTGAGCAGCCATTGAGCAACCTGGTCTAGTGAGAGGTTTTCCTGCCCATGACAGGGTGGGTAGAGTCAGCAGTTGGTTCCTTCCAACTCAAACCATCTTAGCCCACTTACAAACAGATACAGAATTCTCTGTGCCTTACACATAAAGCATACCTCTAAGTCTTGCCTATCAACATGAATTTCACAGAGGGACAAATTGAAACAGATGGTTCCAGTGTGTTTATCTGAGTTTTAGCCGGGGTTCTAAAAGGTGGGGGGGCAGGTCACTGCAAACCCACTACATGGGGCCAGGAAAAAAGTCTATAAATGAATGTTTGTACCATTCCTTTCTAGATGTATTATTTCAGAGTTTTAAGAATTTCTAGATTTCAAACTAGCTTGGATTTTTCTGCTTAATGATACTAGCATTATAAGTAATTTATCTCTTCATTTTGTTGCAACATTGTTTTTTTAATTTTCATCTACCTTTTTAAAGATAGAAAACTACTCAGAAAATTGTCCAGACTTTCTTCTTGCTCTCACTTCTTGTCCCTAAAGCTGAATGAAGCCTTTTGAAGGGAAAGCATTGTGTGATAGATGTCTTGTTTTCCTTTGGCTTTAATTTATGTTCTAATTTATGTAACATTTGGTAATAATTGTCCTTGAGGGAACTTGTAGTAGTACTGCCACTGCTGAGTTTTGTCTGTTGATTAGTCTACAAAGTAAGATTTAGAACTAATCGCTCAACTCTGGGTCTGTTATGGAAATTATGATGATATAACATGATAGAGTAGGATGTGACGCGTCGTTTCCCAGAGTAATGAAGCAAGTGTAGTTCTTGTCTGTAGTTGCTCAGTGTGGATACTAACTTTTCTGGTGCTTCTGCATTTCAGGCTCAGCAGCTGTTATCTGCTTGCATAGAAAAAGTAGATGTTTCTAGTACAGAGGGATATGACTTATTCATCACTCAGCTGAAGGATGGTTTAAAAAATACCTCACATGAAACAGCAGCAAATCATAAAGTTGCAAAGGTAAGAATTTCTCAGTACTAGGTAACATGGATTCCCAAGTCCAGTTTGCTTGTCTGCCATCACTGAAGCATACAAAATGCCTGACTTAGCACATTAGATTTTGTTTGAAGAGGATGGAGTGTCTTATGTGTACCTTAGTTCCTCTGTGTGAAGTGTCACTTGTTAAAAGAACAAACAAGCTTGGTTTCTTACTGATGAACCCAATTAAACCCCACTAAGTTTAAAAGATGAAGTTACTGACTTTCCATGTGTAGTGTCCATGTTGCTGTTCTTGTATTATTTCTTGAAATCAAGAATGTGCAAGACATGTTTGCTTTTTGCTTTTGACACTTCTGTGATCTGTTTGTTGTTAAGATGTTAAAGTTGTAAAATATAAACTAGGTTTTTTTCCCACTTTTTCCCTCTTAATTTAGTGGGCAACAGTTACGTTCCACCTTCCTCATCATGTTTTGAAGTCTGTCGCCAGTGCCATTGTAAATGAACTCAAGAAGATAAATCAAAATATTGCTGCCTTACCTGTAGCATCCTCTGTGATGGATAGGTTATCTTACCTCTTGCCGAGTGCACGACCAGAACTTGGCGTGGGACCTGGTCGATCTGTGGACAGGTATATTAAGACAAAAGAAATGAGTTACACCAGTATAAGCATTTAGATGACTTGTATTTATTTGCCAGAAGAATTAGTCCTATTCTGTCCTTTGTTGCAGTTAAGTACCAGTACATTGTTTAATGCACCATGTGCTGTATGAAGTATTAAACTTAGAGAAGCATTTATGCGTGCCACAAGACAGTTCTGTTTGGATTCTGATTTTAATGCCAGAGAAATTGATTTTGCATTGATCTTGATCCCAGCACATATTCTGTGTGCTCGCATTGCCAAGAAGGCCAAGAGCTTCTGGTCTGTATCAGTAGTGGTGTGACAGGCAGGACCAGGGAACTGGTTGTCGTCCCCTATCCAGCAGTGGTGAGGCCACACTTTGAGTATTGTGTTCAGTTTTGGGCCCCTTTGTACAAAAAAGACATTGAGATCCTGGAGTGGGTCCAGAGAAGGACAGTGAGATTGATGAAGGCTCTGCAGAACAGGTCTTAGGAGGAGCAGCTGAGGGAACTGGAGTTGTTTAGTCTGGAGAAAAGGAGGTTGAGGGGAGACCTTGTTGCTGTCTACAACTACCTGAAAGGACTTTATAGTAAGGTGGGTGTTGGTCTCATTTCTCTAGTAACAAGAGACAGGACGGTAGGAAATGGCCTCAGGTTGCACCAGGGGAAGTATGTGCATATTCATATCTGTTGAACTAATAAATTCTATTGTTTTCAGTAGTTGTCATGTTAAAAAAAATGCAACTCTCTAGCAGTTCTCTTGGGCTTGATTCTGCATATTTCCTAAATGTGGAGTAGCTTTGGGTATTTGATGTTTTTCTGCAGTTACACCAAATAGACTACCTGGAAGGTTATTTTGTCCTATTCATTGATCTGCTTAAAAGTATCCTGAGGACTACATCTTGAGAAAGTAAAGGGGGTCCAAGCGAGCTGGTTAATATTCTAACACCACCTCCCAGCTTACGAAAAGTGCATACTGCTGAAATAAAAGTGTAGTGGAGGAGGCAGGAGACCTGCATGGATAAGCAAGGAGCCTCTGGAAAAACTCAGTTGGAAGAGGGAAGTCCACAATAGGTTGAAAAAGGGTCTGATCAGTTGGGAGGACTATAGATATACTGTCAGAGCATGTCATGGTGCAACAAAGAAGGCTAGGGCTCTCTTGGAACTAAATGTGGATAGGGCAGTGAAAATAACTTAAGGATTTCTTTAAATACATAAAGAGTAAAAGGAAGAATAGGGGAAAAGTGGGACACTGATGAGGTGGGAGACACATTGACAGACAATTCAGAGATGGTGGAATTAGTGAATGCTGCCTTTGCCTCAGTCTTTACTGCTAAGGCCAGCCCTCAGGATAGAGTGTATCTTCAGCAAGTTCACTGATGGTACGAAAATTGTGAGGGGTATCTGACACTCCCATCAGACTGCACTGCTGTCCAGCAAGATCTGGAATACTGTGTTCAGTTTTGGGCTCCCCAGTTCAAGAGAGAAGGGGACCTATTGTAGAGCATCCAATGGAGAGCTACAGGCATGACTGGGGGACGTCAACATCTCTCATGTGAAGAAAGACTGAGAGAACTGGGGCTGTTTATTCTTGAGTAAAGAAGGCTGAAAGGGGATCTTGTTAACACCTGTAAATATTTGAGGGGATGTCTGGATCTGTAAGGATGGTCTCTCTTTGCTGGTGCCTGGCAATAGGACAAGGAACAACAGGTACAAGCTGGAACACAGGAGATTCCACCTCAGTGTGAGGAGGAATTTTTTTTTACGATGAGAGTGACAGGGCATTGGAACAGGCTGCCCAGAAAGGCAGAGTCTCCTTCTCTGGAGACTTTCAAAACCCTCATGAATGTGTTTGAGTGCAGCCTGCTTTCGGTGATCCTGCTTTGGCAGGGGAGTTGGACTTGATTTCTGGAGATCCTTTCTAATCCCTAACATTCTTTTAATCCATGATTTTATTAGTGCTGCTTTTAAGGTTGTTGTGTTGCTTTTAGTCTTCTGCTGAGGATGTACTTTAGACACCCAAATGAGACAACTTTTTAGCTTTTCTATAATTTTTAATGGTAACTGTGTAAGTTATAGATAACAATTCATGGTATTTTTAATGGTTGCTAAAGCATTGAAAATATATCTTAATTAGTTGGGTTTTTTTACTCATAAGTGGCAGTTTTGGCTAATGTAGAATTATTCACCCTTCTAGGTCTTTGATGTATAGTGAAGCTAACAGACGGGAGACATTCACTTCATGGCCTCACGTGGGTTATAGGTGGGCACAGCCAGATCCCATGGCTCAAGCTGGGTTCTATCACCAGGTAAAAGATTTAGTTCTTCATATTTGTCTTTTAGGTGAACAGTCTCTCTTTTTTTTCTTTTTATTCTATTAAAAAAAAAAAAAGATCCCTTCAGTGATACAAAAATCTTAAGGAAAAAAATTTCATTCAGTTCTTTAAAGTTGAGGGGTTTTCTGTGCCTTGAGGTTGCTTTTTTTTTTTTTTTTTTGTGCATACCACAGAAAATATTGTTCAGACCTTCAGCATAGAAAACACTTAAATATCAAACTGACCTGAGTTAAACAACATTAAAGATGAAGTTGGTCTGCCTTTCTCCTTGTTACGTTGTTGAATAGGTATCTTTACTTTAAGCTAAACAAGTAATAAGGTAAACAAGCTATTGGAATTCTCTAACTATACTTTCTTAGTGGGACTTAAACCATACCATAACAAACAATGGCCCTAGATTCATATTACTAAGTTACTAAGCTCAGTAAATAAATACTTTTGCTTATTCACATTTTTCATTTCATATTAGTTATACTGTTAACATATTTTATAGTAGAAATTTGGAGAACAAGGGCTAGGCAGCACATATCATGTGACATCAATGCAGTCTGCCTCATTATGTCAACTGCAAAGCCTGGTACATGCCGAGGATAAGGTTTTGGAGGATTTCTTAAGCTTTTTCAAGAGGAGAAATGTTGAAACTTGTGTTAGGACTTCATATTCCCAAACATAACTCAGTGACTTGAAATATGATTGTGAAATGGCTCAATTTGTAAGGAAAAAAAAGGAAATGTCCATTTTTTTTGTCTGTTTCTTCATCTAGTTAGAACAGTTCTTTTCAGAATAGTGATATAGAATGCTTTGTACTACAGCAGATTGAATGCATAATAGGAGGTTCTGATTTTTTTTAACGTTGAACTTTTTTCAAGAGTAAAAAACACCTTAGTGTATGTGTTTTTTATCCAGAGCCTCACACATGTTAGTTGTGAATCTCTTCTTTTTTTTTTTTATGTGAAATGCTGAGACTACATAGTATGTTTTTTGTGGCCTTTGGTATGTACGTGGTACTTTGTTATGCCACTAGAAGGAGAGGACTTGGTCATCTGCTTAAAGTGTTTCATAGCATGTAGCTATATAAATTTCAAGAACTTCTTCTTATTTCAATAGCCTGCTTCATCAGGAGATGACAGAGCCATGTGCTTTACATGTAGTGTATGTTTAGTATGCTGGGAGCCTACAGATGAACCTTGGTAAGTAAAGTACACTTAATTTTGTGCCGAAGAGGTTAGAAGTCTTTGCAGGACAAATACTTCACTGGTATTTCTGGTGAGTTTAGGGACTGGCTGACAAGACTAAATTTCCAAAATGGTTCCATGGGACAAGTCACAGAATAATTCCCTGTACTGTCAGATCTCTGTATAATGATTTTTTAGTTTCTCAATTTCTGTTTTATTTCGAATTATTCCATGGCAAAGATGGCAGCCGATATTTCTTTGTAAGAATATAATCTCAATCTTTTGTGTGATAGTGACTAGGACACATCTTTTATAAGTTCTTAAACTGCATTGTCTTTGCAGTGTACATTTGCCTTTTATGTGAAATTGCAAGATCTTTTACTAGTTTCCTGAATCAGCTAAAATTGTTCATAATGACAGAAATGCAGGACCTTATATTAATTTTAAGGGGGTTGTTAATGCGTTTTCTCTTGATTATTTGTTAATTTGTAATCATTATTTGAACACATCAGGTTAATGACTTGCTGAAAACTTTGTGTGGTATTAATTTTATAGTCCTTGTCTCCTCCTTTTCTTTGTTAGTTTCCAGACACTGTGTAGTAATGTTAATTGCTCTTTGCCATATCTCTGCCGTAGGTATACATTGAGATTAGAAGAGTTTTTTCATGCTTCATGGTCAGTGTCATTCTGGTTATGTCATGCAAGACTATTTTTTCATAAGTGTAGATGTAGAGCTAGAGACAGGGCATTGTTTTATCTTATCTAAGATTACTTAAAAGAATACAGCATTGGGATTCTAATATGTGTTCTATAGAATCTAATCTGCATTTTTCTTTGAGGATATGAAGGGCTACTGTCTATAGAATAATTTTTCAATGGACTAAGTATGTTAAGTTCACTGTATGTAGATTCCTCCATATGAATAGGAGTACCTATTATTGAGTGATGAAAGGCTTTAATACAATTTGTTACTGGGAAACAGCATGGAGAACTGTATTTGTAACTTCAGTGATCTTATGTGATTGACTGCAGTGCTGTTCAAACAATTTAGTCATAGCTTCATTTCAAGGACTGCGTTTATATATGATGTGCATGTTTTTTAAAGTAATAATGCTTACTGTGGTTTTTTTAATATGAAAAGGTCTGAACATGAGCGACATTCCCCAAACTGCCCATTTGTCAAGGGTGAGCACACTCAGAATGTACCTCTTTCAGTCACGTTGGCAACAAGTCCAGCACAATTTCCCTGCACAGATGGCACTGACAGAATAGCTTGCTTTGGGTCTGGAAGTTGCCCTCATTTTCTAGCTGCTGCAACAAAACGAGGAAAGATCTGCATATGGGATGTTTCCAAACTTATGAAGGTATGCAACATGGAAAAAAGATTATTTTTTTATTAACAGAGTACTCAATAAGCGTATCTCTTTTTAAATCAAATACCTGTTGTGGGGTTTTTTTGTTGCTATTTCTCAGGTCCATTTAAAATTTGAGATCAATGCATATGATCCAGCTATTGTGCAGCAACTTATGTTATCAGGAGAACAGAGCTCAGGGGTTGACTCAAGGAGACCAACACTGGCATGGCTAGAAGATTCATCTAGCTGCTCAGATATACCAAAATTAGAAGGAGACAGGTATGTGCTTTGTGAAATGTAAGATTGATTTTTTTTTTGTTGCTGTATATCTGTACACAATTCAACACTTGAAAAATAGAGTAATTTAAATTTCAGTCCTCAAAGCCAGTTCCATTTTATTCCTGCTGTTTAAGTTTTTATACTCCACTAACAGAGATAACCAAACCTCATTGCTGCCCTGTGCTGATGTTCTAGAGGCAGAGGAAAAAAGAGAAAGGAATATAAGTTTTGGAACAGCTTTTCATTTTATTTATGGATTATGCACTTCTGATTTTGAAAGTAAAGGCTACTTGTGAATTTCTGGAACATAGTTTTCTCTGCTTTGGCACAGTGGTTATATCATTCTGAAAATGATTATATGAATGTACTAGGAATTTCTTTAATTTTGTGCTTTAAACATAGGCGTACAAACTATTAAACAATTGACAGTCTTGTCAAAGCTTGTATATAAGCTGGAGGGTATGCCAGTGTTATAAAGTGTCATGTGAGAAAAAACAGTATTCTTTCATTTATACTTCTTACAGTCTGTAACTGGAAAATCCTTCTATTGTCAAAACTCAAACTAAAAAGTGAATAATTGTTGGAAAACTCAGGACAAAAGGTGTTAAGGAGTCTTGCTGGGTTTTTTCAAATATTTAAGAAAAAACTACAGCATCACAAAGAGTAACAGTATTGCTAAATACACAGGAAAGAACCTTTGGTTTTAAGCTTGGTGTATTTTCTACAGTACTGCAGGGCAAATATGAACTTAGTCTTCTAAAGATACTATGTGGAAATATGGGTAGCATCAAGGGGCACCTAAGAGCTGGACTTCTACTGTAGCTGTAGATCTCTAAATAGCTTGAGAGTTTAACCAGCTCTTAAAATCGGTTATTTATTTAAGGATAGTACAACTAATACAACTATACTGCACAGAACTAGGTATCTTTCACTTCACTTAATCTGTATGAAATTTACTATTACTTTCCCAAAGTGGTACTTTGATTTTTCAAGGTACTGAATTGTACTTGTCTTGTGAAATGAAGGTTGATTGGTTCAAGCCAAAAAAAAAGATATGTTTCTTGGCTATGAGAAGGAAGATTCCAGTTTGCTGAAATCTGAGAGTCTGACTTGGTACTTACAAGTTAGACCTGAAGCTACAAAGGCATTGCTGTTCTTCCTGGATGTAAAAAGCCTGTAACTGGATTTTTTTTTTTTTTTCTTATATTGGACAAGGTCCAAGGTGTAAAATCTTCATATATACTTAGAAGTACTGAAGGGCCTATTTTGAAGAAGTATCTTGAACAGAATTTGCTTTTATGAGAAAAATTACTCATCTGGTAGCATTTCTAAAAGCAATACATTGTTCATACACTCCTTCTGTACTAGATACAAACCTGCCTTGGTAGAATTAAAGACCAGTCTGGCAGCTCCTGCTTTCAGAGACTATTTTGAGAAACTTTGAAGAAAGTGTCATTAGATTATAGAGATTTCATTTGCTTGTTTTTTTTTTTTTTTCTTGAAAGACAGTTCTCTTTATTTTTTAAAATTCCTTGCATGTCTAAAGGGTTGGAAACACAGTAGTAGAATGAGGCAAACAGAAAGCTAGTCCACTGGTTTAATGATTGAGGAAGTAAATCTTTATATTGTTGTCTGTAACCAGCTCATCGATGGATGTACAGTGCTGGCTTAAAGAAGTGCTAGGTTATAATACATACTGTTGTTTTTAGTTTTTTACTTTTTACTAATTAAAAACTGGAGTGCAGCTACAGTGCACATGCAATTTTTAATTTTTCTTTTTCTTCAGTGATGACCTGCTGGAGGACTCAGACAGTGAAGAGCACTCCAGATCAGAATCTGTGACAGGTGGGTTATATCTGATCCATGTGTATAATTTAGAAGCCCAGAGGGAAATTGTTCTTGAGGTTTTGAACAAGCCATGTCAAAACCAATGGAATTATATTGACTCTGTTAGGAAAAAGAAAAAGATTGACCTTCAAAGCAGTGCCAATAATTAAGCTACTGTTTGTGTGGTGGAGACATTACACACAGGAGAAAAAGCACACTTTGTTGGTTAATACGTTTCAAGAAGCATCGCTTATTTTGCCGTCAGTAAGATGCACAAACTGAGTTAAAAGAACTTATTAGAACAGAAGCAAATTCCAGCTGTAATGGGATTCAAGGGTTTATTGGAGAAAGTTGCTTTATATTGATTGTTTCTGTGTATGCGCTTTTTATTCAGCATGAGAAATAATCTGTCGGAGTTCATATGGAAGCTGAACAGTGCTATGTGTAGTGTTCTTGTATTACTTTCTTAGAGGCTGAATCAGAAATTTGAATGGGAGGAAGGGCTACATTCTTAGTCTCCATAATCCATTTTGCATCTTTTCAGTACGGCTCAGATGGGGCTGGGGCGGGGTGGGGGACGGGATGGACAAGGAACATGTACATGCACACAAGGAAATAGACTGAAAATGTCAAAAGAAGTGTAAAAAGCTTTTTTTGAATGAAAGTATTAGTGAGGATGGTGCTTTGTTTTTTATGCTTGAATAATCTTTTTAATCTGGATTTGTACAATATCCTTTGTAATCTTTAAAATCTCTGCATCACTTAGCTGAACTCTTCTGATTGATTGTTATTCTTGCAGCATTGTTTAATTTGATCAGTCTTTGAACTTTTTACTGGGTTTTGTTTTTTAGTAGTTTGGAGTTCTTTCTGTTAGGTGGTCTGTTATGTGGTGGGAAGTACTGGGTGTTAGAGTAAAATGACATGTTTTTCAATAAAGATTAGAGAATGAGTCTACAGGATTCCAGAGTTTGTGAGGTTTTTTAATGGTACTGGATTGCTGGGGAAGAAAGGGGAATTATTTATGGCAGAATATGTATGAAGTTGATGTGGTGAGTTGCATTTTGTTGTGGTGATCTGCCTAGCCAGAAAATTGGTAAAAAGGTAATTCTGTTTACTGTGACACTTTTTACAAAGGCTAATGTCCTGTTTGCTTCCTCTTCTGTTGATTAAAATTAGAACTGCTTTTGTGGAAGGAATGTTTCTTGACCTCTTTCATAGTTTCATGACTGTCAGTTCTTGAACATATGGGATGTTTAAATATATTGAAACTGTGAAGCAGCGACTTCTTGCTTAATTATGAAGATAAGTCCATAATATATTCAGTATGATTTATTTTTTACATGTATTATCTTAAACATTTTTGTTTTAAAGGGCATACATCACAAAAAGAAACTATGGAAGTCAGCCTTGATATAACTTCTCTCAGCGTTCTTCAGCAACCTGAAAAACTTCAGTGGGAAATTGTTGCAAATGTTCTGGAAGACACGGTTAAGGATCTAGAAGAACTTGGGGCAAATCCCTGTCTAGCCAACTGCAAGAGTGAAAAGATGAAGGAAAAACACCTAGAACAACACAACATTCCCTTTCCTTGTTTGTTAGCTGGAGGTCTATTAACATACAAATCACCTGCTACCTCTCCTGTTAGCAGTAACTCTCAGAGATCACTTGATGGCTTAAGTAGGACTCGAGATGAGAGTGTCTCAGAACAGGGATCAACTGACAATGAATCCTGCACTAATTCAGAACTGAACTCCCCTCTGGTAAGGAGGACTTTACCTGTATTGCTGCTATACAGCATTAAGGAGTCTGATGAAAAAGCAGGAAAACTCTTTTCACAGATGAACAATATTATGAGTAAAAGTATACATGATGATGGTTTCACAGTTCCACAGATCATTGAAATGGAGCTGGACAGTCAGGAACAGTTACTGTTGCAGGATCCCCCTGTGACTTATATTCAGCAATTTGCAGATGCTGCAGCCAACCTAACTTCTCCAGACTCGGACAAGTGGAGCTCTATGATTCCCAAGCCTGGGACTTTGGTTCAGTGCCTGCGTCTGCCAAAGTTTGCAGAGGAGGAGAACTTGTGTGTAGATTCAATCACTCCTTGTGCAGATGGAGTTCATTTGTTAGTAGGACTGAGAACTTGTCCTGTTGAATCTCTGAGTGCAATAAATCAAGTAGAGGCCTTGAATAATTTAAATAAATTAAACTCGGCACTATGTAATAGAAGGAAGGGAGAACTAGAATCAAGCCTTGCTGTAGTGAATGGCACAAGTATTGATGTAATCCAACACGAGTCACCAGCAGATGTACCACCTCCTTTAATAATTCAACCTGAACAGAGAAGCGTTAGTGGTGGATACCTAGTACTTTATAAAATGAATTATGCCACCAGAATAGTTACTCTAGAGGAGGAACCAGTAAAAATCCAGCATATCAAAGACCCCCAAGACACAATTACTTCAATGATTTTGCTCCCACCAGATATATTGGATAATCGAGAGGATGACTGTGAGGAGCCTGTAGAGGAAATACAATTAAGTTCTAAAAACGGCAGTGGGAGAGAGAGAAGATCTGAGATCTCTACTCTTGGTCACCTGGTAATAACTACTCAGGGAGGATATGTAAAAATTCTAGATCTTTCAAACTTTGAAATTCTGGCCAAAGTGGAGCCACCTAAAAAAGAGGGCACTGAAGAACCAGATATGTTTGTCTCTGTGATATACTGTTCGGGCACAGACAGATTATGTGCATGCACCAAAGGTAAGATTTCTATTTCTATTTTTAATTTTAATGCTTTATTTGACTGTATTTGGATTATATTATAGACTGATTGAATGAATGAATGAAATAACATACACTTTTATTCAGTTCTGGGGAGCATGGACGCTGTTTAATTCCTTATCTTAAATGTAGGTTTTAATTTCCAAAATGTTAATAACTCTTAGGTAGGTCCAGTACATTATTTGCTCTTGTAGAGGTACAGATTTTCTTTGATCCAAATAAAATAAAACAAGGCTTATTTTTGTATGTAAGTATTTCTGTGTTAGAGATCCACATTGCAGAAAAATGTTTCCTGTCTGTAATTTACATTATTCAAGAAGATAGAGAAGGTAATGATTATACCTGATTTCAGTGATTTCTTGTCTTTCAGATGGGGCTGCTGGTTCTTCTTCAGCCTATTGCAATTTCGATTATAGTTTCTTGAGCATGAGAGCCAGGCTATCTCTGTCTTCTTCAAAATGAAGACATTTTGGGGGAAAGGGGCAAGTAAGGGAGAAGCATAATTCAAGTCCAGGCAGCTGCTCCTTCATAGAAGTCCCTCTCTGCTTCTTTTGTCACATTGGGACAGCAGAAGCAGCTGTGGCTGTTTTTTGACTTGAGCTCCTCCATGCACCAGTCTCATTTAGTTCTCCAGCCTGTGAATGAAACTGTGGTGAAAACACTTAGCCTTTTAAAGGAACTAAGCTGATGGGTAGGTTCATGCATTTCAAATGAATTCTCACCAACATAATGTGCAACGTTATCTCTACTGGGAGAATTTATAAATAGACTCATTTCCTCCTTTCATGGTGGTTTTGTGTTGATTACATGGTCCTCTATAAGCAGGTTGTAAACTCAGATCAATCTAGATGTCTGCTAGAAATAAAATATAGCAGAGAGTGATCAGTCCCAAAGTTTCCTCAGATGTGTGGAGAATAACTTCCTGACATGGCTAGTGATGGTGCCAATTAGGGAAAGTGCTTGCTGGACCTGCTTTTGTGAATATGGAAGGACTTGTGGGTGATGCAATGGTTGAGGGGTGTTTTGGGCACAGCGATCATGAAATGATAGTTTTCACTTGTTGAATTAGAGAGGAAGGTCAACAGATCTGCCATCTGGGAATTCTGGTGGGCAGACTTTGACCTCTCAGAGACTGGTGGACAGAGTCTCTTGAGAGGCAGTCATTAATGGGCAAGGAGTCCAGGAAGACTGGACACTGTTCATCAGAAAACTCTTAAAGGTGCAAAAACAGGCCAACTCTGTGTGCCAAAAGATGAGTAAGTGGGGTGAAAAGGCTGACCTGGATGAATAGTGAGGTTTGGTTGCTGCATGGGTTAAAAAGGAGAGCCTGTCATTTTTGGAAGATGGGGCAGGCTACTGAGGAGGACTGCAGGATTGTCCTGAGACTCTGTAGGGGGAGATTTTGGCTTAAGCTGGAAGACAGGGATGGGGAACAGAATGAAGCCCTTGTAATCCAAGAAGAGATGATTGGTGACCTGCTGCACCACTTACACATACATCAGTGTATGGAGCCGGTTGTCATACATCCGAGGATACTGACAGAGCTGGTGGAAGCACTTTCCAAGACACTTTCCATGATTTACCAAGCAGTCCTGGCTAAGTGGGGATGCCTCAGCTGACTGGAGATTGGCAAATATGATGCCCATCTACAAGAAGGTTCAGGAGGACTGGGGAAACTACAGACCTGTTAATCTGACCTTGGTGCTAGGGAAGGATATGGAGCAGGTCATCCTGAGTGTCATTATGTAGCATGTGCAGGGCAAACAGATGATAAGGCCCAGTCAGCATGGGTTCATGAAGAGCAGGTCCTGATTGATGAACCTGATCTCCTATGGCAAGGTTACCTGCTTAGTGGATGAGAGAAGAGCTGTGGATGATGTTTATGTGGACTTCAGTAAAGCCTTTTCACACTGTTTTCCACAGCATCCTGGCCAGACTGGCTATTTACGGCTTGGATAGCTGGATGCTTTGCTGGATTAAAAACTGTCTGGCTGGTTGGGCCGAAAGAGTAGTGGTGAACAGAGTTAAATCCAGTTCATGGCCAGTCACTAGTGCTGTTCCCGAGGGTTCAGTACTTTGATATCTTTATCAGTGATCTGACTGAGGGAATTAAGTGCACGCTCAGGAAGTTTGTTGATGATACTAAATTGGGTGTGAGTGTTGATCTGCTCAAAACGTAGGAGGGCTCTGCAAAGGAATCTGGACAGGGTGGGATTGATAGTAAGGTCATTTGTATGAGGTTTAACAAAGCCAAGTGCTAGGTCCTGTACTTGGGTCACAACAACTTCATACGATACTACAGGCCTGGGGCAAAGTGGCTGGAAAGCTGCCAAGCAGAAAAGGACGTGGGGTTGACAGTTAGCTGAACATGAGGCAGCAACGAGTGCAGGTGACCAAGAAGGCTAATGACATCCTGGCCCTGTATCAGGAACAGTGTGATCAGCAGGGCTAAGGATGTGGTTGTGCCTCTCTACTCAGCGCTGATGAGGCCACACCTTGAATACTGTGTTCACTTTTGGGCCACTCACTACAGGAAAGACACTTTAATCTTTCTGCTGTAAGGGGGTAAAATTGCTTCCTTATTTGCTTAGACAACTGATGATAGTATTTGTTTAAAACTGTAATTTCTTCTTAAATGCAGTTATATTAGACTCATTCCAAAATCATTCTGAGGTCTTTGCTCCTCTACATTTCCTTCCATATGTGATGTGATGCCCTGCAATCTTGACAGCATTAGGAAGATGTGTTGAAGATAGAATAGCTGTATTTACTGATGTATTCAATGTTAATCCTTCTGACAAGTAGCTTCTAGTGCAAAGACATATGTGAAAATGTTAATTGAAAAGATTAGATTTACCTGCACTCAAAATGCTTCGTTGTTGTTGGAAAACTGTTGTGTATAAACAAAGTGGTATATTTCCTGCTTACTTGCCTGGTGGGAATAGGCAAAGAGGAACTTCAGTGTCTGAAAGTTTTGGGTGCAAGATAGCCTTGGGTTTTTTTCTTGCTCCTGCTTCTTCCCAGAGTGATTTTTACTGGTAGGTTATTTTAATTTTTTCCCATAAGTGCTTTAAGATATAACTGAAAAGAAACGTCTGTGTGAATGGGTGTTGAAGGATTTGCATCATTTTACATAAAGGTGCTTTAGACCTGCATTTGACATCATCATTCTTTATGAGTTGGGAATAATTATTCTTCACTTCAGAATGTTATGTCTTGGTGTTGGATTCAAGTGCTTTTCTGTTTCTGCAGTGATTACCTAGAGTTGATATCTTGAGGGATGTGTGCTAGTCTGTTCTTGGCTTGAATTCAGTTAAGCGAACATAGTAGCCTTACTGTGTATTCTGCTTTTTTTCTCTTCTTTTCTCTTCCCCTTGGCCAACGCAGATAGTGAATAACCCTCTCTATAGTGCTTTGTGTACTATCATATGAAGGTTTTAAATGTTTTGTGTTGACATTAATATAAAATAGCTTAAATTTTCCTTTTATAGCATCCTAGATAAGTAACTTTCTTATTACTGTGCAGTAGGCTGACAGGTATGGATTTTGAATAAAGCTACAGCTTTTCATGATATTTGAAGCCTATTATCTGATATTTTAGGAGAATCACATATAGTTTGTTTTGGATGCATACATTTCCAGAGCTGCAGTTGTCACCATCAGTTTTAATGTTTTGTTGGGTTTTTTTAATTACAGTCTTTAAAATTACTTAAGGAAACAGTCCACAGAATGTGTTCTGCTTCTTTTGTTTCTTGGGTTTGTCTTGGATTGTTTCTTTAGTCAGACAATTTTGTTGAACTTTAGAATATAGAATTAAACATTTCTTTTTTATCTAACATAAAAGTGTAAATCTTGTATTTTGTTTTGGCAGTTTTGAAAATTGTATATACTTGTGTTTCTGGGAGTATTTTAAAAAATATCACTAATAATTGTCAATTTTCTGCAACTGATTCTTGCCTGAAGAGGTACTATCTAGTCAGGAAAGTGAGGTGATGTTTCAAACAAATTCTTCCAGAAGTGGAGATACTCAGTGTTGTGAAGCTGGTCCTTCTCTGCCATACTGTCTAATTGATTAGGTGTCAAAATCTGTATAATCTGTTTGAGTGCTTAAGTCCATTCTAGTGAGAGAAACATTACTGGATTGTGAGCATTTGAAGTTTGGAGTCTAATTTTTTCACAAATCTGGTTTTCGGAGGTCTATGCTAGGTGAAGGTTTTATGCTAAATTGTTTCCTTGATGTGTCCTGTTAAAAATGCTAGTATTTGCATTACATGTAGCAAAAAATGTCTCATCAGAAAACCGATTTGGTTTTAAGAGAATTACTCTTCAGTAGTTCCTTAGATTAATTTAGTTAAGTTTTCAGTTTAGTTATTATTTGGAAGTAATTTGAGGAAAAGCAGAGAAAAAATATTTTTCTACTTCTTTTCATATAAGGAGAACTTCTGCTGCTTTTTTGTTGTTGCAGTTCTGTTTTCTGCTTATATTACTTCAGAGCTGACAGACAAATAGTTCCATTTGAAGCTCCATAGTCAGCTTCTCTCACATAGCAATTTGTAGATGATGTTGAATCAGTTCTTTGGGATGTTTTCTCTTTCTGAATTAGAATTGAAAGCTGTAAAAGAAGGTCGCAAACACCTGACTGTAGCACAACTGGTTGCACAGGGAGGTAGTTGAGGTCGGGTACCTGGAGATCGTCAAGGTGAAGCTTGACAGGGTTTTGAGCAACCTTATCTACTTGAGGATGCCCCTGCTTTCATTGCAGAGGGAGCTGGGCTAGATGACCTTTGGAGGTCTTTTCTAACCCAGAGCATTCTATGATTCTGTGTATGTATAGCTTACTGTTTTAAAATCACTTTAGGTGTCTGGTTTGTGACCACTCTTTTTTTTTTTTTTAATACTCTTTTCTACATACATAATTCTCCTAAATTCTTGCCTGCAGTGTTATGTTATAAAAGGGATTTTTGAAGTCATTCCTCTTTGGAGAAAGTGGTAGTTTTCAGACTGGAATTTAGTACATGAAAACAGTCTATGCTAACAGTTCTTGTTACAAGTCTGACAGAACTGAATGGGACTTTCTTACATTTGAGAATGGTTTCCCTAAAATCTTGTACCTTTCAATTAGATTAGATTTTTTGCTCTTGAGTTGTACATAGTGTATTAATTACACTTCATAGCTTATTTTGTTCAGATATCTTATTTCTCTTCCGCGTTATGAGGCTTTGTCAGCCTTGCATACCGGTCTGGTGTGTTTGAAGCTCTGGAATCATTTTAGTATGTTCACTGTGCTGCTTTCACAGGCAATGGGATCTAATGGGTTTGAGGAGAGAGTGAGTTTTTTTCCGCATCAGAATGTGCGTTGGAAGTGATGCTAAGAGGTGGTCTTCAAGTTGCCCATTCAGAAGCAGAGTACTGATCAGCTTGGTTTTGAAAATCATTAACATGGAGAATTAGCAGCCTACTCAAAATTTCTACTGCATATTGTCCTTGATGATGTTTGTTTTCTTTTTCCTAATGTTTAGCTTGTCATCTTTGCTGCTTGGAGTCATTACTATCCTTCAAGAACATGGCATACAGATTACATCAGAAAAAGAGAGGAGGAAAAGAGTTTAGGTTTTCTCCCCCAAACCATTTGTTTTCTTAGTGGATTATCTCCAGTTCTTTTAAACATCCTTTGGGGCTTTGGAAAAAAACAAAAAAAACACCAAAAAACCTTGCTCTCCCCTCCTAAAAGACCTACTCAAGTCAGTCCACGTTTCTCAGTGAGGTACTGCAAACTAGACACAGTAATCCTGCAGATGTTTTTGAGTGGATCAGAATTCCATAGCAGCTCTGCAATCTGTACATACCATGTACACAAGTATACATAGTGGGATGTGTGCATTTTTGATCAGGAAATTGAATTAGGTTTGTCTTCTGACTCACAAGAGCCTCTTTTACTGAACTGCTGGCTAGATGATTTTTCTTCATCCCATAATAGTGCATTTAATAATTTCTTGTGAGGCATAGTAACTTTCACTTGGTGCTATTCAATTGCATTCTATTTTTTCATAAGCTGGCATGCAATTTTTGCAGCTGAAATCTCCAAGAATAGTGTAAGTTCTGTTGGAGTGAGGTTTTGAGGATGTTCTTGAGGCCGTTTTTCAAATCTTCTGAAATAGTATGTTTGAGGTAACCCTTTCTTTACGGGCTCTGTGATGAGACGAGGAGCAGTGCAAGTTGTTTAGTGGAAAGTTTCGTACTGTTTGTCTATGTTCAACTATGTCATTGTGCTGCGATTTGATATCAGCATTTTTCCATACTCCTGCTAGAGTGCAGGATACATGGAGAATACAGGGCATTTCACTCAATGAGCTTTGGCTTCAGTGGTGTATACTCCAATGTACTCTCTAAATTGTGCCATTGTCACTTTGTTGAAACTGGTAGCTGCCACAAGGAAGTTTGGAGTTTTATTATTATGTTTTGTTTGTATAGCCTGGGTTCTTGAGTCCGAGCAAATTACAGTTTTTAAATACAATTCAGAATTAAGGTTAGAATACGTTAGCTGTTATTTTTGAGAAGTATAGCGATACTGGTTTCCAATTATTCTCTTTTGTGGCTACTAAATGAAGTGTCAGCTTTTGTATCTTCTTGGTAGTGCAACAGAAAAGAAGCATGTATCACATCTGTAAAAGTGATACAAATAGAGAAGTCTTCGGATAAACTGTTATGTATGATGTTTGCTACCTGGCTAGAATTAGATAGCACAAGCCTATTACTGTATACCTTGAGCCTGTAGTAATGCCAACCCAAAAGTAAAACCCAATCCAAACTGAAAACCTAGAGCTGACCTATGCAGAGTGGTGGTTGGTGTGGGTGTTTTTTTCTGGGTGGTTCTTTTTTTGGTGTATTTTTTTTTTCCTGGCGCCTGACTGTAGGAACTATGATATCTTTGAAACAAATGATGGAGCATGTGTCATCAGAAGGTCATCCTTGAAAGGACACATGCCTCCTTTGTGATACAGAAACAAAGCCACGTGCAGGGTTTTGGATAATGTGCATAAGCACCAGTAATTTTAAAGGCTAATATTGTATAATTTAAATTTGTGGTAGTTATTTACAGAAGCTTTTTGAAAACAAATATGAGTAAATAGGGTATTTCAAGTTAAGCATAGAATTTTTCTTGTAGAAAATCCAGTCTTTAAAGAATGTGGTGGTAATGACTTTCTCATCTTTTATCCAGTATGGATAAAAAGATAATTTTTTTCTAGCTGATAATTAATGACAGAAACTCAGAAACTTGGTTTGAGAAGAAGGGTTTTGTTTCTTTATAACCAGACTCTAACCAAACATCAACAAAGTAAGTGGAGTTTTGACATAATTTTTCCTTAGAAACCCCCACAACTTTGAAATTCTTCAACGTTTCTCCTACTGTGAGCCATAAAACTGGCATAGTACAAGTTATTAGGTTGAATTTACATTGCATGTGGAGATTCTTGATATCCAGTACAGGAGGTTATCTGGTTTTGATCATGGAGGCTATTCTGGTTAATTTATTTTTGAGCAGTAAACAGAACAGGAAACAAGCTAGAGGTTTGGCTTATCAAATGAGCTCTCATGGTCTGTTTTCTGATGGCCTTAGTTCTGTCTGTTTGAGGAAAATTGCTTATTTTTGAGCTGTTAAATTTCAAGGAAACTCATTCTAAGTGTTACTTGCTAGAATTGATTTCTGCCCCCTCCACTCTTGGGATTACTGTTCTGCACCAGGGGTAGGTGAGCCGAGGCTGAGAGAGGGGCAATACAGACTTCTAACTGCATCACAGTGAGAAAAGCCTCATCAACAAACAGTTTAGTGAAATAACTGTTTTAATAAGATTGACTAAAAAGAGAAGGATAAATAGTGAGAAAATATTATGTCCCTTCAGTTGCTGGGATTCCTGATTTCACGCAGCATCACCTAGACCCTGTGTGGAACTTCCCACAGCACACTACACAGATCTTATCAATGGAGGGCTTCTTCTTTTTTGATCATTAGAGCTATTATTTTTTCCCTCTTTTTATTCTATTTTGTTAAAACAACGATTTTTATTGAGCCATTTGACCTTTCTTACTGAGATCCACAGAAAAGCCTATATGCCACCATTTGTGCATCTTGTGCTACTTGAACTCTGTGCCTCCCACACATTCACACTCTTCCTTGCTGTGCCTCTACTGCTGTGTCACTCCTGTCACCATGCAGAACATGTACCTCCTGATTATGCTTTTATCTTTCTTTATTTTTATTAGGTATATTATCTCAAGTTTATTTGTTTCAGATTGTGTGGATAATTTGTATAACAGGATTTGTGATAATGCTAGTCAGACGCTGAAGAACAGTCTGTAATCAGTTTTTGGAAAAGCTATAGGCCTGCACTATGATTTTCTTCTCTGTTTAAATCCTACTGATAGAACTTTCATAATTTCTGAAACTGTTAACAGACCTTCCCCTCCCCCTAACTTTATGTAAAATTGAGCGCTCCTTTTGTGTCACTTCTATGTAAGTTCTTCTATTTATATCTGTAGCTGTGAATGAGGCAACTTCCTTGAATGATTTCAGGCTTCCATCAAAATGTATCCACTGAAAATTTTGGAGCTGCTCTTTTGACTGTCGATCTAATCAGTGTTGAAATACATGTTGTGAATTGACTTCAGCTGTGCCTGCCAGTCTGAATAATCTGTTATTATTTTAGGTGGAGAACTTCATTTCCTTCAAATTGGAGGGACCTGTGATGACATAGATGAAGCTGATATACTTGTAGATGGATCCCTTTCCAAAAGCGTAGAACAGTCATCAGAAGGCACCAAGCCCTTATCTAACCCTTCCAGTCCAGGCATTACAGGTAAATTGCATATTTACGTGTATAATAAATAATAATTTATGTGATTTTTTTGAAGCTGAATATTAAGATTGGTAAGAGGGTCTTGCAGAAGGACCTTGACAGGCTGGATGGTTGGGCAGAGGCCAATAGGATGAGATTTAACAAGGCTAAGTGCAGGGTTCTACATTTTGGAGTTTTGGTCATGTGTGTTGGACAGGAGTAGGGATATATATGGGAAGAGATGATGTAGAACACAAAATACAAGAATAAATAATAAAAACCATGAAGATAAAACAATGATGCAGTGGAAATAAACCATTTGTGTAGCTTTGACTTTTTAATAGAAGTGATGTTAATTTTGGGTGTGCATGCTTCTGATGGGGGTGTCTTTGCTTGCAGCTGCAGAGGACAAAAGATGCTGAGAGAGGACCAAGTGGCAGACAATCAACTGTGCCAGGCCCTCCCTCTCATATAGCATATGTGACTGTTGTGTGATATGGATAACCCATGAGCTGGTTCAGTTAGCTATCCTGAGTGTATTCCCTCCCCACTTCTTGGGGAAAAAAAGTTTAACCCAATCCTAGCTGAAACCAAGATAGTAATAAACTATTACACATATGTGAGGGAAAGGCATTTGTGATTTTCTTCCACAGCTTTCTTCTTTTGCTAATGGCAAATAAAGCTAAAGAGAATATGAATATCCAGGAAATAGATATGCTTCAGTAGATGCATTCCCTGTTACAGTAGCCTATCAGCAAATTTGAGTGACTTCCAGTCAAATGGTAACTGACTAACCCGATAAGTCGAATCAATGATCACTACTATTTAAATTCTCTCAATGTTGTAATGGGCGCTTCTTTTTTTGTCTTGTGATCTCCTCCCCATCCAGCCTTCACTTGGGGCTTAAATATGGCTTATTGGGACAAGAAAGGGGTTTACTTTTCTAGAAACATGAATGTACATGTATCTTTAGGTTGTCCACAAGGTGCAGGTCCTCCTTGAAGTAGTCATATAAATTAGAGACTGTAATACTGCGTGATCTTGGTCTGTAATGATTTCCAAGGAGTTGTTGGATATACCATAATGATCAGATAAATGGAGTACTCTTTTGATGTGTCATCAAATGTAGCCACTTAAAGCAATGAAAAAAATCACAGGAAGCCATTGCTGAATTGAGAGGGCTACAGGGAAGAGTTGAAGCCAGAGCTCTTAGTCTGAGTTGGCTGCATTAAGGATACTGAAGTCAGTAGTACTGGATTCTTAGCATATGATGTGTGAACAATTGCTAGGATTGTGCAAATGTTCTCTGCTGTTAACAAAGCTGTCAGCATGTGTATGGATCATAATTGGACATTGCCCCCAACATTTATAACATCATTGTTGCTTCTCTTTTAATCATAATACTAAACAGCAAAAAACCTGTTTTATTCCACTTCTATCATGCTGATGCTGTAAAATTCGGCTATATGAGGAAACCCTCTAAGACGCCGGTTGTAGGTTTTAGAAGGTAGGCATTTTATTTAAAAGTTGCACAAGTTTTAGATTCAAGGAGATTCATGTCTGTGATCTTCCACACCACTGAGATAGAGTAGCCACTTTTAAAAACAAATACATATACTTCAGATTTCCCAGAATGGTCACACATACTCATATAATTTCCTGAAACTTAACACCATATTTATAAATCTATTAAGCTTGCAAGGTGCATCTCTGGTGGTGTCTGGAGGTCTTTGAGGAGGATCTAACATCAAGTCCTTTGGTTGAACTTTAGTACAGGTTTTGCACAGTTAGCTGGAATTTTGTAATTGGGTTTTTGGCTTTGAGGATGGCCTGATTCAGGCCAGTTTTCTTCTGTATCAAAGAAGCAAGGTTCCTCCTTACCTGTTGTGTGTGATGAGAACGTCTGTCCTTGAAAATTCTGTTTTAACAGTTGTTCTTTGTTAGCAAGTCTTCATTTTCACTGAGCTGAACTTTTACTTTATCAATGCTTTTCAAACAGATACATAGCTCCACAGAAAGCTTTCTGTTTGGGGAAGTGAACTCCTAAATGGATTTGACTGAGTATAAAGACTTGATTTGCAAATCTTGTTTGCAGCTGATGGCAGCAGGGTATTTTTATGAAATCAATTTGGTGTTCTCTGAAACTATAGGTAAAAAATGCCATAATCCAGATAGAAACTACAGTAAGAAGCATGATCTTTTGCTCTTACATCGAGTTTTGTTTGTGTTAACTTTTCTCTGGTTTTGGCATTCTGGGAAGCGTTTCTTAACTCTTATTTTCTAGCTTGCATTTTACAACTTGGATAAAATGCAAATTATGTTGTTTTAAAAGGAAATAATTAACTTTACCAAGTTATAGATCTTATATTAGCTTATTTCCTTTTCAGGAATGGAGCACTCTTTTTCGGACAATTAAAAAAAACAATATTTGTTTTCATGACCAGTGTAAAACCCTTTTTCAAGTTTGCTATTAGACCTTGAGCTTTTTGTATCTCACTTTTTACAATATAACAAAAATAATATAATACTGCAGTAGAAGTCAAGTGACAGCACTGGAAAGTTAAGTGCTTAATTTTTCAGTTTAGGGGTTGATACCACATTACATGTTGTTGCTCTGAATACTCTGAATTTGTCTTTTTTTTCTGATCGGGGGAGGAGAATGAAACAAAAAATTGACTAGTCTTTTACTCAGAGATAGAACTGTTGCAGTTTGAGATACGATCTCACTTCTCACTGCAGTGTCATCTAGTTAATGAGGCTCATATATGGCAGTTTAAAAAATGCAGGTATTTTCTGTATTGAAAATAATTTCTAAAGCAATTCTAATTTCTAATCTCTTCAGCATTTTCTTGCATCCTAGATTGAAAAATAGGAATCACAATTATTGCACTGTGTTTACTTAACTCTGAGTGTCTCACCTTGAGCTTTTCCACTGTTGGAAGATAAAGGCATGTGCCTTTCTGCTCTCATGAGGTAGAATCCTGGCTTATGTTTGCAAGATAGTCTCTAGGTTCTGGCTTCGCTGAAGGGCTGGTGTTTATATTGTTGGGCTTTTTGTTTCTTGGGGTTTTGGTGGGTTTTGTTTTCTTGGTGGTTTGGTGGGTTTTTTTGGTGAGTTTTGGGTTTTTTGTTGCTTTTGTTTTTGTTTGTTTTGTCTTATCTTGCTTTGGTTTTGTTGGTTGTGTTTTTTTTCCCCTCGGATGGTGTCAGCAGTAGTCAGGAAGTGAACTTTCTCCTTGAAAATCATTTTTTACAAGCACAAGATTTTAATCTAAAAATATGTTTTTAAGAGATGCTGCTTGAGGTGGTTCAGGAGTTATCTACCCTCCCACATTTTTGAAATCACCCAGACTAGACTCAGCCAGCTGGAAATTAATGAATGAAGCTTTCTATTTACAGCTAGCACAATATACAAGCAGATATTTACAATATATTACAAATATGTACAGCTATATACAGTAAAAAGGTAATACAGAAACACAATACCCCTCCCAAAGATCAGAGTCCCCAAGGGAAGAGACGCTGGGGGAGTTAGAAGCAGAAATTGATTAGTTGGGTTGCACAGATCCAGCTGGAAGGCAAAGGAAGGGAGAGAGACCAACAACCCAGAGCTCAGACCCAAGTGCTCTGTCTTACCTGTATTTGTGTTCTTTTGTATCTGTCCGCAAACCTACGAGCAAAGTAGACATCACCAATGTTTTCATTTCTCAACCTATAATCTAATTTATCTTATTAAAATATTCCAATTATCCTCAAACTAGCACACTGCTTGAAATGTCAATACATTGTGCACATTTTTTTTCACTTGAGTTTTCAGGTTTTTGCTTGTTTTCCAAAGAATCTTGATTATTTTTAGAACTCCTTTGTAATGTTTCTGTAGTTATTTCTGTCCTTAGAATATTTTATTTTTTCAGTACTTTGTCAATTTATGTCTTTATTTCCTCAGGACAGGACTTGAGTATGAAAACAAGAAGACAGGATATCTGTCTAGGTCCGGTGTCTTCTAAAGCATGTTTGTTTCTTGCTTACTCTTCTTTTTAAGCTAAACTGGGAGCCTTCCAAAACATTTTAGTAATCCACCATAAAACAAATCTATAAAGATAAACAGGTGCCAAGTAATGTTTCAAACAGGGATAAAAACGTAGCAATTGCATAGTAATTCCATGTTTCTGTTTTCATTAAATAGAATTTTTTTTTTTCCATTTAAGTCAATAGAAGTATTAAAAAATATAATCAGCTTTACATCATCCATGTATAGCTGGATAATTATTTTTTCCTAATTCTTCCAGTTAAATCTGAGACAGCATGTTCAGACCTCTCAGCAAATTTATTCCGGATAAAGCTGTTTTCAAAGGGTACTGGTTTCAATCCTAGTGTTGTTTGGTTGCTTGATTTTGCGTGTTTGGTTGTTTTGGTTTTTTTCTCCTTTATTAGGTTGGGGATTTTTGTGGTTTTGTTTATTTAGAGCATTTTTTTCTGATTTTGGTTGGTTAGTTGGTTAGGTGGTTTTACGTTTTGGGGTTTTTTTTTGTAATTTGTTTTTAGAAACTTGATTTAATGTGGTTAATTTTATGTATAGCAGTTTGGATGTATTTCAAACTGTTTATAGAATGTTCTGAAAAAATGCTCTACGTAGTAATTAATATGTGGTCTCTAATTATACAGGAGTTGATCTTTTGGTGGACCAGCCATTGTCCCTTGAAACACTGACGTCCCTGGTAGAGCTGACCCGTTTTGAAACCTTGACACCACGTTTTTCAGCTACTGTTCCTCCCTGCTGGGTAGAAGTCCAGCAAGAGCAACAGCAAAGGCGGCATCCTCAGCATTTGCACCAGCAGCACCATGGCGATGCAGCTCAACATACTCGAACTTGGAAGCTTCAGACAGACAGGTGGGTAGAGTTACAGTGCAGAAAGAATCATGTGTGTATCACAGAACCTTGGAAGTTCTGTGATCATTGAGTCCAACTCCCCTGCCAAGGCAGGATCACCTAGTGTGGTTTGCATGGGAACGCGTCCAGGCAGGTTTTGAAAGTCTCCAGAGGAGACTCTACAACCTCTCTGGGCAGCCTGTTCCGGTGCTCCATCATCTCACTGTAAAGAAGTTTCTCCTCATGTTGAGGTGAAACCTTCTGTGTTCCAGTTTGTAGCTGTTGCTCCTTGTCCTACCGTGGCTGACCACAGAAAAGAGATTGGCCCAATCCACTTGACACCCACCGCTTAGATATTTGTATACATTGATAAGATCTCTTTGCCAGACTGAATAGCCCCAGGTCTCTTTTCTTAGGGGAGATGCTCAGGTCCCCAGTCATCCTTATGGCTCTCCCTGGACTCCCAGCAGGTCCCTGTCTCTCTTGAACCGAGGAGCCCAAAATTTGACACAGTATTCCAGTATTCCACAGTATTCACTAAGGCAGAGTAGAGGGGGAGAAAAATCTCCCTAGACCCACTGGCCACACTTCTCCTGATGCACCCCAGGATGCCATTGGCTCTTTTGGCCACAAGGGGACATTGCTGTCCCATGTAGAATTTGCTGTCCACCAGGACTCCAAGGTTTTTTTCCATGGAGCTGCTTTCCGGCAGGGCAGCCCGCAGCCTGTACTGGTGTCTGTTGTTATTCCTCCCCACATGTTGGACCCTGCACTTGTCCTTAGGTAGCATATATAGTTGGTATAGCTATTGTAAAGCTGGTATAGCTAGTGTACTGCTTAACAAGCTCATATAGCTGGTATAATAACAAATATCATGCCATTTAGTTGTTTCTAGGTAGTGTGGAAGTTCAGGAATGCGTGCTTTCAACGGTAATAAGCTGTATCCAGCAGTTTGCATTATAGGTTTGTGCAAGATTGACAGATTTGTTGTAGTGGACACTGAAACAAATTGAAAAGTGAAGTTTTGAATTAGTGTATTCTGTTTTCTAAAAGTTGCCTTGTTGTGTTCTAATTTGACAGGCAGTACTGTAGATGGGCTTGATTTGACCTTCTTACGTGTGCACGCATTCCTAGTACATTATTTAATTGAAAAATGCAAGCCACAGGTGGAAGCATGACCTAAACAGAATTGTATTATAGTCTATTTTAAAACGTGCAGATAGGATCTGAATTTATGCCTGTTCATACCAAATTAGGTCTTTATAGAGGTATTTGCCTCCTAAGCCATTGTAGACTCCTGGTTATGCTAAAATTAATTTTCATTGCAATGAGCTGCATCAGTATGATATGTGTAGTAGTTGTTATTTTTTTACATGTGGTGTAAGAACTTCAGGTTTCTCTGGGATCCTAAAGACTAGAACAGCAGAGCTGCAATCTCCTTGAAGAGCTGCTTGAAACCTACACGAAGTAGCTTTGCATAGGTTTTTGAAATGTGTTAAAAAAACAGAATACTGAAAAAAAGGTGTTTTGTGTGTTCTGTTAAAAGAAATGCAGAATAAATCACTAGATCTTTTGGATCAGGCCGTCATTTATCTGTCCTATTGATGGATAGCAGATCTGAATAGCAATGTGATTTTATCTAAATGCCCATGCAATGGAAACAATCAAATAGCCAAAGGACTCTAGACGAGCTAGAGATCATACGCTGAGGAAAAAAACCCCTGTTGTAGAAATAAGTGAAAGCTAGCATGTGATAATGGAGTATTCCAGGTGGGAAGAACAAGTCTGGAAGGTAATAGTTGCAGACATTAAGCATGACATGTAGCACGAGGTCAGTTTGGTTTAATTATATGCTTGTAAGCCACAGTTAAATTTGAAACGCGCTACAGGCTTTAAAGCCTTTATCTTGTGATTTTTGCGAGTAAAATACTTTGATTGTAACAAGTGAAAAGGAGGCAAAATAATTTTTGTTTGAAATTGCTGAACAGAACAGATAATCAACAACAGCTGAAAAGTGCAAAGCTACCAATATGAAAAAAATAAGGAAATAAAGAGCGAAGGTAATAGCTGTTAATTGGAAAGGGATAGGTGGAACATGAGTATATGAATACTGTTTTATTTCAGGAAGAAGTTATGCCTTTGACAGTTGCTAAAGGGCCAGTGATAAAAATTATTAAATTACAGTCCTTTTGTTCATAGGATAGAATATACAAATTTAAGATTGAGATCAGTGTTAGCTCTTAATGAAATGTTATCTGGGAAGAAATGTTATGGTTTCTGGACTATTTTGTTAGTCCTTAATATGGGAATCACAAGGTTAGATGGATGAGTAATGCAATTTGATATGATAAATCTTTTGCTCTCAAACATAAAGGGATAATCCTGTAAATGTTGTAGAGAATAGCATTATATTGCACTTGGACTCTTTCAGTCTTACTCTGTTTTTACAAGTCTGTGTAACAAAGAGACTACGACAAGCAGTCTCGCTTGCCTTACGGATTATCTAAATATTAGTATTTCCTCTTCATTGGTAAGGTAACTAAAATGTTTAAACTGCATTTTAATTTTTTTTTTTAACTTGCATGAGTTCCTAACATACTTTGATAAACAGTGACATCTGCATTTCCTGGATTTTTCTCTTGTACAGATGTATTTGAAAATAATTAAAAGGAGGAACTGGGTACTGATGTGTTTTCCAGTGTAAATTCTGGAAATGGGCCTGCAGCTCAAAGTTCAGTTGTAGTGGAAGACAAATACCAATGAGATGTTCTAGAAAAGGAATATTGGAAAAATAGTTTATGCTTGTGATTATGATGGCAGAACAGAGCCTTGATTTTGTATTATTCTTAAGAATAATGCTATAGATTTTTCAAGAGTTCCAAAAATGAAACCCTTTTTTTGAAAGGTTGAAAGATTAAGGTGAAATATTGTAGCAAATGTTGGTAAAAGAACTTGCTTTAGGTAGTTAGAGAAAAGTGATGTTTAAGATGAATATGCTAAAATACTGAGAACATGGTAAGGAAGGAATTTTTTTTTTGCTTATTTTGAAACTTTACACATGGATAAAGAGGATGCATTTAAACAGATAGGAGGGGGAAAATGCCTAGGAGTCTTTAGCTCATTGCAAAATTAGATTGTAATGTTTATTGCCATAGAGTAGGAAGGTCTCTTCACTTTTGAATTAATGTGAGACTTTCATAGAGGATCATTATTTCATACATGTCAATTGCAAAATACTTAAAATTTCCTTTGGAGCATGTGTTGCTGAATTCTGTAAAAAATGCATTCCTCGAGTAGACAAGTAACTTGTAATTTTTTGTTGATAGCTATGATTATTACTTCTTTTAACATCATTTTAGGAAAATATTTAACTGAGAAGATCTTGAAGTGCCATTATTTTTCAAATATTAGAACTGTGGCAATTCTTACACTATTAGTTTTATTTGACTTTATCATTTATTTTATGGATTTTTTGAAAACCTGTGTTTGTCAAACTATGGAACCGGTTGATACTAACAGTGCAAACCAATTAAAGGATACTATCAGTGCAAACCAAAGCTATCCTCAAAGGGAAAATGTGATTCATTCAGACCACTGCATCCATTTTACACGGTGCAGGCCTGTGATTGTTCACCTTGTGTGAAGCACTTTTCATTTATCAAATGTATTTAATATTTTGAAAACAGTGTTTTAATTCTCCTGGGTGTGGCTGTTGTAGCAATGGTACTTTGCAGTGTTTAACACTTACCAATGGAGAAGGCCAGTTTAAAGGATCGCCAAGTGGTTACTGTCATGCTTGCATACACTTCGCTAGTTGGCAGATCCTTTTGTAGTGATTACCCTGCCACATACACACACCATCGTTTTTTGTCTAGAAATGAAATGAACATGGAATCTTCCACTCTTATCAATTGGCTTTTAATGTGTTGTTAACAAAATGAGTGTGGTTGACTGCAGCTTGAAAGACTTTCACTTCAGAAATCTGTGTGGATGTCAACTTCAGCAAAATTGGTTTTTCTTCTTGCTAAAGAAGGCATGCATAGGTGGCAGATTAACTGCTTTATCTACATTTTCTTTTGACACTGAAGCTTTGACATCTTTTTTCCTCACAGCAACAGCTGGGATGAGCATGTCTTTGAACTGGTTCTACCAAAAGCCTGTATGGTTGGACATGTGGACTTCAAATTTGTTTTAAATTCAAACATCACAAACATTCCCCAGATTCAAGTGACTTTACTGAAAAATAAAGCTCCAGGCTTAGGGAAAGTAAATGGTAAGAAAGAATTTAATGTGAATTTCTGTTCTCAAATACATTACAGTCTGTGATTGTTTATTAAAAGAATGTCTTGAAACTGTAAATATTCCTGTTTTCCATTTTATTCTGGTTTCATGGTCTCTTTTCACTTAGTGTGTGAATGTAAATTGGGGAAACAAACCAGGTAAATAGTTTGAATCTAACAGTCATTAAAAAAAGCTATCATCAGTTGTAAATATTCCTAGAAATTGGCTGCTGAGACAAATGCTGCTGTAATTTTTAAAAAACGGTCTTTCATATAACTTCTCCCTCTGTAATATCCCCCAGTGTTTAGCAAGAAAACAGGGTGCGAGAGATGCCCTGTAAAGAAATCATTGAAACTGGTTCTTATCTGAGAAAAAAGTAGTCTTGGACAAAAGCATATTCCAGCTTTTTTTGGGATACTAGGTAGTTCAAGAGTTTTAACAGAAGTGCTAGCTGTGACTGCAGGACATCAGTCAACAGGTGTCCTTGCAGGATTTTCCTTTGTTTAATGTTTGAAGTAAAATCTTAATTTTAACAGGTAACTTTTTTTTTTTTCCTATCAAAGCACAAAATAGGACAAATATACTTCACGCTGCTTTGTTTTGTTTTCAGTGTGAGTTCTAGAATTAGTCCATCCGCAGATCAGAATTAATCCGGAAACCTTTACATGTAAAACAAAATAGCAGAAAAAAAGATAAATTTATTTCCTTGGTGTTTCCATTTTAAGTATTTCTGACCAAACAGTTCCATGAGTTGGTAGCTCTTTGAAGACATTTTATTTGGATGTGAAATAGATTGCCAGAGCCTTCTGAAGATTATTTACAGCGTACTGATCCTAAGACATGACAGAGTACTTCCAGAAAGTTACATTTGACTTCCTTACATGCAATGTAGTGGAATTTGGGTTTTTTTTTTTCTGTTTTCTATTATGAATCTGGTGGAGAAAGAATGGAATGGAGGGCCAGGGTACATGCGTAGAGTTTGGAAAGGACTGAGGGATGTTGAGAGTGCCTGCAAGGCAATATTGGCAAGGTCTGTCTGATGCAATTTCAAGTACAATCCTAATAAGAAAAATGTGCCTTTGTATATTTGTAGTTCTCATAATAGGCAGACAGTGGATACATTTGATATGAAAACTGCTGTTTCTGTTTTATGTGGTCTTTAAGTTTATGAAATCCTGGCAATGTTTTTATTTCCAGAAGCAGCAGTAGACAGACAGATAACATTTCCGTTATCTCCGGCTCATAATATTGAAGTGGAGAGAAATGGAAACCCAGGACTGGTTGAATTCAGTGAAGAAATGCAGTATATGGATGTAGAGGAACCACAATGTAAGCTGTACTGATTTTGTTATGCTTTGTTTAAAATACAAGCTTGCACTTTTTTCTGTATACTGGAATTTTTCATGCATTGGAAACAGATTAATTTCTCAACCCTCTTCAGTGTTCCCTCTCCCAATAGTCTGTTTGTTGTGTGATTTGAAAATTTAACATAAACACACCAAAACCCCCTGAAAATGTAGAAATTAAGTAGATTAACATGGTGTCTTTCTAACATAACTCTTGCCCTGTTCCATCAGTATTTAACTTGGTTTCCTTCCCTAGTTAGTTTTAATAGAATTTTTTTTGCATGCCTAGCTTTTGTGGAGACTGCTGCTCTAAACCAAGGCAATAATGAATGGGGAGTAAAGAATTCCTGACTAGTCATGCTAACTTTCAGTCACATCAGACTTGCTACACTTTTCCTGTATTTTTCTGCAAAATATGTTGAGAGCATCTGAAAGGCAGTCAGGTTGGATCTGAGTGAGAAGAACTACAAAGTGAAAATTGATAGTTGGCATGAATTGATTCCAGATCTATGATTCTTGCACCTTTGAACAGTCTTACCTCACACCTTCCTTCCTTTCATGTGATCAGATACATTCAGAATATGACCTGAAAGGTCTCTTCCAACTTCAACCATTTTATGTTTCTATAACCCCAAGAAAGATGGGGTAAAGGGTGGGGGGAATCAAAGGGATGATAAAAGTGATGGAAGGAGGTGTTTTTTCCTGAGAAGGAAGCAGCAGATGCATATAGGATAATTTTGGTATACCACAGGAGAAACATAGGGATATTTTTGTGGAGTTTGGGTGTTGTGGGGGTTTTTTTTTTTTGGGTTGGTTGGTTGTTTTTATGTTGGTTTAATTTGTGTTTTGTTGTTTGGTTTTCTTTTGGTTTTTTGTTTTGTTTTGTTTTTGTTTGAATGCTTGGGGTCTGATTTGGTTTCGTTCTTGGTGAGGGTTATGGGGGTTTTTGTTGTCAGTTGTTTCTTTGTGTGTGTTGTTGTTTAAAAAAAAATAATAGTTCTGTCCTGCTTCAGAAAAGACCCAATAAGAGATGTGGATCAAAATATATTGGTTTATCGTTTCAGCAGTTGTGTGTTTTTCTACTCTGATGAGCCAGTCAGTGTACAGTTTCCATATAGTGAAACTGAAAATGCTTTGAAAGCTTTAATTTATCTCTATTGATTTCACTGGGAAATGACTAAAAGTGAACCTCAGATAATTGTTCATTTTTTGACATAGCTTGTATGCATTTAGTAATCAGAACTTGATGTGATGTATTTTTAACCCATGCAAGCAAGCAGATTTTGTGGCTTAGTGATGAGTAATTCACATCCATGATATTCATGTTTTTAAGGTCTTAGACTCTGCTCTTTTCTGGAAGAACACAAGGAAGATATACTTTGTGGTCCGGTATGGCTGGCTACTGGGCTTGATCTATCAGGGCATGCTGGAATGTTGACACTAACAAGTCCAAAACTTGTTAAAGGTAAATCAGTCTGTTATAGTATTTACATGAAATGGTGTGACTAAAGTGCATCTCATACTTCTGTAGTCAGACTTACATTTGTGTTTATTCTCACATTGACAAATTTTGCTGCATAACACAATAGTGAGTTTACCTTTTCAAACTGCTGTTAAAGTACTGTGATTAATACACTTGAACTCTGGTTGTACACTATTATCTGTGAAGCCAAAATCTGTTCAGAGCTATGACTGTGTACAGATATGTACATACACAGCTATGTAAATTATTTTCCTTCTCACCCCCTTCTTTTTATTCTTCTGCTTCCAGGCATGGCTGGTGGCAAGTACCGCTCATTTTTAATTCATGTTAAAGCAGTGAATGACAGAGGAACAGAAGAAATCTGCAATGGTGGCATTAGACCAGTTGTTAGAATACCATCTCTAAAACCTCAGACTACCAAGGGCCATTCCCTTGCTTCATTGTTGGCAAAAGTTGCAGCTGGCAAGGTAAGGAATAGCTAAGAAGAACATCTGTATTAAAATTGTAGAATTGGTATGAATTATGTAATGTGAAAGTAAAACAGCTGTTAGGAGAATGAATATCCATTAAAAGTGATTTTTTTTTCATGAGTTGACACTGTTAATACCTTAATAAATCCAAGTTCAGCATTTCCCAAGTTGTTTCTTCTGTGCAGATTTAGTTGCAAGGTCTATTCTACCATTTTTCCATTCCGAGCACTTGGTTTTTAAACTTAAAATTTCCTGAATGTTTTCAGTAGCCGATAACCTCATCCTCTTATATGAAGATCTTTCTCTGTGTGTGGGTATGTTTTCATCTTGATTATTGTAATTATAAGATTGGGTGATATGATGCATATCTTGTGGACACTGCTAGAATAGTTAAAACATAATAAATTGCAGAATATTCTAAATCTTACGTTCTATATTAAAGCAATTAGTGAGTAAAAGCAATGTGCTCAAACTGAGCAAGAGAGTTTTCTGAACTGTATGCATTTCACTGAACAAGGTATGCAAATTAAGCAGTCAAAACCAATGTGATTTGTGAATTTTTTCCTCCTCCAAAAATAAAATCAGGAAAAGCCATCGAGCAAAATTGAAACCACTAATTCTTCAAGAAAGTCAGATAATCTGAGAGGCTGTGATTTACTTCAAGAAGTCTCTGTAACAATTCGAAGATTTAAAAAAACTTCAATTTCAAAGGAAAGGTCAGTAGATGTCTTTTAATTCTAAATATTAGCTGTAGTTACACTTCCCACAAAATAGCTTTAGAAGAGCTCAGGTCAGACCACTGTTTCAAGCTGTCATTTTATAAATGTATTTTATATGGAACATTCTATAAACTGTGAGTTTGAGGGCACTGTACTGTGCAAGTTCTGGTAGAATAACACCGTGCATGAAATTGTATTCAACCTGGAAAGGCAAATGTAAGTTCTTGGTAAATTAAATTATTTGGACAGATTATTTTTTTTGAGAGAAGCATCTTGCCTTTCCGGTTGCACATGTTGTCTTGTTTCTTACAGCAAATGTGTGTGTGTGTATATGTATTTGTCAAAAAAGCTTAGAATCAAGTTTAAATAAGAAATTATTCCTTAAACTGGTTAAACTCCACAGACATACATATGAATTATATTTAATTTCTATTACCAATTGCCATTCTACAATGATGGCACTAACTGTAATGGACTTGAAGGAGTCAGAGGCTGCAAAGAAATAGGGCAAATCATTGCCAAAAAGTGTCATAGATGATGAAAGTTTGTTTAGGATTAGAAGCTACTAGACAGGTTGATTGGGAAAGAAAAAAATCCCTAAAGGTTACTAAATATGCAGTAATCTAAGAAGTTCTGTGAGCAGAAAATACGAAGATAGGGAATGAATGCGTGGAATGTATGGTACCTGCTTGTGTGCTAGTTTTACCTGTATCTAGGCATCTCTTTTTTGCTGCTCCTAAGGCAGAATACAAAGCTGGGGGGATACTTTAATAGGAGAGTGGCCAGAAGGGATAATTCTATGTTGTTTTTTTTCCTTTCCCCTGATCCCTAGAGTTCAACGGTGTGCCATGCTACAGTTTTCAGAGTTCCATGAGAAGCTGCTCACCACTCTTTGCAAGAAGACAGATGATGGTCTGACTACAGAACATGCTCAGAGTCTTGTACTGGACACGCTTTGTTGGCTGGCTGGAGTGTATTCAAATGGACCTGGCAGGTAAGAGGGAAATTGTACTTAAATTAGCATGGCTATTTCTTAATATCAGGTGAGTTTGGTTTTTTTTTTTAAATGTGATTCTCTGAAATATGCAACTTCTTTTTGCAGCTCAAAGGAAGGAAATGACAGCTTGCTTTCTAAAACGCGTAAATGCGTCTCTGACATAATACGTGTTTGCTTCTTTGAAGCCGGCCGGAGCATAGCTCATAAATGCGCACGGTTTCTTGCACTATGCATCAGGTCAGTGCTAATTATATATTGATTTTTATATATTTGAGGGGGAGATTTGCATACAATCTGAATTTTTATTTATGTTGTTGTTGAACATTAAATTTATAAAGCAACAAGGTCTGGAAGATCTGTTGAAGAAAAATGCATTAGGGTATAATTATGAAGAACATCAATCTTTGCAGCCATCTTTCTGGAGACGATTTCATGTTCCGTTTTTCTTAAATGTTAAAGTGTCTATGTGTTTCTTTGTAGCAATGGCAGGTGTGACCCCAGTCAGCAGGGGTTTGGATCAGTTCTTCTAAAAGCTTTGCTTGACAATATGCCTCTTTTGCCTGCTGCTGCAACAGGTGGTATGTATATAATGTTTGTCTCATAAAAATACACACTGTGTTTCTTGTTCAGCATGACTTTCTTGGGAAATAAGAATTAGATATTTGTTCAGTTAGTACAAACTGCTTCTTGGGCTGATCTGGCAGCTTGTATCCAAGTATGAAGTATGCATTTATAGATGATGGACTCTTAAGCAAACTAGCTGACTTAAACCACTGCTAAAGCACCAGGGTTGGGGTTTTTTTGTTTGTTTGTTTTTGTTGTGTTTTTTTTTCNTAAAATTCAGATTCAGCATTGTCTGTTATTTCGGCTAATTAGAATGCACAGGGAGTGTAGGGAGAGGGGGCTGAGGTATGTATACAGAACCACTGCTCCATGCTCCCAAACTGATCTGTCAAGGAAACAGCCTCCAGCAAATACAGAATATAGACACAGCAGCCAAAATGAGATAAGAGTAGAATCTAGAGTAAGACTTGGCTCTGCAGGGATTGGAACCCCTACCCTAGCACCTAGGTGTCTCAAGAGCATTCTGATTGCTTCTGCCAATGAGAGAAGTAGGTGCTTCAATTCCAAATGAGTTCATAAGAAACTACTGGCTACAGAATGATTATAAATTGAAGCCTCTCAAAAATTGGGAAAGTGGAGAATGCTTCCTAGTCTGTATTCAGTAAAGAGTTAGGGACTTAATTTATCGCTTCCATTGATGATGATTCAAAATATACTTTCTGAGGGTCTGGTTGGAAAATTCATGTCATCTTGTTTGTTTTTTTTAAACACAGGATCTGTGTATTGGTATTTTGTATTGCTGAATTATGTAAAAGATGAAGATTTGGCAGGATGTAGTACAACTTGCGCATCACTGCTAACTGCTGTGTCCCGACAATTGCAGGATCGCCTAACACCTATGGAAGCATTGCTTCAAACAAGGTACTAAGAAATGTGCTTGTGAACTTAAGCAAATACACAGACTGTCTAATGCCATCCTCTGGTGTTTTGAAAAATGTTGGCTGTTAAAGGAAAAAAAAATATTTTGCTATATCTGGGCAATGACTAATTTGATAAAACTCTGTGAAGAGTTGGATTTGAGCAAAGTTAAAGATTAATTTAATTGCTATCTTGTAATTTGCAATGCATAATGTTTGTGCAATCCTAAAGTTGATGTCTAAGATTTTTGGTGTGCGGATTTTGAGTATGGGAGGGAATCAGTTATCCTGAACAAAATTGGTCACCCTACGGAGATATTACATACATTTAGTACACTGCTACTTAGTGCCAAATTCTTAGCTTAGAGACCTGGAGTCATTTACTGGGAATGCAGGTGCTTATTGTGAATTGTATATCAATATCATTTGAACTGATGTCACATCTCTTACGTTGTGAACTGATTGGCCATTTAACTTTGGGTTTACAGGGTACCTAAAAGAAAGCTATGGTGATTCAGTTTTTGTAGCCATTTCCAAATCCCTGTTACAATGATAGTAACATGCTGCCATTAGACAGCTCTTCCAGTTGCAATTCGTAGGTAAGAGTTTTCCTCCATGCCAAGCAAGATCAAGGGTAGTGGAAGTTTGATAGAAGTTAGTTCAGAATCTTAAGGTCAAATTGAAAATTTAGTACACCAAGTTTGCAGGAAGGGAGTTGTCAGAATGTGTGTGGGGTTTTTTGGTTTGTTTGTTATAAGTCAATTGAATGAAAATAATAGTGTGGAATGTAGTAAGTCCTGATGGTGAAATATGTGGCCTTTAATTTTACATGAAATCTTACTGTTTGAATAGTGCTCTTTGTCTTACTCCATTTGCAGATATGGATTATATAGTTCACCTTTTGATCCAGTTCTGTTTGATTTGGAAATAAGTGGTTCTTCTTGTAAAAATGTATACAACAGCAGCATTGGAGTACAGTCAGATGAAATTGATTTGTCTGATGTTCTATCAGGTACATATGTTTAATCTGTTGTGGATGAATGGGTAATTCTCTCTGTTACACTGTTTTCCTTTTCTGGTGATACATTTTCATACTTTCCATCTGTTTTGTAGCTGTGCACAATGGTGTCCAAGATGTTCTTTTGCTTTGTGAGATCTCTTGAATTTCCTTTAGCCCATAAGGCAAGAAAAAAGCACCACTTTGTGGAATCTGTAGATCTAAGAAAAGGCTAGAGATTAAATAGAGATATTATTCTCCTAGGATGCATCTGTCATTTCTCTTGAGATATCTTCCTTGAGATAGGTTATTTGTTTAGACTACCAATCATCTCATAGGCAAAGAAACCTAAATGGATTTTTCTGAAGCTGGCAAGCTACCTTATCACAGTGTTCTACTTAAATGTTACAAATGTAATGTGATTTTTTTTCTGTTTTGGGCACATTAAAATATATTAAAAGCATATTTCTTATCAGATTAGTTCATAAGTAAATGGGTAAATGGAGTATCTTAAGAATGAGACTGTTATTACCTGTCAGGAAATTCTTTTCATACCAAGCATATTAATCAGTCACAGTGACGCCTTTACTTCTCTCGCACATTTCCTGTCCACCTTCTTTCCATCCCTCCCTCCTACACTGTGAAATAATAGTCTAGATTTTACACTGACTTGGTGTATGATCTTAGTTGGTGTATTATTTTCTTTCTCTTCTACTGCATTAACATCAATACGTTTTTGCAAGCTAATTTTCTCACGATGTAGAGGATGCACATGTAATCTATTTCTGGAATTAAGAAGGTTACACTATACTTCTACAGTCACATTTGATAGTTTCGCTTATTAGGATTCTCAGTTAATAACAGACTTAGAGCATTATCCATTAAAAAACATACTTTCATTTGTATTGTGGATGTGATAGTATTTGGGTGGTTGTTCCTCACCATGAAGTAATAAAATACATGTATTATATTTATCTGTTCCTTTCAAGTCTACATACCTATCAAGAAAACTTTAGCTGATTGTGCAGATATTTGTTATTCTTTTAGGAAATGGGAAAATAAGTAGCTGTGCAGCTGCTGAGGGAAGTTTTACTTCACTTACTGGACTTCTGGAAGTTGAACCTCTGCATTTTACCTGTGTTTCAACAAGTGATGGAACTAGAATAGAAAGGGACGATGCAAGTACGTTTACTGGTATATACAATTTTTCATTTTTTCTAATTAGCATAGTTCCACATAGTTCTGTTTGAAAACCAGATTGCTTGTGGTTTAAGTGTATAAATGTGTGTGTGTGGGTTGCTTGAGTTGTGTTTTTTAAGTAGTTACTATATATGAAGTTAAACTTCTTACAGCTTAGCAAACTGGATTCCAGACCTATTAATTTAAATGAATTTTCTACTGGAGTGTGTAATGTGCAAGCTTGCATCTTTACCTTGCAGCCTTACATGGCAAAAGGATTCCAGGACATGAGATGGCTCTTCTGTAATGAGTGTTGCATGTGTAATGAGTCTGCATAGTCTGTAAACCATATACATTGTAATTCAAAGTGATACTGCTTTGTAGCAAGAGCTGGATAAAAGATGATGTTTCTCTTGTTTATACCTTGCTCTTAACAATTAATAAGGAACTAAATTAAAGTGTCTTTTGTAATCTGTTTTCTACATACATGTTTGTTTGGTTTGCTTTTTTGCTTATTTGTTTCATGCCAGTGAGTACCTTTGGGGTTACCCCAGCAGTTGGTGGCCTCTCTTCTGGAACGGTTGGAGAAGCCTCGACAGCACTGAGTTCAGCAGCCCAGGTAGCTTTGCAGTCTCTCTCTCATGCAATGGCCTCAGCCGAGCAACAGCTCCAGGTGCTGCAAGAGAAACAGCAGCAGCTTTTGAAGCTTCAGCAACAGGTTGGAGGCTATTTAGCTATTTTTTAATGCTGTCTCTAAACTTCAAAAGCTGAGAAAGTAGTTGCAGAGCTAGTCGCCTGTTTTTTTTATTGTTTTGTTTTGTTGTTTGTCTGTGGTTTTTTGTTTGGTGTTTTGGTTTTACCCCTCTATAGCAAAATTGAAGAAGGAAAAGCACTGCACTGTGGATCACTCTTACTAAGCAAAATGCTGAGAGTGTCTTCCATTATGCTTTGGTCTTTTAGACTTAATTTTTGTGTATTTCAAGGGTGAGTTGGGTTTTTTTTAATCAAAATCAAGTCTTAATATGTGAAGTTTATCAGTCTGGAATTGAAGAGAGCCCACAAGATGAAAAGCACGGTTGTCAACACAGTGAAGTACCAGACATAAAGGCATTGTCAGTGTGAAGCTTGACTGTGTTGACTCTACTTTGCTGTTCAGTATTTTTATTTTTATTATTCCAATTACTTCTTTCTGCATGTTCTTCAGTAATTGAGGTCACATTGAACAGAGTTTCATTTTTTTTTAGCTTATTGTTGAACACCTAAATGCTTGTGTGAAGGTAGCTTGGAGTGATTAAATCTAGTTATATAATGAAAGTTGTAGTTCTAGCCTACTACTGTGTTCACAAGCAATATTATCTGCTGCATATACTGCTTTCATTTTTCCCACAGAAAGCTAAGCTGGAAGCAAAACTGCATCAGACAACAGCAGCAGCGGCAGCAGCAGCATCAGCAGTTGGTCCTGTCCACAACTCTGTGCCTTCTAATCCAGTAGCAGCCCCAGGGTTCTTCATTCATCCTTCAGATGTCATTCCACCCACACCAAAAACAACTCCCCTCTTCATGACTCCACCTTTGACTCCACCTAATGAGGCAGTTTCTGCTGTTATTAATGCAGAGCTTGCTCAGCTTTTTCCTGGTTCAGTCATTGATCCCCCAACAGTTAACCTTGCAGCACATAACAAAAATACAAGCAAGTCTAGAACGGTAAATATTTTTGTGTGTTTTTTTCATATAGAAAGGTGATCATAGAATGTGTTGGGTTCGAAGGGACCTTTAAAGGTCGTCTATTCAACCTACAGTAGTAGGGACACCCCAGCTAGATCAGGTTCCTCAGAAACCCACAAAACCTGATCTTGAATGTCTCTAGGGGTGGGCCCTCCACCACCTCTATGGGCAACCTATTCTAGTGTTCCACCACTCTCACAGTAAAGAAGTTCTTCCTGACGTCCAGTTTAAATCTACTATTCCCTAGTTTAAAACCATTGTCCCTTATCCTATAGGCCTTTGTGAACAATCCCTCCTCAGCTTTCTTGTCGGCCCCCTTCATGTAGTGAAAGGTCGCTATTAGAGCTTTCTCTTCTTTAGGCTGAACAACCCCAGCTCTCTTAGCCTGTCTTTGTAGGACAAGTGCTCCAGACATCTGATTAATTTATATGCTATAAGCCTTATCAAGATCTATTTTGTATTTGAGTTTTAGTAAATATTTATTTGTATTAGATGTGAAAACAACATCCCTAAATTCAGGTCATATGAAAAGTAAGACTTATGAAAGAAAAATGGAGTTAGAGCAGCTCAAGTGGTTTCTTTTATTTGGAGCTAGCTTAATTGCATATGGAATTATTCATGCTTTGAATTTAGTTGTTAATGTATTTTTATGATTCATGCACAAATTCAAATGTGTTGTCAAAATTTTTGAATTGTAAGAGGTTTCCTTACAGTCTTTTCTAAAGAACATACTACTGTAAATGCATAGATTTTAGTAACTTCATTTTACTGTTTTTTTGTTTGTTTTTTTTTCCCCCCCAACTCCTCAGAATCCACTTGGCTCCGGTCTCGCTCTTGCAATATCTCATGCTTCACATTTTCTTCAACCTCCACCTCATCAGTCAATTATTATAGAGCGAATGCACTCAGGTAAAAGCAGAATTCCTGGTAATAATTTTGACATATTTTCTAATAAGTGGAATATTTTCCAGAGTCTTAAGTAAGTTGCTTAGCTACAGTCTCACTTGGCTTTCTAAAAAAATATATTTCTCACTTTGTATTTCTATTGTATCTGAAAGTTTAAGACTCAGCATTGAGTGATGTTAAGGAAGTTGAAAAATCCCGGGGGCTGGGTGAATATTTTGGGTCTCTGGACAGAGGACCTGTTCTGAAATAGTGCATAAGAAGTTTAAGCCAAAATTTTCTTCTCAAGGGGTAAAAAGCTAAAATGAGAGATTCTGAGATTGTACAGCTATTTTTATGAGATTGTACAGCTATTTTTCATCTGAAGTACATGCCTTTAGAACAATATATAAACAAAGGCTTTGTTGTTTGAGAAGTATCTCTTTCATTATCGTGCACTGGTATTTTAGGCAATCCTGTCTTTTTTTCCCTAGGAGCAAGAAGATTTGTGACTTTAGATTTTGGAAGACCTATATTGCTGACAGATGTCTTGATTCCTACCTGTGGAGATTTGGCTTCTTTGTCTATTGACATCTGGACTTTAGGAGAAGAAGTGGATGGAAGGCGACTGGTAGTGGCTACTGACATTAGCACTCATTCACTTATTTTACATGACTTGTTGCCACCCCCAGTTTGCAGGTTTATGAAGGTAAAAGGAGATAGACTTCTTATCCTTATCTTTTAAACTCATGAGCTATGTTAGTGTGTGATCTTAGTTTCCTGTGTTCTTTTCAGGCCAAACCTTAGTTGGCTATACATTTGTATGAATTTTTGACTTGGTGTTTATTTTTGCTGTTTGGTACAATTGTGTTACAGTATAGTTGTGTTTTCTTTCAGATCACTGTTATTGGTCGATATGGTAGCACAAATGCTAGAGCAAAAATCCCATTAGGATTTTATTATGGCCATACCTATATCTTACCTTTTGAAAATGAGCTGAAACTAATGCATGATCCCCTCAGAGGAGAAGGTGAAGCTGCAAGTCAGCCAGAAATTGACCAGCATTTGGCAATGATGATTGCGTTACAAGAAGACATACAATGCAGGTTAGAATTAAAAGAGGCGTCCTTACTAGTTATTGTTAAACTTGAAACACTGGGCTATCATAGTCTTCTAGATTTTCATTATTATTTTTGTTTACATTTTCTCTTCTTCTTCCCATAGTAGTCTTCAGACAAAAGAAAAGTCTGTCTTTGTTACAGAGTTGGTACAGTGAATGTCTCTATAGCAGTAACAAAGGTTATGCTGTGGTTCTTTTTCCTTTTATTTCCCCTCCTGCCCCCCAGTGTTTGTTTTAATAGTTCATTCAAAATGGACCAGTGGTCATCTTCTGGCAGTGTGACTGTCAAATGTATTGCCATTTGCTAATATCTGTTGAACTGTGTGTTGGAATGTTTCCCTTTAGGTACAATTTGGCCTGTCATCGGTTAGAAATCCTTCTGCAGAGTATTGACCTGCCACCACTCAACAGTGCTAACAATGCTCAGTACTTTTTACGAAAGCCAGACAAGGCAGTAGAAGAAGACAGCAGAGTGTTTTCTGCTTACCAGGACTGCATTCAGCTACAGCTTCAACTCAACTTGGCTCACCATGCTGTTCAGAGGCTCAAAGTAGCTTTAGGTGCAAGCAGGAAGATGCTGAAGGAGCATTCTGATCCAAAAGAGTTGATTCAAATGTCATCCACAGAACAGTTACGCACCATCATAAGATACTTACTGGATACTTTACTTAGTTTACTACATTCTTCCAATGGTTAGTATTTTTTGAGATTTTTATATTTTTTACGTTAGTAGAAACAGTTTGTTTCTGTTTCTCGAACTAGATGGTCTTTGTGGTCCCTTCCAACCCAGACTGATTCTATGATTCTGTTCTATGATTTAGGAAGCTTTTAAACTAAGTTCAGATATGGACTGTAGACAAGTGGTGTTCCTCAGGGGTCAGTGCTGGGACCAGTGCTGTTTTAACATCTTTGTCAGTGACATGGACAGACGAATTGAGTGCACCCTCAGCAAGTTTGCAGATGACACCAAGCTGTGTGGTACAGACCACTTGCTAGAGGGCAGGGATGCCGTCCAGAGGGACCTGGACAGACTGGAGAGGTGGGAACAGGCCAACCTCATGAAATTCAACAAGGCCAAGTGTAAGGTCCTGCACATGGGTCGGCACAATCCCAAGCACAAATCCAGGCTGGGTGGTGAATGGCTGGAGAGCAGCCCTGAGGAAAAGGACCTTGGGGGTCTGGTTTGATGAAAAGCTCAACAAGAGGTGGCAATGTGCACATGCAGCCCAGACAGCAACAGTATCCTGGGCTGCATCAAGAGCAGCATGGCCATCAGGGCAATGGAGGTGATTCTCCCCTTTTACTTTGCCCTTGTCAGACCTCGCCTGGAGTACTGTGTACAGTTCTGGAGCTCCCAACACAAGAAGGATATGGAACTATTTGAGCAAGTCCAGAGGAGGGCCACGACAATGCTCAGAGGGCTGGAGCACCTCTGCTATGAGGACAGGCTGAGAGAGTTGGGGCTCTTCAGCCTGGAGAAGAGAAGGCTTCGAGCAGACCTTGTAGTGGCCTTCCAATATCTCAAAGGGACCTACAGGAGGGCTGGGGAGGGACTATTTACAAGATATTGTAATGACAGAACAAGGAGTAATGGGTTTAAACTGGCAGAGGGGAGGTTTAATCTGGATGTTAGGAGGAAGTTCTTTACAGTGAAGGTGGTGACACTGGCATAGGTTGCCCAGGGTGGTTGTGGCTGCTCCCTTGCTGGAGGTGTTCAAGGCCAGGCTGGATGAGGCCTTGGGTGACCTGTTGTAGTGGGAGGTGTCCCTGCCTATGGCAGGGGGTTGGGACTTAGATGATCCTTGAGGTCACTTCCAACCTAAACTAATCTATGTTTTACTATGATTTCTGTACCTGGTTTCATATAGGGCAGAGTTCTGCCAGTGACAGCAAGCTGGCCTAACTGATTCCTGCTTCTGAAAAGGACAGGAAAGGGTTTTGAGGTCTTTCCCCTTTTTCATAGTCTTTGCTGCATATTATTTTGTTGAGATAGTCATCTGTTCCTTCTGCAGGGTGATTCATTTAGATGAAGTAACAAAAGACTTCTCAGGCAGAGTATTCATGTTGTTGTCATAGGTAGATTCAGCTTGTAGAAAGATCTGTGAACAGCAAAGCATATGTAACACTGAGGATGGATTAGGCAATGAAAAGTGGGGAAAGGAAGCAGAAATTGTTTTGATAGTGGGGAGGGAAGCCCTAGTACCAGTATACCTACTCAATTTAAATTTTTAATGCCCAGTAAGGATTTTTATTTTCTAAATTTGCCATCAAAAGAGCCTGTCTTGTAATTTCACGTACCAGTTTGTGCTTAACTGTAACCATGGGTTGGTTTTGGTTTGTGTAGATCCCACAGAAATACTTGCATTTTGACCAAATGGCCTGGTCTCTATGGGTTGCCTGCAAATGGGTTGCATTTCTTTATATGTTCCTTCCACCTTGTGCCAATTAGTCTAATTATCATAGCTTTTAAAATTTACTTATGTTTTCAAGACGTTGTCTGCTTAAACATAGTTGCTTTTTCTCTTTTCTTCAAAGGGCATTCTGTTCCTGTGGTTCTCCAAAGTACTTTTCATGCTCAAGCTTGCGAAGAATTATTTAAACACCTGTGTATCAGTGGAACCCCAAAAATACGATTGCACACTGGCCTCCTGCTTGTTCAGCTCTGTGGAGGCGAGAGATGGTGGGGTCAGTTTCTTTCAAATGTGCTGCAGGAATTATACAACTCAGAGCAACTTCTCATATTCCCACAAGACAGGTAAGTGAAAAGTTGTGTTGATACCTGTGTATTGCTTAAGTAATTCCACTGTCTGTAACTTAACGATGGAATTGACAAAATGTGACTGAAGAATACTTACCCATCTATTCTGTTGATTTAAGAATAATCCCCCAAAAAAAGCACCGCAGATGATAAATGTCTGGTTGCAGTTACTGCACAACAAATAAATTTCTGTATTCTCTTACTTAGTGATCTTCACATACCTAACAGGACTGTTCTTCCATGTCAAAAATTGCCTTCTCCTTTATTAAGTTTAAACACACTCTCATTATACTGCTGCTCTTGTGGAAGTAGAATTGAGACTGGAATCCATGCTATTAGCATTTAATACAAAAGCTAAGGCATAGGAGAAAATAAATGTAGAGATAGAATAGAATCGAATCAGCCAGGTTGGAAGAGACCTCTAGTCCAACCTATCACCCAGCCCTATCCAATGGCACTAAGTGCCCCATCCAAGTCTTTTCTTTAACACCTCCAGGGATGGAGACTCCACCACCTTCCTGGGCATCCCATTCCAATGGCAAATCACTCTCTCTGTGAAGAACTTCCTTCTAACATCCAGCCTGTACCTCCCCTGGCACAACTTGAGACTGTGTCTCCTTGTTCTGTTGCTGGTTGCCTGGGAGAAGAGACCAACCTCCACCTTGCTACAACCTCCCTTTAGGTAGTTGTAGACAGCAAAGAGGTCACCCTTGAGGCTGCAATTCTCCAGGCTAAACAACCCCAGATCCCTCAGACTCTCCTCACAGAGCTGTGCTCCAGGCCCCTCGCCAGCTTTGTCACCCTTCTCTGGACACATTCCAGTACTTCAATATCTCTCTTGAACTGAGGGGCCCAGAACTGGACACAGTACTCAAGGTGTGGCCTGATCAGTGCCAAGTGCAGGGGAAGAATAACCTCCCTTGTCCTGCTGGCCACACTATTCCTGATCCAGGCCAGGGTGCCATTGGCTCTTGTGGCCACCTGGACACACTGCTGGCTCATGTTCAGCCTACTATCTACCAGCACCCCCAGGTCCCTCTCCGCCTGGCTGCTCTCCTGCCACTCTGTCCCCGTCCTGTAGCGCTGCCTGGAGTTCTTGTTGCCAAAGTGTAGAACCCTGCACTTAGCCTTGTTAAATCTCATCCCATTGGCCTTTGCCCACTCATGTAGTCTGTCAAGGTCCCTCTACAGGAATCTCCTACCCTCCAGCAGATCAACACCTGCTCCGAGCTTGGTGTCATCTGCAAACTTAGTGATGACAGACTCAATCCCCTCATCCAGGTCATCAGGAAGTATATTGAACAGGATCAGGCTCAGCACTGACCCCTGGGGCACACCACTGGTGATTGGTTGCCAACTGCATATGGCACCATTCACCACCACTGTCTGGGCCTGGCACTCCAGCCAGTTCCTGACCCATTTCAGCATGGATCTGTCCAAGCTATGAGCTGCCAGCTGTGCCAGGAGCTTGTTATGGCAGGTGGTGTCAAAGGCTTTGCTGAAGTCCAAGTAGACTACATCCACAGCCTTCCCCGCATTCACCAGGCAGGTAACCTGACAGTAAAAAGCAATCATCTTGGTGAGACTGGACCTGCCCTTCCTAAACCCGTGCTGGCTGGGCCTGATGCCTTGGCCATCCTGTAGGTGCTGTGTGATTGCACTCAAGATGACCTGTTCCATAACCTTGCTTGGCACCGAGGTCAGGCTGACAGGTCTGTAATTTTCCAGTTCCTCCTTCCAGCCCTTCTTGTGGATGGGCATCACATTGGCCAGCTTCCAGTCTTCAGGAACCTCTCCAGTGAGCCAGGACTGTTGAAAGATGATAGAGAGCGGCTTGGCCAGCTCATCTGCCAGCTCTCTCAGCACCCTAGGATGGATCCCATCTCGTCCCATGGGCTTGTGAGGATCCAAGTGCCTCAGCAGGTCCCTTACTGCTTCCTCTTGGATTATAGGGGGACTGTACTTTCCCTTGGCTCCATATGCCATTTTGGGAGGCCCATTGTCCTGAAGACAATCTGTCCCACTCTTGAAGATTGAGGCAAAGAAGGTGTTGAGTACCTCTGCCATTCTCTCATTTTTTGTGTTCCACTCCACATCCAGTTTTGTTTGTGGCACCAGCTGTGCCAGCATTGGATGTTAGATGTGTTTGTTATTTTGTATAACTGATTGAACTCTTTGATATTCTAAATGTTTGCATTTTATTTTAATCAAACATATTTACTGTTCTGTGGCCTTCTGCCTTCTTTGAACAGCAATATTTATATTTTTGCCATTTAAAATAATTCCAATTATATAAGAGTACATGGAATTAATTTTCTGTTCCTGGTATTCAGTGTATCATGCATAATAGGAAATAAATGGGTGAGATCTTTTTTCATATGATAGATTTGGAATGCCTGGTTGGCCTTTTGAGGGGGAAATAGAAAACTTTCACTCTGAAATACTGCATCATCCTTGCAATAACACAAGGTGAAATCAATTCACTTGCTGGGCCACAGTAGCAATATGCTTGTCTCAAATTAATGCCCTGGAGAATATTGTTCTATAAGGGGTTTTCAGATTATTACTGGATCTGAAAAAGAAATACATCTTAAACATGTAAATTTTATTTTCAGGGTCTTCATGCTGCTTTCTTGCATTGGCCAAAGATCACTTAGCAACAGTGGTGTTTTGGAAAGTTTACTTAATCTTCTGGATAACCTGCTGTCACCACTGCAGCCTCATTTACCTGTGCACAGAAGAACTGAAGGTAGCCTTCTGATTTGGGAAAATACATTTTCGTATTCATTATAAGATAGAAAACTAAGAGAGTAGCTCACAGTTTTTGGTATATTAAAAGAAGAAATTGTTTACTATATTTCCAAAACACATCTGTCATTTAAAATTGCTGAAACTTCTTGTTCTTTAGGTTCTAAAAGAGATTCCTCCACCCCCACTCCTCCTGCCTGCATTTAAACCTGAACAAAATCTATTTGATTGTTTTTAATCCATCTAGGAAACTTTAAAGTTTTAACAGAGTCGGGGGAACATCCAATGTGCAGACCTCTTTAGTGACTCCAGTGTACATAGCATTTTGGAAGGAAGTGCCCCATTTTGCTCAGGAGATCCATTCTAAGTTTTGAGCTTTTGAAGTGAAATGTGGTTATGAAGGCAAGTTTGTTAGGTATATTTGCACAGTTTTGCCAAACGGTTTTGGGTTTTTTTGTAATCACAAGGAACTTACTTTTTTTCAACCTGAAAGGTACTGAAATTATATTCTCCCAACTTGATTTTCTTTGAGTGTTTTCTTTACAACCTTAAATTTGACAAAAATGGTCACATTAGGAAACATCAAACCCTAGGCTACTTATTTGTAACATACATGTAGCAGAACATTGTAAACGATGTATTTTTAAATTCTTAGCATTGTGAAGTTGATAATTGCCAGCTGAGACTGTCCTTACTTTTTACTCTGTCTCCTGATGTAAAAAAGCCTACAGCTGGTGTCAGAAGCTGACCTATTGCTTCCCATTGGTCTACCGTGTACTTTCTCTGTCGTGGCCATATCCTGCTGTAGTCTCTAATTAGTTTGAGGCAAACCCAAGCTTACATCTCCTCTACCTCTGTTTGCACTCTCCCCACAGCTGCCAATTCCTTTCATAGCTCTTGCCTTACTAGTTGTCCTCACGGAGGACTTTAGGAAGCAGAAGTAACTGATACTTCAGAGCTTTATTTGCTGGTCTTCCAGCTTCCTTCCTCCTGGACAGTACAGGTGAGTACTAGGGCAGTATGTGTGGTGGAAGCATCAGGTACAGCAGAAGAAATTCCTGTTTGAGAACTATCACACATAACTAATGGTCAAAGGGGTGAAAACTTACTGGGTAAAAAGTCAGAAAACAATGGACAATCAGAACAACAGGTGAGTGTTCTGGGTAGGAAGAAGTTGTGAACTTTAAGACAGAGGGAGAATAGAAGGAATAATTGGAAGGCACTTGTAGGGAAAGAGTGAAGCTAAAATTCTTCATTTAAGAAGTAGAAGGAAAGAAATTCACATGTTATCAGACATGAGAGGAGGTGTATACTTCACTCTGCAACAGACTCCTTTTTTTTTTTTTTATAGTGTCAGCCAAAAAGATGAATAGAGTTTGCCAGTGCTACTCATATCTGTTCTTGTAGTTTAGTCTGCAGTTCCTGTTCAGGTCATGTTACAGGGAGGCCTTCTTCTCCTTTGCCTGCTTAGCTGTGGGCAGCTTTCTGCTAGTGTGGGCAGAAAAGTGGACTTAACAATTAGGGCCTGCATCCTTGAGTTAGCAGCAGATACATGTGATCTTGAGCAGGTCTGTGCCTTGGACAAGTCTGTGCTGTAGTTTTCTTGTTTCATGTGTAATTAATGGTAGTTTGAGTTAGTTAAAGCATTTTTAAGGTCAGAGCATAAAAGGTGTAATGTAGTTAAATTTGGCTCAGCACAGTGCGTAGATAAGAAAATGTGCCTGTAGTCTCTAATACTAAGGACTTTGCTGTATTGGTATAATTGAAAAAGTATACCATTTGCATAATAACTATCTTTAAATGGTCATTAATTTTAGGTTTCTGGTCTTTATTGGTCCCTTCTGAGTTCACTTTATAACTGTTTGTATAGATTCGTTCACCCACACAGCAAATTTTTCTTTCGTGATGTGTAATGTGGTTTCTTTTCCCTCCTACACATACAAAAAACTGCATTTAATGTGTCAGACTTAAATAGGCAATAGCCAATCATTAGTGCCACCTGCATGATATATCCAATGTGAACTCTTGGCTTTCCTGTGTCTTACTCAAATGGATATGTGAAAATACACTAACGAAGGTACAAAAATGAAGGTATTTTGTTGGAACCCCTACTGATGGAGATATTTCACACTGTAGAATTTGTGACATCAAATTTCTGTGTTTAAATGCAAGCATCTGTTATTTTGCATTTGGTACTTAGGAAATATAGACAGCGGGGTTTATAAAAATGTTCTTAATTTTCAGCTTCAAACATAGAGATTAAGCTTTTTACTTCTGATTCCACCAGACTAAAAGAACTGTGACATTTTCTCTTGCACCTGAGTACTATACTGAATATTTGGGGTTTTTTTCTCATATTTATGAGCCCTCAGATTTTTGTCCTTGTTTTTTAACAAAACCAGCAACAGAAAATATTGAATCTTTCTGGCCTTGTGAAATGTGTACTATGTGATGCTGTTTATAATATCTTAAAGTCCAATTTGTTCTAGCTTCAAAACTTTATTAAAATGCTTAAATATATTTATTTTGAAGGAGTTTTAGACATCCCCATGATCAGCTGGGTTGTAATGCTGGTGTCCAGACTACTGGATTATGTAGCTACTGTTGAAGATGAAGCAGCCACAGCCAAGAAACCTCTGAATGGGAAAGAGAGGGAACGATTTTTGACAGGTGTGTAACAGTTACTAATAAAATTTGGCTCTGTGGGTATTGGTTTGGGAGCTGTCCAAATGTTTAAAATGTATTTCCAACTCGCTTGGAAAATTAGATTTTAAAACAGATGTTGTGATCGTGTCATTTGCACTGCCATCTGCTTCCTTAAGTCACCTTCCCTTTCGAAATGTGACTTCTCCGTTTTTTTAATTGAAGAATAATGGATTTATTGAAGTTTGTGAAATGTCTATACATTATGCCATGACTGGCACCTTGTAATTGAGAGTGCCCCCCTGTTGAAACAGTTTATTGTGAGGAAGTGCAACAGTACAATTTTTGTTGTGATTTTGTCAGTCTGTTTTTATTGTTGAAGTTGATTATTTATGGTTTTCTTTGAACATCTTTATTGAAAATTAAAACTGTAAAGCTTTTGTGATATGGAAGCGGTTCAGACATGTTTAGTTAGGATAGTCACATGTTTCAAAAATAAGGAAAACAAGGTGGTACTATTTCTTTCTGAAATTACATAGAAATACCACCTTCGGTGGCAATAGTTGTATAACACGAAGTTAGATTCTGCTCGTTTCTTTAGTATTTAATGTATAGAGATGCTAACAACTGCTGCAACGTAAATGCTTTTCTCTGGAGTTAAATGACATTTAATAAAGTGGATTAATATATCTTTTTTTTTTTCCATTAGGAAACCAATGGAGTTTTATAAATAATAGCCTTCACACTCAGAGTCTGAGCAGATCTACTAAAGGCAACAGTAGCCTAGATAGACTGTATTCTCGAAAGATCAGAAAACAGCTTGTGCATCATAAACAGGTGACTTCAAGCACAGTAGTGGCTTTTTTCACAGCTGTATTTCACTTACTGTATATCTCATCTCTTGGAAGAACAGCTTTGGCCTTGGTCTCATTCAGCCTTGCTTTTGCATAGACCTGGTTCTGTAGCTAAAGGCTGCCTAACTTCTTTGACATTCGTCTCAAACCATGGGGCATGGGATCTGCTGGAATAACAGATGTTGGAGTGACCTATTATACTCTGTGTCCCATATTGGATAACAAATCTAATTTACTTACTAGATAAATCTGGGTACACCTGAGTGCAAAAATGGAAGCAGTGATTAAAAAATCCTAATTCTTAAGACACAAAACTTTAATTTTTAAATGCAGCCATGCAGGTTTTATGACCCTGGGCATGTGTGCTTGAGCTCCTTTAAAACTACTGATTCTTCTTAAACTTAATCTACTCTGGGTCTCCTAATAGCCCCTCCTGATGTCTTAATTAAAATTGTATATATACTTTATTTTGAAAGCCCAAGTTACAATTTGAACCAAAGATTACTATCATATGAACATACTGATCCTTTTAACATCTTATTGCTTAAATTTTCATTTTTTCCTATTAACATTTTCTTTTAGCAACTTAACTTATTAAAAGCAAAGCAGAAGGCTTTGGTGGAACAGATGGAAAAAGAGAAAATACAAAGCAACAAAGGATCATCATACAAACTTTTAGTAGAACAGGCAAAACTAAAGCAGGCTACTTCAAAGGTATGATGCTCTGAAACTGTGACTGACTTCTTGTCCTTTGTGTGAAAAGACCTGTTCCTGCAAAGTCATTTTTGTCCTACATTGACCTTACTTTAAAAAGTAATTTCATTATGGCTGCTATCAAGTATATTCTGATGCTGAAAACAGCAGCCATCTGGAAACTTCTTGCACTGTGAAAAATAGGTTTATCCTTCTACAGGAGTTTTCTAGGCAGTCAGGACCAAAATCAGTAACAGTATTGTAACTTTCAGAATGCTGGTCATATCTTTAAACTTTGGATAGTATATACCAGTTGAAATGTAGACCACTTTACATGACCATCTCTTATGCAGGAGGAATAATCAGAAACTAATCATGTCAGTGACTGTCTCCCCAAGCTAATACTTTTGAGAATGTATCCTGAGCTTTCTCAGAAGCTTCTTAGAAATACTTACAGTGTATCTTGTGGCATCTTTTAGTGAGCTTCAGATACTGACAGTGGATGTGGCATTTAAAGAATGGCTTTGATTATGAGATGAGATGCTGAAATTGAGGGGTTTCTGGAGATGGCAATATGCCCTTTTCAGGGAACTCAAAAATGTGTGAATCTTTCTAGCTACCAAACTTCTCTTTACATATTTACTCTGCGGTTGCAGAAGTACTGATGTCTGTTATGATGACTGAAAATAGGCTTCTAGAAAGGGATTATAGAATTATATTTGGACCTTAAAGGCAATCTGAAGGGAATTTTGATTTCATAATTACTACCAGCAATAACAAACAAAAATGCCCTCAATCAAAACTTAAATACTAGCGTAAAAGTTTTCACTAACTGCTTGTCAAGAGCTGTTCTTCTTGCACTATCTTCTGCATTATTCCAGCAAGTTATATCAAGGAGGCTATTCCACTGGTGGCCCTCTTGAGACATATCTATATGAGTCACTAGCCAAAATATGCTGTCCAGCTATTTAAGTTTCACTTTATAGCAGCCATATTGCATCAAAAAATGCATGTTGAACTAAAGAGTTTCTCTAACCTCTAGTTATGGTGTTACTGTACATTTAATAGATGCATTTCATGTGGTTCATACTACTCTGCATACTAATTGCTTCCAATTATGACAAGCTGTGAGTAACTTAAAAGGTACTGCATTTAGGAGAAAGCTGAAACCTTTGAATTACTAAATCACACAATCACAGAATGGTTTGGGCTGCAAAGGACCTTTGTTTTTTCTCTGTTCTACGTCAGGCGTAAGTGAAATTTCTAAGAAGTTTGTGTAATTGTAGGCTATTTGTATAGCTAATACAATAAACTGAACAAGTAAAAATATGCATGTGGAAAATGGGAGGATTAATAAAAGCACTGTCTTTCCAGTGAGTTTTTAGACTGTCAAAAAGGTTGTAGTTTAGAGCTCTGACCCACTTACCGTACAGGTTCAGTTTATGGTGGCTAATGGACACTTTGTACCCTGGGAAGTATTAAGGAAGTTAGAAACTACTGATAGTTTATTTAATACAAAGAACTGAAAAGTCATAATTCTTGTAAGGGTGTTCTTTATATGCAGTTTGCTTTGTGATAACTATGATTTTATATACAATGGTGGAAATGTAAGAGAAACTTAAATACATATTCTCAATATGTTTTCTGGCAAATATAAAGGCTTAATAGACATTTGTGCTGCCAAAGCAAACTTCTGTCAAACCCTGAATTCAATTCCAGGTTCTCATATATTCTTAGGCTTCTTTTTTCCCTTAAGTTTTACAGTTACTGCCTCAGATTTTCCACTGTGAAAAGATTGAGATTAGTTTTTAAATGTCACTGTGTTTGTTTCAAATTTCATTTCTGCAGCACTTCAAGGATTTAATACGATTACGTCGGACTGCAGAATGGCCTCGTTCTACTTTAGATACAGAAGTATCAGCAACAAAGGAAACTCCAGAAATTGAGCCACTGCCATTTACACTGGCGCATGAACGTTGTATTTCTGTAGTGCAGAAGTTGGCACTTTTTCTTTTATCCATGGACTTTACTTGTCATGCGGATTTACTTCTATTTGTTTGTAAGGTAAACAAATATGGAACATCACTCTGTCATTGCAATGAAGAATACAGTAAATTAACTTTCCATGACTGCTTTTTTGGTGGCTTGATGATAAAAATCAGCAACATGAAAATTTTTAGTGATTTCTGGTAGTTTCAGTTTTTCTGATCTGACCTTTGTGTAACTTGTGATACTATGTCTTCAAAACTGAGCAGAAAAAAATAACTTTTTTTTTTCATATAATTGCATTTATAAAATTCTAAAATGTAAGCTAGCGTGCCTGATTTACTTGTAAGCAAAATCTAATAATCATAGGAATTCAAACTATCAGATATTATAACATTATGAAAACAGGCTTGCTTTTTTTTATGTAGGTTCTTGCTAGAATTGCAAATGCTACAAGACCAACAATTCATTTATGTGAGATTGTGAATGAGACTCAGTTGGAAAGATTATTGCTGCTGCTTGTTGGAACTGACTTCAACAGAGGAGACATCTCCTGGGGAGGAGCATGGGCTCAGTATTCTCTGACTTGTATGCTGCAGGATATTCTAGCAGGTTTGTTTTCGTATTTCTCAGAATGTATGTTATACTCGCATCTTTCTTCCTTTAATATTTTAGGGGTTTCATTACTATGTTGGAAACCATTGACACTATGAAGACTGGGGAGAAAATCATAACATTGAGAATAGTGTGTGAAAAATGCACTTATAGAATTGCAGTTTACAGTCAGTACTGAAAAGTTACTTGAAAATTATTCAGAACTCCTTGTCTTGAAACAGTAGCCCATAGAGAATTCAGTTAGATGAGGAAAAACAAACAATTTGCCTAAACACTAGGATGCAAATTTTTAACTGGAATAAATCTTGAAATGATGTTGTCTATTGTAATTTGTAGGAGAGCTGTTGGCACCTATGGCTGCTGAAGCTATGGAAGAAAGTGCTTTGGGAGAAGATGCTGGAGCTTCAGCTGGGGATTCTGATGATTCTTTCCAGCAGTCCACAGTTCAGTTAGTGGAAACAATAGATGAGCCTTTGACACATGACATCACAGGTAAATATTGACCTATATGTGTATACTGCAAAACATTTTTTAAATACCAGCAAAGGCTTTTTGGTGGTAGAATAACAAGTTTCTGAAAATGTAGGTGGTCTATCAGTAATTCTTTAACTTAGCTTTACATCTGATCAATAAAAAATGGTTATTTTTCCAATTTTTTTTAAAAAGCAACTTGACTGCACTTGTTAACTTACTTCACTGCAAGCTGTAATATTAAAAGCCTTTAAATTATCCAGTAAATATATTATATATCAATGTTTTATAATTTGTACTTGTAATATTAATATTCTCTTAAACATTCAAAGGTGCTCCACCTCTGTCATCTTTGGAAAAAGATAAGGACATTGACCTTGAATTATTGCAAGACCTGATGGAAGTTGATATTGATCCTTTGGATATTGATTTGGAAAAAGATCCACTTGCAGCCAAAGTCTTCAAGGTATGACACACCAGAGTTTTCAGGGTAACTTTACATTTGAAATGGTAAAATCCTTTCTATTTTGCACTTTGCTGTTTACTGGTATTTGATGATCTTAGATTTTGTGGATTAATCTTAGACCTGATTTTACCTTTTGTATAAAGGGTTATGTGGAGTGACAGAAAATAATGTGAGGTTTGTTTGCATATCACATGTGTTCATACCTCAGCAGACCATAAATTGTTTACTTTTGCATGACTGTATCTCTGTATACTAGAAGTTCTGAGTGTACTCATGCTTTAGCACATGTTAAAGGCAACAAAAGCATAATGTAAATTCCACTTATTGCTTAGGTTTTATGCTGTTGATGTTTCCTCCTTTCTTTATTCTGCTATGATTTTGTGTGGTATAGACCGTATGATCCCCAAGCATCTTTGTGAACTGATTACTTCATTGGGTGTTCTCTAGAACACAACCAGAAAACTGCTTCTTTGTTCTTAATCCTTAAGATTTTCATCTGTATCTATAAAATGGCAGTTGATACTGGATCTTGCCATTAGAAAGACAGGCATGCACAAATTGCCTTCATGCAGTCTTATGCAACTTTTGCAGAACCCAATGCAAATAATCTCTGAGCCTCACTAAGGCTTCAAGGTTAATAATACAGTATTCTGTTATTCAGTTTATAATACAGTATTCTGTTTTGATCAATAGCTTGCCTGAAATGTGTGATACTCCACTTCCAAATTTACAATATAGTACAAAATGTGTGAATACAAACTGATGATAACCTTTTCAGATTGACTTATTCTAGTTTGCTGCAAAGATTCGTTGCTGGATTTTGGCAGTCTTTAAATATTCAGTGGTTTATACTGCAATAAAAATTGAAACTATTTTCTAAAGCTGTTGGATCCAGTCTTCTGCTTTTAATTTTTTCGAACTTCAACATTTGTCGTTAGTCATTACAAATTCTATTATTATAGTTGGGCAATCTAAAAAGCTTCTGTTAATTTTTATTCTCTTGTTTTGTTTTTTTTTTTTTAAGCCTATAAGCAGCACCTGGTATGATTACTGGGGTGCTGATTATGGTACCTATAATTACAATCCTTACATTGGAGGAGTTGGAATTCCAGTTGCAAAACCACCAGTAACTACAGAGAAAAATGGATCACAAACTGTGAGCGTATCAGTCTCTCAAGGTAAGCAATTAATTAAAGTTCTGCTCAGGGTCTCTTTCCTCTGATATTTTCACAGTATCAGAAAATTATTAAGGGGAAATTAAATTTTCTAAACACCTCAGTTTTCCTTTGGTAAATGGGAGAATATTATGTGAAGCTTAAAACAGCTTAACAGAGCATAAAATCATAATTTTTGTCATTTTTTGAGCATGCACTTACAGACTTTTCCTAGCTGACTGATATTTTGGATAATTTGCCTTACCCTAAAGAATGAAGTGTCATGCTTCTTGAATTTGGAGGAGCATAAGAATCTTGTGTTCATTTCAGAGTATGTTTCTATATTCTACTTCTGTCCTATATAAAGGTGAAAATTCATATTAGATACTGAGAATTTTTTCAGCCTATGTGGTGTATATCTGTTGCTTTCACAGAAAGTTAACTCCTTATGTGTCTTTAATCCAGTTTTATCCTGTTTGTTGCCCTGTGTAGCCTTAGATGCACGTCTAGAAGTTGGACTTGAACAGCAGGCTGAGCTGATGCTGAAAATGATGTCCACCCTGGAGGCTGATTCCATTCTGCAAGCATTAACAAACACATCTCCTACATGTAACTATATGTTGTCAAATCATCCTCTTCACATATTGACCATGGTGCTTTTGAAATTTGTACTGATTTTATTTTGCAGCATAGAAGAAGTTGTTTTGCTGAATTGTCTTGTTTGGGCAAGTCTTAGAGATATTTCTTCATTCAGACTTATTAATTGTGTATATAAATACACTGAAGACATTTTGTGAAAGTGATTAAATACACAGGATTTCTTTTATAGTGCATTATCCTGCAGTGGAGAAATTGTTTCAATTTCAAATATAGGTGCAGATTTTCTGAGTTTGTGTAGCTTCATTCTTATGTTCGTTGTGAAATTTTAGCTGTTTCAAAGCTGGTTTTCATTTGACAGTTTCACCTATTCAGTGTTAAAAGTCAAATTTTTTTAATACAATTTCAAACTCAGCTGTTCGGCAACCTTTATATTCCAAAAAACACTCATGATGCCGATTTACTTTTGAACATGTTTTCAGTGATTTACCATAGGATACATTCAGTCATGAGCTGAACATATTTCATGGTGGCATTCTCAGCCCTTATTCTCTGCAATTGTTTTACCATAATGCACGAAAGAAATGTTCAGTCGTTTGTGTTACCAAGATCCTCCTATAGTATGTGTTTAGCTGTGAAAATGTGTTTCAGCTCATTTTTCCAAAGTTTCAGTGACCATGGTGGTCTGATGCTAATGCATACTTTTGGCAGTCAGTAGTCCCACTCAACTAACACTATGTTGAAGATGTTCTTGTGACTTATAAGTGTCTTTCTCTTAAGTAGAAGCTACAAGGAAATAAATGTGACATTACTTTTAGCAATTCTTAAAAAATAATTTATGGGAGGAATGATACTTTGTGGTTGTTTTTGTTGGTTTGTGTTTTTTTAGTGACCCAATCTCCTAGCGGAACAGATGATTCATTGCTAAGAGGATTACATGCTGCTAACCAGAATGCCCAGCTGATGGTACAGTTGTCATCTATACCTATGCTGAGTACATGCTTCAACAAACTGTTCTCTATGCTACAAGTCCACCATGTTCAGGTATACAGTTAGGAACTTTGAAATATTTTAACGGTATTTGTCTCTAAACTTTAAAGCTATTTTCCTATGCATCTACTACTTAGGGTACTAATAATCTGTACTTCTATGCACTTCATTGCTTCTGAAGCTGTCATGGACAGTAGTATCAATAATGTAATAGACAAGCTACTGAAAGCTTTTATCAAACAGGACGTTTCTTGTTGCACTGAAAAAGTGGGTATACATTTTCATATCTAAAAACAAGTTTTTAGGTTCACTGAAAGATAATTGTTAGCTTGTTAGTAAAGAGTAAGTGTCCAGTCTTCATCTGTGGATGTTTTCAAAACCCTGCTGGATAACCCCCTAAGCAACTCAGTCTGGCATCTTCTCTAGCACTTCTTTGAGTAGAAGACTGAATTTGACTCAGATTTCCTTTCCAATCTGTATTATCCTTTGATCTTAAGTGCTAAAATTAAAACTGTGTTTTTTGGAAAGTCATTGGTTTAGCAGCAGATTCCTTGATGCATACAAAGGAGTGCCATGCATGCTATACATGAATGATAAGGTGCCTGCCTGTCCATTAACATTTTATTTGGGTAACTGACTCCATCCTGCAATCATTCTCTAAAAATTTCATTTAAAATAAAATTTCTACTTCCCTGGAATATCTAAATAGTTCATTTCCTTGAGGGACTTACTCAGTCTCAGTGTCTCTTTAATAGTAAAGAAGATTTCCTGGTAACTGAGTTGGCCTTTTGAATAACTTTGACTGGTAAACATCACTTGGCTATTGTGACAGTCCAAATGCTTATATGTAAACCAGGTGTAAAGTTATGGTATAGACGTTTCTGAGTAATGTGTAAAGCTGCTTTTTTGAACGTAAGCTTGAAGAAACTTCTTAAGAGAAACTCATACTGTATTTAGAAGAAACTAACTACAAAAGCATAGAAATATTTGCTAATTATGGTGGATTTGCCTTGAACATTACTGAATTTGAGGATTCTGGCAAAAAGAGGAGAATGAGCATATATGTTATTAGTGAAGCAGTAGCATCTGACAATGTAGATAAGACTTGTGAAAACAAAACATAACTTTGTGCTCTAGAAAAACACTTCACTTTGGTCTGGTAGTGATTTTATTCCTTTTATTTTTCAGCTTGAATCCCTTTTGCAGTTATGGCTCACATTAAGCCTGAATTCTAACTCCTCTGGAAGTAAAGATAGTGGTGCTGATATTTTCCTTTATAATGCTAACCGAATACCTGTCATTTCCTTGAACCAAGGTAAATACATTAAGGATAGGAAATTAATTTCAGAAAATGTAAGATATTTTAATTACTCAATTTTTACTAATAAGCAAAAAGTATTTCAATAAGTATACTTGATAACATCAGTGTTAAGATAATTTCTGTGTTCTTATTGAAGAGCTCTTGGGCTCATTATGTTCTTAAAATGAAAAATGCATAGCTAGTATGTAACTAGCATGAAAGATAGTTCCATGAATCTGCTATCTTCTCAGAAATTAAACTGTAAAATTTGTTGTTCTCAGCTCATCAGTCCCAAGAGTACTTTTCAAAATATACTTCTTAATCTAAGGTGAACTGTGCACCTGTATGCCCTTCTCTGACAAATTTCTTCTCCTTACATACCATCTTATGATGGTAATAGTCAGTGAGAGGGTTCTCTATTACTTTTTGGCATCAGGCTACTAGTTAGTACAAAGTGTTGCTGTAATATATTATAATGTAAACATCAGTTCAGAAAACATGTTATAATGAGCCCGTTAAAGTAACTTCCATGAGAGCATTTTGAAACCTGTTTCTTTGCATTGTTTTCTCTGAGATGTCAGTGTCTGAGCCCTTTAGAAAGTTCTGTGGGCCAGTTCCTGTGAAGAGTTTGGTGAGGCTTCTTTTCCTTATTTTATGTTAACTATAATTGCTAAAGTAACTACAACAAATAACATTTATTATAAATATAGCATCTTACAATAAAAAAGTAATTTCTAGTAGTGCTCAGAAGATTAAAGATTGGAAAAACATATTTTACTTCACAGCTTCAGTAACTAGCTTCCTGTCAGTTCTGGCATGGTATCCTAATACATTGCTTCGGACGTGGTGCCTTGTGCTTCATAGCCTAACTCTCATGACAAATATGCAGCTTAATGGTAAGTTTTGAAGTGTTTGGGTTTTTATATTTCCTATTTTAGTGGCTAAAAAATGAGTAGTGATTCCTATCCAAAAGACTACCACAACTTTCCTTTTGTCATATAACTACTTGGTTGGTTCTCATAGCTTCAGACTTTTCAAGAGTGAGGCTCTGACTCACCTGCACCATGGTAAACTGAAATGCTAGTGATAAAAGAAAATAAGTATGTTATCAGTGTCTTCTAAAAATGAATTTTTAGTAGTAGCTAGTGATCCTTAGGAATTAACTTCGTGCTGTGAGAAGAAGTAGCAGAAAGGAAGGATTAAGGTGCTGTGAGAGAATGCTTTTCTGAAGCTATAGGAATATTTTCATAAATACACAGGCACTAATCATTGCTTATGTTTTTTGAAAATAAGCTCCTGGAAGCTGAATCTATGAAAAAGTAAATCCATCGTTTCCCTATGCACACCAGATTATATCACATTCTGCATATTCCTCTATAACACATTGTAAATAATCTCAATCTGTGAACGCAATTGTAGCGCGTGACTGGTAGATGTTAAAGGGTGTAAGTTTTTTTCATTAAGGTTCTAAATCATAAGACACTTGTTTTAAGGAATGCTTTCATGATGTTGTGTTCCCAGCTAAATAAAATATCACTAGTAAGAGTTGGAGACTGGAATCTTTGACAAGCTTCATGATAGACCGATTCAGAAGTCATCTAAATTTTGGGTTTACTCCATGTGTATAACTAAAGACAATAATTACAGAAGAAAGAAATCCAGAGTGACTTCAAAGATCACACTTTTGTGAACTGATTTGCCATCCTGTAACACAATCCATGATTTTCTTCCAAGATGCCTATGAATCTTTGTTTTATGTATACTATTCCAAATAATTGCCTTTAGGATACACTTTTCATCGAGTTTTTACTGTCTGTCTATTTTCTGTGGAGCTATTTAGAGGTCATTCTCATAAAAGTGTGATGAAAATTTCACTATTAGGTGAGGCAGTGGGGCTTTGAGTAAACTAAGGGAAGAGACAGTGAATATTTACAAACTGAGACATGAGACAGTGAATACCTACAAACAGAGGCATCCATCTTATTCTTGGTATTTTGAGAACAGAACACGGCCTGATAACAGTGTCTGCTGTTAACACCGATGTGTGTTTTCAGCAAACAATGCAAAAACAAGATGCTCCTAAGACTGGTAAAATGTGTCATGTCAGCTTTCTTTTAAGTCAAGTTTCTTTTGTATCCTCTTAATTATGTTTTAAGCTATGAAGGTCAAATTTTTCATGTGTCTTCAGTGTATTGACAGATTGTTTAGAGTTTGTGGGTTTTTTAAGTTCTACTTTGTTAATTGCAGTTAATTGGAAATAATTTAGGCTAGTATTTCTAGATGTGTGTTTCTAAAATGAGATTCTTTCCCCTTTTAATACCTAACTTACAAGGCCCAAGATGTTTTAATTTGCAGAATATCTTCACTGATAAAAAAACTGGCACAGCCAGAAATACTATATTCAGGTGATTTCAGGTATAGTAAAACTTTTCAGATGTAGTAAGCCTTTTAAAAAAGTAGGAAGGCACCGCTTCTTGATGTAATCCTCATTAGATAATTATTTGCTTTTCAGAAACTAAAAAACAACTTAGAGGTGTAGCTGCTCATAGGTGTTTCAAAAAACTTTTCTTGCAAGTGGCCATTTTAGTTACGAAAATTCCCACTATCACTGATTTTTCTAAGTAATTGGACTTTAAAGCCTTCTCAAGAACTTACCTCTTAGTTGAATTTGTTATTTGTATCCATTCAGCCATTTTGTCTTCCCCAGTCTTTCATTTAACAAGAAGAAAGGAATTCATTCTTGCCTTACTTGTGTTTCATGAGTCTCTTTGTAATTTTCGGAGTACAGAAGTGGGTTCGGTTTTGATCGTCAAGAGATGAATGAATTAGAGGGTCTTGCCATGAGAAATGAGGTAGTTCTAGTGATGTCACCTTGATGTTGTTTCCAAAGTCTTGGTTATTTTTCCAGAGTCCCAGATCTCTCCAGTAGTAATTGAGGCATTATAGTTTGGTTGTGTTTTATCCATTGGAGTAGATTCTTCTGTGCCAACTGTCCTATGTTGGGATTTTATGAGCAACCACTATGTAGGACAGGTCAGTTCATGGTTCAGTTCAGAAAATCTTATTTCATTATACTGATAAATGTCTTCAGAATGAAAGCTCAGGCTGTTTAACTTTAGTGCTACAAACACTTTGAGGAATGGAAGATATTTTTCAGGGATAAATGCAATACCCTCACCATTTCTTTTCAGAAATGGTGACTCAGACTGGTTTTGAATCTGTGAAAAATTTTGCAAGAATGATGTTTAAGTATTTGCTGAGTGACAACTAGAACTATTTAACCCCATGCAAAGGAAGGTGGGTAGAAGCAAATCTAAAATGATAACTGACTAAGAAAAATATCTCAGAGCTACAGTTGCTCTAAAGTCAACAGCTGTCATCTGCTGGATTGCTCTAATAGTGCATTTACTTGTTTATTCCTTTAGCAAGAATTATCTGTTCTCCCCTCTCATGGCCTTTTGCTTCTCTGTTACTGTTGCCACCAGAAATATTGCTTGAGAGCAGTGTTTTGAGATAAAACACTACCTGACAGAACAGATAATGTAGATGCATCCTGAAATCTGATTTTTTAATGTCAAACAAAACATGTCAGACTACAAATACAAGGAAAAGAAGTGAGTTTTTATATTCCAGTTGGTATTTTCAGCTGTCATATAAAAATAACGTAGGAAGTAATAGGCATGTATTTATTCACTTACAGCATCAATTTTCTATCATTAAACGGTGGAAAAACTAGAGGCTTTTAATCCTGGAAGAAAATTGAGTCAGTCTGTGGACATGGCTGCTGTTTGTCAAGAGCAGATGGGCTAGATCTGTCAATTACAGAGAAGTTGAAACATCTGCTTGTATTAAGATGTGAAGTCTTCACAATAGTCATATTGAATTAAGTATTAGTTACAGTACATACCTAACAAGTGAAGGTGAACGCAGTAGGAAAAAGCTAGAGTTCTTATAAAAACATTTCCTTCCAAACAAGGAAAAAAAAAAAAAAAAGAAGAAATAAATTGAAGCCACAACCTGCATGTACTTTGCTCATCAAAATGCACGCATATGTACTCTAGAAGCTAGTTTCATTGGAGAGGTTTTGGTGTGTTTTTTAAAGAGAAAACAGAATAGCAGTGTTGCTTGTTGCACTGGTCATGATGGATGTTACAGGTGATTCATGGTAAGATTTTAGGTGATTCAGATACTGCCTTCTGTCTATGAGAGTAACTTTCAGGAATGCAGGAAACAGCAAAGCCATTTCTCCTTTCCAAATGTAAACATAAACATTTTGAGTGCTTTTTATACTTATTTTAAAATTAATTTGGACACTCGGTGTTTTTGGATGTACTCAAGTGACACCTCAGTTAAAACTGAAGTCATAAACGAAGTTTGAATAATGCAGTTGAAACAAGTTACGGAAAACTACAAAAAACAGAATGACCAAATTCAGATTAACTTCTGATTTTTATTATTGTCAGCTGCAGTTGAATGTAATGTTGGTGATAGCAATTCATGTTATATTTCAAAACAGTTTGAGTGGAACCAAAAATTTAAAAAAAAACCACAGGTGTAAGTATACCTGGAAGAGCTATGAGTTTACCATGTTAGTATTCATAGTGACCTGAGTGTCATTTTAATTTTTAACTTGTATCATGATACACCTAGAAATGCTACCCAAAAATAACCAACCAAAAGAACTCAACCCCAACAAAAACCTACAAACCTAGTAGCCATGCAGACTTCTCCGACTACCACTGTTGATACATTGGGAAAAATAGTTCTTACAGCTCTGCACAAAATACTTTCAACGTTTGTCTTTTTTCCATCATCTAAAGCAAGAGGTCTGTTTGTAGTTGGAGAGTAAAATGGCATTTGATAAGGGGAAAAGCTACTGTGAATTATCTTCTCACACAAGAATTTCTTCTGATAGCAAGTGTGCAAATGTCTTCCCAATGCTATTCTTCATGAATGCTCTTAAAGCTTATCAACTGAAATAGAAGTAGTCAGGGTTTAACTCTGTTAGAGATGTTTCCCTCCTAGCTGGGATCTTTAACGTTAGTTTAAGGAAACTATTGTGAATTACGAAGGCCCTGATGAACAGAATGACTAGTAGATAGTACAGGATTTGAGTTTTTTAACAACTTGCCTAACTAGGATGCAAAGGGATGCCAGCCAAGCTGTTGTACCGGACCATAAATTCCTCTTGATTTAATCTTTAATATAGATTTGATTTAATCTTTAGTGTAGTCTGAAAGAAATCTCATTTTCGGCATGTACTAACCTGTAATTTCATTGAGATAGATGTAATATTATAAGTATACATATTTTTATTCAGTAGATCTCTGTTTTTTCAAGTTGTGTTTGGATTCTGTATATCACTGCTGAATGAATAAGACTTCACATTTAATAAAGCTCATTTGTTTGATCATTAAATTTTAATTCAATTTTCATTCTAATTCCAATCCTCAGATTTGTTATCTGTTCAGCTCCTTACAATTTCAGTCAGTGATGAGAAGTCTCAAAACGTGCCACAGACGTTTTGATATCTTGATTGTTTGCAAGATAATAAAACACATGATCTCTTGTCTGGCAGCAGAGAGTAGCAAAGAGAAGGAAATCAAAATGTCTCCATAAATTTCTTCTATAAAACAAAACTCTTCTTTCAGGAATACTTCCTTAGCATTCTTGTAACACTAGTGGAACAGTTTTAAGGGTTTATGTCTGTATTTAATGGAAAACTTAAAATTGTAGTCCTGAGAAAGCAGCTCTTAGTAGATGATTTTGCTGAGAATATTTACACATTGTGAAATAAGCATAAGAGATATGCAGTGTGTTTCATTTATACTGAGTGGTTCGGATTATAGATTTATTTTTTATGTCTTTATTTTTAAGCTGGTCCAAGTGGTGCCATTGGAGCTCAGGAAAGTACTGCCCAATTGTTGGTGTCAGATCCAAACCTCATTCATGTGTTAGTGAAATTTCTTTCTGGCACTAATCCTCATGGAACAAATCAACACAGTCCACAGGTATTTAATGATTAAAATAAAACAAGAACTCTTTATAATAGAATTTAATTGATAAACTTTGCATGTGTTGTTCACAATATATTATGTCCTTGGTTTGTTTCTTTTATTTGGTTAGTCACTTGGTTCTGATAGCAAACAGGGAATTCATGTTGGTGATTGCAGGATGTTAGGGGTTGGAAGGGACCCAAAGAGATCAGAGCCCAACCCCACTGCCAGTGCAGAACCATACAGTCTATCTCAGGTCACAGAGGAATACATCCTGACAGGTCTTGAAAGTCTCCAGAGGAGACTCCACAGCCTCTCTGGGGAACCTGTTCTAGTGCTCTGTGACCCTTACAGTCAAGAAGTTCCCCCTTGTGTTGAGCTGGAACCTCCTGTGCTGCAGCTTCCATCCATTGCTTCTTGTCCTATCCCAGAGAGCAAGTGAGCAAAGCCTGTCCCCCCCTCCTGATACCCAGCCCTCAGATATTTAGAAGCATTTATTAAAACCCCTCTCAATCTTCTCTTCTCCAGACTAAAACACCAGAGGTCTCTCAGCCTCTCCTCATAAGGCAGTGCTGAAGTCCTGTAATGTTAGAGTAACATTTGTATGTTTTTGTTTTCCATAAAATTATCAAGAAAGTACGTAGTCTTTTCCAGAATTTAAAAGTTGTGCAGTATTATTAATTTAAAGCACTAAATTTAAATAGGCAGTTTGTGAAAAAATATTCAGCTTAGCAGAGAAATGTATTCTGTGTGAAGCTTGCATTGCCAGAAGTTAAAGTCTGAAATTGCAAAATGGCACTTAGACAACTGAGTTGTTTGCCTTTTTACTGCTAGCATACATAATATAAATGGATGTGGAGTAGCTCTCCTGTGAAAACCCTTTAAATTTTTTTGTAAAGCAAGCTACATAATATTTTTCTGGTCTTAGGAAATATTCTTGTTAAATATTACTTAATGTTCTTTAGGACATTTCATTTTATGTAATACTTACTAAAACACTTTTCTGTTTAGGTTGGGCCAACAGCAACGCAAGCTATGCAAGAATTTCTTACTCGATTACAAGTGCACCTTTCTTCAACTTGTCCTCAGATGTTCAGTGAATTTTTGTTGAAACTAATACATATACTTTCAACAGAAAGGTAAACATTAACTTTGTTTTTTATTATTCTGTCATGCCCTCTTTGTCTTAAAAATCTGTGTGAGTGGAAATCAAAACTATGATACGTAGGTCCTACCTTGTAATACAGTCAAGTTATATGTGGATGAAGATCTTAGTGTTGCTGTAGCACTACCATCAGGATATGGACTCTTCTGGCATGTGGAAGAGCACAACTCAAATTCACACACGGCCATCCACATGTGATGGACGGTGAACAGAAGCACTAAACAGTTACTGAGACTAATTTATCTAGAGTACTTGTTGAGTATCTTAAAATAAGAGTGCTGTTGATGAGCTTACTATTAAAAACTTTTAAAAGTACTCCTAAACTTGAATCGAGAAAAGGCTCTAGAAATAATTCATAGATTGTGAAAATAGAATAGAGGGGGTTTATATTATGATAGCATGAAATATGAGAGTCCATGGTCTTATTTATGCAATATGTATATTTATTGCTTTGTCTTTTATTTCCTCTTCTCCTCACCCCCCTCTGCCCCACCTTCCTTATGGGGTCTATTGATGCCTCCCAACTAGGGTAGAGAAGTGGCTGTTGGCAGGGTAAGAGAGATAAGAGTTTATGGCTTGTCTTTTACAGTTCTTCAGGCTAGATCAGTGGGTGCAAGACTATTGTGTATACAGCAGTACATTGTAAATGCAGTAGTAATTGTTTGGTCTGAAGTACACTAGGAATTATCATTTATGTGTAGTAATGATATTCTGCTAATCTCCAGACAGAGGCTTCATATAATTATGGATAAGCTTCCTCAGGTTCCGGTTTCCCAGTAGGTGGCACTTTAGTGTTACCTGTTCTTTAATGGTACAGGAAACAGTTTCAGCCTTCTCTAAGAGTTGTTCTAATTTAAATTTGCCAGATAGTGTTTACCAGGTTACATTGATGATCAATCACTTATACAAAAATATCATAATATAATAATAAATTCATAGTGAATCTTGGAATATATGTCTGCATGCCATAATTTATTTGAAATAAGCTCATGACACCACTGAAAGGATAAGTTTTTGACATATGTTGGATTTTTTTGAGGCAAACCAAAGGTGGGACTGAAACGTCATTAAGAGGAAGCAAAGCTCCAGAAAAAGGTTTAGATGGCTGTTCCTAAAACCTTTGGTAATTATTGAAGTATGCTGTATCTGCTCAGAGCATGAAGCTGATTGAGAGGAAGAGCAGTATACTTTGTCACTGTGTTTTATTTAAAAATTATTTACTTTACTGGTTAAATGACAAAGATTTTCTTCATGTTTATTTCTATAAATCAGTACCAAAAGACACAGTGAAATACATTAAAAAATAGTAGCTAACTCACACTTAAAGAACTAGCACCAGTTTTATATTAAATATACTGATTCAAAAGCTTGATTCTGTACTCTTCCATTATACCTGTAAAAGCAATTGGGAAAATTGCTAAAAGATCATTCAAGCACCAACCTATGAGTGCCTTCTCATGGCCTTACGTGTAGTTGTTATTTATGTAGCTAAACCCTGAGCATCCTTTATTTCTTCTTCAGGAGGTTAAAAATAAACTTATCATGATTTACTGTTAGAAAACAAATAATCCTAATGGTACTAAAGCAGTGACTTACTCCCATGAATATTCCCAACCTCAAAAACCATAGCCCTTTCTACTTGTTAATATTGAAAAATTAAAGTTCTTTTTTGTTTGTTTGTGGTTGTGCTTGGTTTTTTTGCAGGGGTTCTTTCCAGACGGGACAGGGACCCTTGGATGCACAAGTGAAACTCCTGGAATTTACCCTGGAACAAAATTTTGAAGTTGTATCAGTTAGCACTATTTCTGCAGTAATTGAATCCATAACCTTCCTTGTGCATCATTATATTACATGTTCAGACAAAGTGATGTCTCGTAGCGGCTCAGACAGCTCTGTGGGTGCTCGAGCATGTTTCGGAGGGCTTTTTGCCAATATTATCCGTCCAGGTGATGCCAAAGCAGTTTGTGGAGAAATGACAAGGGATCAGCTTATGTTTGATTTGTTAAAGCTAGTCAACATTTTAGTTCAACTGCCACTTTCTAGTAACCGAGAGTATAGTGCCCGTGTTCCAGTAGCAAGCAGTACCACCGACAGCGTGTCTGATGAAGAAAAAGTTTCAGGAGGCAAAGATGGCAACGGAAGCAACCCTAATACTCAAGGCTCAACTGCTTATGTGGCAGACTTGGTGTTAGCCAACCAACAAATTATGAGCCAGATTTTGTCTGCCCTTGGCCAATGTAACAGCAGCGCTATGGCAATGATTATTGGTAAGTATTTTGTAAATAAAATAAAAGATCTTTTTGGGTGATCTAACACTTAAAACTTACAAATTGCATATAGACATGCAGATCACTTAGGCGGCTTGGACCCTGTGTCAAAGAGCAGGTTGCTCAGTACCTTATCAGCTTGTGTTTTTAATTCACCAAGAGTGGAAACTTGACAGGTTGTCCAGGGCAGCTGTGACAATCTTCAGTCATACTTAATCTAGAAAAGCTTCTTTTCTTATTTTTAAATGGACTTTCTTGTGCTTTAGTCTGTACCTATTGCATGTCTCTGTGAATGGGTTCGTTAGGATTACTGGCTGAAATACCATGAGTGCTTGTGCATGCACAAAGCTGGAAAAACGTTTTGCAAGAGGATAGCCAGAGAACTTGTACTCTGTTTCAGGCACAAGAGTGGTATATAGCCTTGCTGTGCTACTCTTCTTTATTTTTTTTTTTTAAGAGGATGTGAAGCTATTAACCAATGTTATTACCAGAAAACGGTATACTCTTTGGATGAGAGCACACAAATGTTAGACCATTGATTAATTTTGGCATAAAAGCAATTGAGAAAAAAAGTACTAATCTCCAGTATTCAAGTTAAACAGCAGGCAGGATTTAATTGGTCTGGATTGTGGTGTTGGGACCTTCCTGAAATTAATCCAGAATGTCTCCTTCCTTTATTCTTGTTAGTTAAGGTCATATTGCAAATACACTGTGAACACTGAAAGTAGTTTGTTCTGGAATTGGTGGTTCATTCTGAGTATGTGTTTCTTTGGAGTGAAGTTCAAAAATCCTGCTTCTCATCTTGGATGTCTTTCTAAACTATGTCTGTCTGTCAAGCAGCTGTTCTGAGGAAAAAAAGATGTTTTGGGGGTTTGGTATATATTAGGGGAGTTTTGTTTGGGGTTTTCTTTTTTTAAGGCAGTTTGGAAAGATATTGTTGTTTCAAAATTTTTTCATTAAATTCAGGATACTGAGCCGCCTGATCCCTGCAGTGGTTTGTTCTTTCCAAGGTCATTTAGTATAGGTTACTGAAACTAATTTGCAGGTGTGATTGAGGAAGATGTAGCACAGCTATTTGTGGGCTTACTTCCTACTTGAAAAAACTGCGTTAAGTTCTCTTCACAAAAATTCTATGAACAAAATTTTTTTTAAAATTCCCCAAGACTGCATGATCCAAAAATCCATTATCAGCACATAATAGTAAACATGTAATAGCTAGTGCAGCAAGCTAGCTACCCAGGAAACACAAACAAGAAGACATGTACTGATAATCAGTGGCTCTGGTGACAGAATTTATGCCAATAACATTAATTTACTGCACCTGGCAAGCCAGCTGGTCAGAAACTAGGATGGCCTTGAGTAATTCACTTGTCACATGAAGTTAACATGTTTTTGCTGAGTTTCTTATTTTTATGACCATTTTGTCTATTTATTTCGTTACGATTTTATGTTTTGTCATTGACAGACAAAATTGTATAAGTATCAGTATTCCCCTCCTGTCATGTCTTCATTTTTCATTCCATTTAAGTTTTTTTTTTTCATTTAACATTTAGCTTTTCAGAGACTGAGTCTTTAAAACTTTTTATTCACCGTCTCCATGCATTCAGTGCTTATCAGTATTTTCTTTCTTGACAGCTTGAAGTACTACAACTGTCAGTTCTCTTGCCAAAGTGTTTCTCTAATGCATGTTCCAAAGATCATTTGAACACATTATTTTTTATTAATATTTGTTAGTATAGCTGTAGTATCGCTAAATAAAATAGGATTATTCCATCAACTCCTTCCACAAACCTAAAAGCTAATATGCTATCATATGCTTTGTAAGACAGTTGTATTTAGAAGCAGTCTCTTCCTTGGGAAGGCTATTGTTTTGCTTGTCCATCCTCAGTTTCAGCACTGTGTAATAAGTATTGATGAATATTGGTATTGACTAAACCTTCATGAATAAATCCTGAGCTGTAACACTGAGAAGGGAAATTCTGGGAGAGGTATTTTGGATACGAATGTATATATTAAATGTATGGGGCTTTTTGCCTGTGGAAATTAATTTCCCAGTTCAGGAGGGACAGAGATCTACTTGAAAGAGTCCAACAGAGGACTACGAATATGATCAGGGGGCTGGAATATATGCCTTATGAGGGACCTGGGGCTTTTTGGTCTGGTGAAGAGAAGACTTAGAGGGGATCTAATCAATATTTATAAATATGAGAATTGGGTGTCAAGAAGGAAGGGACAGCCACTTCTCACTCGTGCTCTGTGATAGGATAAGGGGCAATAGATGTAAACTACAGCACAGGAGGTCCCACCTCAATATGAGGAAAAACTTTACTGTAAGGGTCACAGAACACTGGAACAGGCTCCCCAGAGAGGTTGTGGAGTCTCTTCCTCTGGAGACTTTCAAGATGTGTTCTGTGTGCCTGGATGCATTCCTGTGTGACCTGCACTACATCATGGTTCTACTCTGGAAGGGGCTTGGGCTCAATCTCTGGAGGTCCCTTCCAACACCTAACATCCTGTGATTCTGTTATAATCTAAAATTGTTAGCTACTTCTGGCTAGAAGGGATTCCAGTCCTTGTAGCTCTAATTCTTTTTCCTTCATTAATAGGACTCATTTTTATGATCTTAACTAAAATTGGATTTAAATCTATGACTTCCAAGGTCAAAGTCTTCCTATTTACACTGTAAATAGAGTAGCATGTGTAAGGTATCACTAATTGTAATTTATATGGTCCTGAAAACTGACCCATTGTAAAATCCACGTGAATACTTAACTCAAGGATATTTCTGTTCAATTAAGTGTTGTAATGATTTGTTTGGTGTCTCTTTCTGAACTTTGAACTGTTTGTGTTCTCATTAAGGTGCAAGTGGTTTACACCTCACTAAACATGAAAATTTTCATGGTGGCTTAGATGCAATATCAGTTGGAGATGGGTTGTTCACTATCCTTACAACACTTAGTAAAAAAGCAACAACAGTGCAAGTGATGCTTCAGCCAATTCTTACATACATGGCCTGTGGGTACATGGGAAGACAGGTAAGTTCCCTTAGGTCTGCTGCACATCAAGGGAGTTGTAGACTAGTTGATTCTATAACCCATAATAAGCTCAGAAAACATGTAGTGCCATATAAAAGAAAGGCTAACAATTTTCTGCCATCAATTCACTTTGGTGCTGAAGTTAGGAAGCCTCCCTCTGTTGTCCATGGGGTGGAGGGGAGAGAGTTTGTGTAAGGACATTTTGGTGCTCCCTTGAATGTTCCCAGCTAAAGGCTTAAAGATGGGTGGAATGTTATGCACAGATGGGAAACACATTTGTTGTGTTCATATTACTGGGCATATTAAATGCTTAACATTCTTATTTCCCTTCACCTGCTTAGTTGAGCAGTTAGATCTTTTTCTCATCACAAGACTTCCTTTGTGTAAGAACTGGGCCATGTGAAGTACAGTGTTGCTATTTTGTGGCAAGGAAGTCAACTATGGTGACATTTCCTCTCTCTGATTTTTTTGCTCACTAAGAAAGGAGAGTAAGATCAGTGTGGTGGCTTAGTGATTTTCCCACATACACTATTGAAATTTACCAGACCAGCTCAGGCAGCTTGGAATTAAGATGAAGGTATATTTACAGCAAAGCAAAATTTACAAGTATATATACACTATATATTTGCAAGTATTTACAATTATGTACAAATAATACAGAAATCCAGACTCTTTCCTAGAAAAAGGAAACTGCCCAGAAAGGGCTCAGAGTTACCACTCTTTCTTCCTCTACTTTCCCAGACATGCAAACAAAAACAACCAGCAAAGCTTACATTGTTGTTACTGGAGAGAGGAGAGTTGAGTGAAGAAGTGAGTAGGAGCAGCATCACAGAACTGAGGGGGACAAATTGTTTACATTTTGGCTTTTTATTTCTGTCAGCAAACCAATGAATTATATAGACTTCATTATTATTTTCTTTTTACAACCAATGATCTAATTTCTCTCATTAAAATATTCCCATTAGCCTCAAACCAGCACGATCTGTCATACATATTTCTGTCACATAAATTTTGTATAGAACTGTGACTGTGTATTTCTTAATTGTTTTTCTTCTAGGGTTCTCTTGCCACTTGTCAGCTATCTGAGCCACTGCTCTGGTTCATTTTACGTGTGTTGGATACAAGTGAGGCACTGAAGGCTTTCCATGATATGGGTGAGAATGCATTTTCTACTTGCAACAAGTAGTAACATGTTCATTGTAGAGTATTTTTTGTCACATAGAAAGATTACAGGTACATACTTGAAGGAACTAGTTTACTAAGGAGCTAGTTTACTAAATAGGCCTTTGCTTGCTTGGAATCTATTGCATGCTTCTGAACAGTGTTGTTTCCCCCACCCCATTATACACAGGTGGTGTTCAACTTATTTGTAACAACATGGTAACAAGCACAAGAGCTATTGTTAACACAGCAAGAAGTATGGTTTCAACTATTATGAAATTTCTGGACTGTGGTCCTACCAAAGCAACAGATAGCAGTTTGAAAGCTAGAGTACTAGCTTCTGAGCCTGATAACGCAGAAGGAATTCATAATTTTGCACCTTTGGGTAAGTAATATTTCATATTTTTGTATTAATATATGCACTGGTCATTTGAATCTTTAAATTCTTAAGGTATTGTGAGTGTCAAACCTTTCAATACTACTAAATCTTTTAAATAAGGGGGTTGGTGGTGCTTCAAGATGTGGAGAAAGTTAGCAAGTCCTCCATGGGTCAAACCGTATGTGGATAGGGGAAAGAAGGGAAAGCAATCTCTCTGATTTAGTCATGCATCAGGGTGGGCCCTTTCTTTCTCTCCTAGGCCAGGGATACCCGGTTGCAGCCCGCCGCCAGTCTAAGACTGACTAAATTCACTTGTGGCACATCAGGTTTAATGGAGTTATTACAGAAACATAGCAAAACTGAATGGCACAGAAAGAGCCTGAGCCCAAGCTGGGTCAGAGGAGAAACTGGAACACAGGGCTGTTCTTGCTGCTGCTGCTCGTACCTGCACATCATCATTCCAATGTTACCTGCATGAGCATATGTTAGAACTGCAGGGATGTTTTGGTATCAGTACAACAGCTGGCAGTTTAACTACAATGCATGTGTTTTAAGATGGAAGTATCTGTGATATCTTAAAAAGCTTCTTTTCACTACTACGTGTCTTAACCTTTGCTATTCCTGCCCACTAGCCTAGTGTGGCCCATGAATTCATAAAGTGTTTCACACTGTCAAAGAAGGGAGAAAGAAAGGATTATATTTAAGATTTCTGGGAAAATTCAGTCCTGTCACTCAACTGTAAGAGTGTCAAAACCAATGAAAACATTTATTTAGGTAACAGTAATTTATAGACAGAATAAGGAGCTGTAAGAAATCTTCCTTGCTCTTCACAGGTTCCAAAAAGACAAATTTAAGAATCCAGCAAATGTTAGTACTTGATAAAGTAATAAAAATCTTATGCATGTATGATAGTTTGGTATCTTATGAGCCAGCTTGCAAAGTGCTGCAGTTCTTGATGTTCTTTGCTGAGAGCATCTATCTTAATACTTCCAGTCAGCAATGTGCTTTTGAAATTAACCTTTTCATCTGATTCTCATCACGTAGTGTTCTTGGAGACACAGACTGGAATTTATTCATTTGGGATGAAAATCTGTAAAAATGTGTCCAGGAATTCACTTCCAGCTCTTATGAGGCATTCAGACGTGGGGCCAGATTAAAGCTACTTTAAACATCCCAGATACCTGTAGTTTGAGCAGCAGAAATCTCTTTTTGTGCCATACTACTTGCTAGAGAATATGTAACCTAGATCTTTCTATTTTCTTCTTAACTCATATTAGGACTAGGAAAATAAGCAACTGCTATGATCACAGCTTTGCAGACTTTGGTTATAAAGTCTTATTTCTTTGTAACATTTAATTCTTCAGAACATTAAGTATAAATTAACTGGGTTCAAGTTCTGTGCATACTGTTCAACTTGCACCTCTTTGACTTGTTTTTGTAATGGACTCCTGTTTGGGAGTTTTGCCGGAGGACACTTGCTACCAGTTTTCAAGTACATGCATGCAGGTGTGTAAACTGCCTAAGTAAAACAGCATAAAGAAAAATATCTCAGCAATTGTCATTCTTACATGTGGAATATTACCTATAAACCAAAACAGGTGAGAGAGAAAAAAAGAGTTTCCACATTCCAGGTTGTAAATTAATCTGGGTTTTATTAATAAACATTAATAATCAATGTTAATGGTGCTGGTTTTGAAGGTTCAATCACCTCAAGTAGTCCCACTGCCCAGCCTGCTGAGGTGCTGTTGCAGGCTACTCCTCCCCACAGACGAGCTCGGTCTGCTGCATGGTCATACATATTTTTACCTGAAGAAGCTTGGTGCGACCTCACAATTCACCTTCCTGCTGCTGTGCTGCTCAAGGAGATCCACATCCAGCCTCACCTGGCCTCTCTAGCAAGTAAGTAGATTCACTGACATTCATGCTGATTAAAAAAACTTGAAGGGTAGGATTTAGAAGCGATACAAAGAGTATGATCAGAGGAATGCTTACAGATTATTTGAGAAATGCCTATAAAATAAGTTGAAACAATTGTTAGCTTGATACGTATCACTGTCCCTGGAGGCGTTCCAGCAGTGTATGGACCTGGTGCTTAGGGACATGGTTTAGTGTTGACCTTTCAGTGCTGGGTCACAGTTTGGACTTGCATGATCTTTGAGGTCTCTTCCAACCAGATTTATTCTATGATTCTGTGTGATAGGTATTGAGGCATTAATGTTAAATATGCTAAAAAGCCTCTCCTCAAAACTTTCTCTAGTGAGAACAAGATATTGGTGATGGGGACTTTGGGCAAAAAGTAGTTGAAATACAGCATGAGATTTTCAGCTACTGTTGTAGCCCTGCTAGGGAAACATAGTATAATTTACACTGACAGGATTTCATCTTAAGTCTTTGAAACAAAGTGTACATACTACGTATCAAAATTCTTAAGCATTTTAACATATATGGCACAGGTCAAATTCTCCAGCTGCAGTTCTGTAGTGGTGTTTACTGAAGATTGTCAATCATCCTTTTCTTCATCTTTAACAGGAATACATGTTTAAGACCTAAAATTCAAGCCAGTTCAGATTTTTAAACAGTGTTAAATCATCTTATCTTATTCTGTAGCTTGCCCTTCATCAGTATCTGTTGAAGTAAGCGCAGATGGTGTGAATATGCTACCTTTGTCAACTCCTGTTATCACAAGTGGTCTCACCTATATAAAAATCCAGCTGGTAAAAGCTGAAGTTGCTTCGGCTGTCTGCCTTCGTCTACATCGTCCTCGGGATGCCAGTACACTGGGCCTCTCTCAGATCAAACTGTTAGGCCTCACAGCCTTTGGAAGCACCTCATCTGCAACTGTCAATAACCCATTCCTGCCCTCTGAGGATCAGGTTTCTAAAACAAGGTAAGCTTCTAGTACTGCAGTACTGAAGCATGTTTGTGCCAGTTCATAGTTTGGTTTTTTTTTAATGATGCTTTCCATTCTTCAGTCAGATATTTCAGTAGCAAACTGTATTTGACAGTACCTATTTTTGTAGTCAAACATTAATATTTACAAAATCTGATTTCAAATTGCTTAGAAAAGTTGTGGAGGTTTGTGTGGTTTGGTTTGGGTTTTGATTATTTGTTTATAATGAAGAGAAATGTAAACATAATTTTTCAGGGTTTTTTGGTAGCATGCTTGTTTTGCCTATGTAAAAGATAATGTTTCATCTCAGGAATGGTGAAAGAATATAAAGTACAAGGAAGCATTCAAAGTTGCATTCTTTCTTTTAATGGGTAGACATTTGTCCAAAAAACTAAAGTAGCAAAATGCTTCTTATCCCTGCTGAAGTCGACAGTTACGTAAGCTGGAGCAGGAGTAGAACTGGGACAAGGAGAGATTTTGTGGAAGTCATATCTAATATTGATGTTGGCAAACATTTGAGGAACAAGAACTGAATGTTGTTAGAATTCTAACATATCTGCAAGATTTCCTTTTAAAAGCTTTTATTTGGTTAGGTGGCAGTATTTTTCAAACTTAGGCATTTATTTTTATTTTTCAAGAATGTTAATTCCACTTGGAATTTTATTTAATGGGTGAATTTTAGCTTACTAAATTGTAAAAATTCATTAGCATATCTTATGTTTGGACATTAATGCTCATAGCTTTGAAAGGAGAACATGAGAATTTAACTGGGAGAAATTTTGCAAGAGCAAAGAAATTTAGAGGACAGGAGTACTGTCCAGTGTATAATTAATAAAAGCTGTGTAACTGAAATTGGTCTTTGATCTTGGATAAGTTGTGAAAATTTTCATCAGCAAATGATACTATTATTATATTTGTACTTCAGAAAGGGTTATCTTTAAGTCACACAAATAATATTTAAAGGAAGAAGGGGAGTGTACATTATTCACATCTTGAAATTCTTTCATGACTTTCGACTTCATTTTTTTAAGTATCTCTATAAAGGTAGTAATATGAGGTATAATGAATAAAAATTATAAAACCATTTTACTTTTTTCTAAAATTATATATATTTATGAGTAAATTATTCCTAAAAATGGTTATAACCTTCATTTTGGATCTGTGTGTAAGTTTGCCTATTTTTTGAGTTAGGTGTGAAAGCAAGATAAACTTTTAGTTCAGAACTTGCCACTGAAATAATGGCATTTGTAAATAAGGTCTTGTTAATGTGTCTCCAAGTTGATTCAATTATAATTCACTTTTCAAGATTTACTACGAAAAGTAATACTGACCATATAGTTAAATAAGAGAGACATGAGGATAATGCAGTGGCTAACATGTTTTTAGTTTCTGCACCTTTTCTGAGTGTATTTTAAATCGGGTTCACTGGAGGTTCAATGTGTGGTCCAGCATACATAGATGTGTATGGGCTTAAAAGTTTGTAATGTCAGGGAAGGTGTGCCAGTGTATAAATGTAATGCCAATATACTGCTGCAGAATTTGATCTTAAGTGCTCTGATTTATTCCTATTTAAGTGGAGCAATGGGTTGTGTTTCACATTTATGTTTTGGCCAATATACTGCTGCAGAATTTGATCTTAAGTGCTCTGATTTATTCCTATTTAAGTGGAGCAATGGGTTGTGTTTCACATTTATGTTTTGGCCAATATACTGCTGCAGAATTTGATCTTAAGTGCTCTGATTTATTCCTATTTAAGTGGAGCAATGGGTTGTGTTTCACATTTATGTTTTGGCCAGATCCTACTAATGGAGGGGGAAAAAAAAAAAAACCCAACAACACTCCAACAAACAAAACCCAGCCAACCCCCCACACATCTCCCTCAACAACAACAAAAGAACAAAACCCAAAACCATACATCCTCTACCCTACCTTCCCCACACAATGGATTGACTACAGGAAGAAACACATGTGCAAATCAAATCTTGAGGAATATTAGTACTAAAATTTACTGGCTGTTAGCTGTTCTTACTCACAAACTCTGCCTTCCATAAACCAATTATTACAACAGCAGTACTAATATTACTTTGTGGTCTAAAATGCTGTCATTTTAATTTGCTTTTGTCAGGTGATGTCTAGTATGTCACAGAAGTTTTCTGCAGTACTTGTCCTAGAATCTAATACAGGTAGTAAAGTTCTCGATGAAAAAAAGAAGTCGTAAGAAAATTATATATTAACGTGTTTTTTTTTTTCTTTTCAGTATTGGATGGTTAAGGTTATTACACCATTGCCTCACTCACATCAGTGATTTGGAAGGAATGATGGCTAGTGCTGCAGCACCCACAGCTAATCTGTTACAAACGTGTGCTGCTTTACTTATGTCACCTTACTGTGGTATGCATTCTCCAAATATTGAGGCTGTACTTGTAAAAATTGGGCTCCAGTCCACCAGAATAGGCCTAAAATTGATTGACATTCTTCTGAGAAACTGCTCGGCATCTGGAAGTGATCCTGCAGGTGAGTGCAATGTTTTTCTTCTCAGTTACTGGTTATAAACATTGCTCGTACATGTACAAATATACTGTATTTGTGTGTTACTTTCTGATTTTGAGTTGCTAGAACTTTCCATTCTGCTTTGTTATGCTTTTGAGTATCACTGTCTTTGTATGTGCACAGTTCTACAACAGTGAGATAGTATAACCAACTTTATTTTCATTTGATGTTTTTTGGTGTAAAATAGATAGATAATTAGGTCAATTTTTAAAAGACATGAGTAGGACATACAGTATGTTGTAAGTGAATCTTGCTATAGATACATACTGTGTCAAGGTCTTTCAAAACGAAGAGCCTCTAAGGAAAAAATATTTGGGCAGTGCTAGTCTGTAGGACAGTGTAAATTCTAAATCGCATTAAGTGTTGAAAACAGTTATAGCTGAAGATGCATAAGCAAGACACTTCAACAACCAATCTCTTTTCCCACAACAAAATTTTGCCATAGCTCTTCTGTTAATGCACTGGGAGCTTTGTAAGTGTGATTCCATACCACTTTCCTTTGGCTACACTGTGACTTTAAAGTGAAAGAAAACCGGATTCATATTTCTCCTCTTGAGATTTGCTGATGTTAACAGAAATCGCTCTTTTCACAAGGGTTTCTATGGCTTACTCTGCTATGAGCTATTGTTCCAGTGTTACCTAATGTCTTTGGTTGGAATGTGGTTAGATGGGGATGCAGTTTACTGCAGCACAGGAGATGAATACAGTAAGGAGAAAATTAATAGGAAATAGTCTGAGGAAATCTTCAGCCTTAATATCATTGATAAAAATGCAAGCTTCCATATAGAAATAAATGTTTGCTTCTGTGAAGCATGATTTTTGACATCTCTGTTGGAATTTATCTTGTCTTTTTGGAATATTTTGAAGAAAATCCTTCAGTATAAAACTCTGTCCTGTATCTGGTGAAAGTTGTAATGATTTCTCCTTTTTATATAAAGTCTGAACATTATGTTGAGCCTTCAAAGTGCACAGTTTTGAGATAGTTGTGTGTATAAAAATTGCATCCTTATGTTAAAGGCAAAATTCAGTTCAATCTTAATGCTGGAATTCTGTAATAATTTCATTAGTATTAAATAAATAAATATGTAAGTACTTCTATTATTTCCCCTTCCCTTTGTTTGTTTTTTTTTTGTTTGTTTGTTTTTTTTTAATGCGGCAAGATCTGAATAGCCCTTTACTGTTTGGAAGATTAAATGGTCTCTCTTCTGACTCCACAATAGACATTCTTTATCAGCTTGGAACAACTCAAGACCCTGGAACAAAAGATAGGTAATGCTGTTTAGATTGTCATGTGGAAGCATATACAAAAACAATTTGCGAAACTGTGTCTTGATGTTACTAAACAAGTACATTATATTGAAACGTGATTGTTCAGAGATAGTGTGAAAGTGCAGAAAGCTGAAGAAGCTTCCTGCCTTCCCCTCATAGCTTGCTGAAACATATGTAGAAAATGCTGCCCTTCTTTTTCTGCTCTTATGAATGTGATAAAATCTCTTTTGTTCAACACATTTTTCTCTTAAATACCCGGAACTCAGGTACTTGCTATGTTTTCTTCATCTATAGAAATAAAGCTTACATTTGGTTGTCCAAGATAAGTGGTTTTAATTAATTGTTTCCCTGGTATGGACCTAAGACTTGAAAAAACAATTTGAGCTTGCTCCTAAACTTCACTTCAAAGAAAGGGATAAACCTATAAATCAGATTACAAAAAGATAGCAAACTAGTTTGGTTTTGAGCGTTTCTTTGACCTTTCGTAATGTACTACACCATCTTGCATTCCAGAATTCAAGCATTGCTGAAATGGGTCAGCGATTCCGCAAGAGTTGCAGCTATGAAAAAAAGTGGCCGGGTCAGCTATATTTGTCCAAGTAGTTCAACAAGAGAATATGGTCTTTTGATGCCATCTCCTTCTCATTTGCATTGTGTAGCAGCAATTTTGTGGCATAGTTATGAATTGCTTGTTGAATACGATTTACCAGCCTTGCTGGACAGAGAGCTCTTTGAGTAAGTAAAGCAGTTTTGTACCACTTAATTTTAAAAACTGAACTACTTTGTTCACTGAAATGATGTGCTTGAAGTACGCTCGTTATGAAATTGTCATCTCAGAAGCTGGAGTGAATACTTAGAGATACCTAAACACATTGTTTTGTAGTTCTAAACATGAAACCGCACTTCACAGGTTCCAGCTATGATTGTGTTTAAAAATAAAAAGCAAAAACAAAAGCGCTTATCCATATATGTCTTTGCATGTATGTGAAAGGTAAACTGTTGTATGGTTTAGTTTTGGGGTTTTATTAAAGTGTAACTCTTGGCTGTTGTTGAAATTGAGTGTTCACAGTAATCTTCACAGTACCTACAAAAGTAATCTTCAGTAGTATGTTATAAAATTAATTTTTAATATTGTGGTATCTAGTATCTGTAAGTGATAGCTAAGACCAAGGAGAGGGAGGGAATAGGTTTTTTGGTGTTGATGGTTTTGTTGTATCTTAAGTGATTGGGGAAAAAAAGCACAAAAACTTGAGTGAATCTTGACCTATGAGTTTGCTGTATTTTAAAGGAAAGTTCACCCTAAACAGCAAGTGTATAGCTTTTATGACTCCAGATAGAAAATATATGAGCTAACATTCTTAATTTATGTTGCTTAACCATCTCTTCTGTTCAAAGAAAACAAAAAACAAACAAAAAAAAAAAGAGAAGCTGCCGAGCCATATTTCATGTGTTATAGAAATGTAGCTGTTAAATTCCCATGTCTTTCATTTATACTATAGAATGTAATTCCAGTTAATGAAAGGACTTCGTATGTAGTTTTATTGGTGCCCTTAGGAAATGTTCTTATTTTTCTGCTAGCGTACTGTCTCCTTTAGGCACAGTCAAATTTTCATACACTGGGAAATGTTACGGGTGCAATCATGTGGAGCTCTTATATGTGTGGAACATGATGGTCTTTAGGTACATGGCTACAAACTAGGCCTTTCCCAAAGACACTTAGGTGATAATGTCATATAAATTGTTAATTCAAAATAAACTTCAGAAGAAATTTAAGGATTTTTAAATGCAGGTCAGTTTGTCCTTACAGCAGTACATTTTAGCTGAAACGTTTCCAAGATACATTTTAATGTCTAAAAATGAAGAATTGTCTTTCGGATACCTGTCTTTTAGAGGAAAGTATATTGTTTGAGTAACAGGCTGAAATGAAGGAATACTAATAATATTACAGTACTCAGTTTGAGTGTGCACATTGTAATACAGCCCTGTTCCTCTACCTCCTGTCAAATAAATCTGTAATTCATATCAGCCAACACCTGGAACAAATTATATAATACTTTATTAATAACTATAGAAGAATTACTGTCAGACTTATGTGGGTAAATAGTTCTCCTAATAAAAATAACATCTAATATGTATTCTTCATCTTCTTTCATATTTTCACTGTTAAAATACTTTCATAGATTCTAGTTATGACTCCTAATTTCTCATTCATGTGATATTTCATTTTTTTCTTGGATATATCTTTCCATCACCCCTGTTTTCCACTTCACTGTATCTACTTTGGCCAACAGATACTAATTTATTGTTTAGTTATTTTTTAATATATGGATGGAATAGAGTCTTATTTTTCATAAACCTCAAACTTAACCTAGAAAATTTTGGCAGAAGGGTTGCTGGAATATGTAGTTGGAGACAAATTTCAGTGTGCCTTTATTATATGTGGACTTCAGGAATCTGACACTATCTTCCCAAAGTTATGGGTTGTTTGGTCACTGATTGACTTCCTAATTTTTATGTAACAGAATAGCACTTCCATCCAGAAGAGGGAGAAACAATCCTTATCTGGAAATGGGAATGTGATGTGTGGTGATGCGTTCAAACGTACTTAAAAACCTAACATGAAATGGCACAAAGTTCCTGTTCGCCTCTATATGTAAAGGGTAAAATAATATTAATGTGCAGTGTCAAGGTGTTGCCAATGCAGTTCAGAAAACTTTTTTTTTTACAAAGAATATTTTGTACAAGTCTGTATGAGGAAATTATGATTTCAGTATTTTAATTGCATTTAATTGAATAATAGCATCTAAATTAGCTCTTGTATTTGTACCTTGAATTAACATTAAAGGAGATAGCATTTGGACAGAAGTGAGCTCAGAGGTAGGTCAAATTTTTGGAGGCATAAATCTCTTCTTGACTTGTGTCCAAAGTTCAGTTCAAATAAGGGTAGCAAGAGTAACACCATTCAAACAGGATTGTTACTACTTTATTTTTGCAACATCTTCAGATAGCTGGCTCAAAAGTGCATAGATTGTGATAACTGCCAAAGACAAAATTTCTGCCTTTCACGTGCAACATGCCAGAAAAGTTGGGTTATCTGTTTTAAATATGGTGTGATGAAAGAAATTTAAATATGTAGTTTAAGAATGCCTTTTGGTTGATCAATGTCCTGCTGATCCTATGATTCAAAGAGGTTTTCAAGCTCAGCACCAGTGCATTTTACAACTTCTCTAACAGCTAAATGTAGATGTGGAAAGATGTTTCATGAACTAATGAAGAAAAGGGAATATGAGTGACAAACTATGCATTGACAGATTTTCTGTCCTCTACAGGTCATTGTTTAACTGGTCCATGTCTCTTCCCTGCAACATGGTGTTGAAGAAGGCTGTTGATAGTTTGCTTTGTTCAATGTGCCACATCCACCCAAATTATTTTTCTTTACTCATGGGATGGATGGGTATCACTCCTCCACCAATTCAGTGTCAGCACAGACTGTCCATGACTGATGACAGCAAAAAGCAGGACCTTAGTTCATCATTAACAGATGACTCTAAAAACGCACAAGCCCCTCTTGCACTAACGGAGTCTCATCTGGCTACTCTTGCTGCTTCATCTCAGTCTCCTGAAGCTATCAAGCAATTATTGGACTCAGGTTTGCCTTCACTGCTTGTAAGAAGTCTTGCTAGTTTTTGCTTTAACCATACTTCTAGCTCTGACTGCACTGCACAATCAGTGGATATCACCCATGACAGGCTCAGGAGGCATCATGTTCCACAGCACTTTAATAAAATGCCTATCACCGCAGACCTGGTTGCTCCTGTTCTCAGGTTTTTGACAGAAGTTGGTAACAGCCACATGATGAAAGATTGGTTAGGCGGCTCTGAAGTAAATCCATTGTGGACAGCTCTTTTATTTCTGTTGTGCCATTCTGGTGCTGCTTCTGGAGGACACAATGTGACAACACAACAGACCAGTGCAAGATCCAGCTTACTTTCTTCAACTGTAACAACAGGCTTGACCACTCAGCAGCGTACAGCAATTGAAAATGCAACAGTTGCTTTCTTCTTACAGTGCATCTCTTGCCATCCTAATAACCAGAGACTTATGGCACAGGTAAGAGGGTAAAAACTGGTCTTTACAACCAGGTAGCAAAATTTTTTCTTGGCTTCCTTCAAAATAACTTTGTGTTAAAATTGTTAGCTTTTTGATCTGACTTTGAAAAGTATAAAAATGTTTTGTCATGGCTGTCCAGTCCTGTGTATCTTGGTTTAGAGGAATAAGCTTTAGATCAAAATCCAAAGTACTATTTTTAACTGGATAGGTCATACACAATTTTTATATTAGTAACGTAAGCAGATTTCCTGGTAAATTTGCTTGTGCAGCCATGTGCCCTGCACAATCTGTGACTAGTAAAATATAGGCTGTTGCAGAATACGATATTGCATTGGGCGTTCTAATGCAAATTCAGCCATTTTCATCACAGCAATTAACCTTGCAGACCTACCTGAATAAATGTATACTTAAAAAATTATTTTTCAGTGTTAAGAATAAAGATGCCCCAGAAACAGGTACAATTTTTTTTAAAGAAAAAGAGTACAGTTTTCTGTTAACAGATGGTAGCAGTACCACTTTATGCAGTGGAAAGTTTTTGCTTTAGGAATTTTAAAGCTGTTTTTCTAAGTACTTTATACTTTTTTTTTAATCTTTCATAGTCTCTATGTATTTACAATGATTTTTAATGCCGTAGTTTGTGTTTTGAACTTTTTTTAATTAAAAATACTTTTTTTTTCCTGCTGTTTCCTTCAGTAGTGCTAATTTCTGATGTGGTTTGATACCTGGAAGGTAGATCTTGGGTACTGCCTACTATGGCTTCTTTAGAACTGTTCTTTAGAGACCCAAATACGGAAATATTTTGAATCTAATTTTATTTCGTATTCCCAGGTTCTCTGTGAATTGTTCCAGTCTTCTCCTCAGCGTGGGAATCTGCCAACCTCTGGAAATATTTCAGGATTTATTAGGAGGCTTTTTTTGCAGCTCATGCTAGAGGATGAGAAAGTGACTTTGTTTCTTCAGTCTCCATGTCCAGTAAGATTTTTTTTTTATAGCCATGTGGTGAACATGGAGTAAATTTAACCTTAAAACAAATAAATCTGCGTATATTCAACTTTGAAATGTGAGATGGCAGCTTTTCTTGTTGGACACATTGTGGAATTCTGGAAAGAAAGGTGTTGGTGAATTGTAACAGTATCTTAGAAGAAAATTTAGGGCTCTGTTGTAAGACACTGCTTCTGAAAGTGTTGTCAGTTGAAATTTATGTTATGGATGACTCTTTAATAATATCTTTAAGCATAAGCATTGAGTACAGATACAAGTTCTAGTTCTTCTAACAGTTATTCATTATCAGTTTCATATACTTGCAAATATCAGACACTGGGTTTTTTTCTTATATACAGCTGTTTAAAATAATTGGAGTCTTTAAAAATAAATATGATACGCTGATGCTAAAAGTACTCTAGGCTTTCAAAGAAAATTATTTTTAGTAAAAATCCTGATCTGATGCATTTTTACTTTATACCTGTCAAGTTGATGGTGTAATATTTTAGCATGCAAAAATATTTATTTTGCAGAGGTGAATTTATAAGAACATAGTATTATAATTTACTTCTGAAGTCATGTTAATGTTGCTTTTTTAAATAAATATTTACTTTTATTTTAAATGTTGACTTTCCCTTTCAGCTTTACAAAGGTAGAATTAATGCTACTAGTCATGTAATTCAACATCCAATGTATGGAGCTGGACACAAGTTTCGTACTCTTCACTTGCCTGTCTCAACAACTCTAGCAGAGGTTCTTGATCGTGTGTCAGGCAAGTTTTTTGGGATTTTTTTTTTCTATTATTTGGAATTTTTTGTCAATTTTGTTGGGTTTTGGGATTATTTTTGCTTTTTAAAGTGGTGTCAAGTATCTCGCATGATCTTTGCAAGATCATCTAAATGTCAGCTAAGTACCTGTAACTTAAGATTATCTCAAAACAGAGGTGAAATCATGTTGCTGTGAAAAGGATGGGTAGTGAAGGCTCCATCTAATTTCTGTGGAGATGTATTTGCCTCATACTTAAGCATTAGAGATTGTTCATTAAATGGAGTAAATAATGTTAGTTGGTGGAATACTAGACAGAACAATGTGTACTTCTGGCTTATAATTTTAAAAATAATGTATTGTAGAGAAATGCTTGAAGCTTATTTATCAGGGAGTATTTTGCTGTTTCTGGTACAAGTCTGTATTCACTTACTGTCCGGACAGAGTCATGTGTGCAATGTGTGCAATGTGACTAATGTATCTAGATCCTTTTTCAATTTATGGTCAGAATTACTAATGGGAGAGAAAGTCACTACATGTGAGATAGGGATCAGTTGTTGAACAGTTGACATAGACTGTACTTAATGGCTGCCTTAATGGTATATTGCTGTCACCTTGATAGCCAGTGTTAGTAGAGACTGGGGAGGGGAAAGTCATGATGTGATCTACCATAATGTCTGCAACTGAAATAGATCAAATGCTGACTTTGTAGGACAACATAACTTTAGGTTTTGCTACATACCTGTTATTTGTCAGCTAAACTCTCTTTCTAAACTGGATGAATTAATTCTGGAAAAATTCAGATTCTGTTTCCATCCTTCATCTACTGTAATTTCTCTTAATTTATTAAATTGTTTGGATATAGTAAAGATGAATATGTGAGAAGTAAACTGTGTGTTAGGGGTGAAAGAGAGAGGGAGGAGGGATGGAATAGTGGTAGAAAGGAAGAGAAGAGTGCTACCACTGCAAGAGTAGGAAGTTGTGAAGGTTCCGTGTCAGTCTGCTGCTTTTCTCTTTAACTACTGTTAATCTGAAATTGGTCATATCATACTTCGTGCAAAAAAGAATCACAACAAGCATTTCATACTTTTTTTTCCAGCCTTTAGAGAAAAAAAAAGTGAGGAGCTAAATATGCTACTTGCATCCTTTCACCATAGGAAGAAAATGTGCAGTATCACTGCAGATAGAATTATCTAGGATGAGTACCAGTTGTTTTGTATTTTGTTCACCTTGGTCAGAAAAATTGCACAACAAACCTGCATATCACTTAAGTAATAAAAATGCTGTTATTTAAGCTTCCTTAATTAATCACCTTTAAATTCTTCAGATGTGAATGACCATTCAGTCCATGGGATCAAGCTAGGGTAACTCTGAAGTTTAGTAATCGTAGCAACAGATTCACGCTATATCATCCTCTGGTCTGTACTACACAGATGGGCACAAATCACAGGGTATTTTCAAGCATATCTTTCAGCACTCCACCCACTGGTGACATACAGTTAAAGATAGCTCGATGTCACTTCTAGGTCTTGAGCATCTTAAGGCTGCTATGGCTATGTGGAAACAAGTTACTACTCTGAAACAATTAGAGAATTATTCTATTGTTTTGGTGTTTGTGTTGTACCTTAGAAGGTGTGAAATGATACACTGTCACCAGTCATCAGTAGTTCATTAGTTGTTTGCTGATATATTATCTGTACTAATGAATAAACCAAAGCAGTGAACTGTAGTAATCTCTGTTCACTTAAGCAAAGAGAACAAGTTGTGGATTTATAATGTACTTAAGGCATCTTTCAAAGGAACAGCCATACTTGCCAGTTCTGAAGTTGGGTCAGTATGTAACACTGGATACCCAGACTTAAAATACAAAGATTTGTCTGCAGTTGTTCTTAGAAAAAAGGGGTTTGTTTTAAAAAATAATTTATTTATTATTGTTTTGTTGGGGGGGTTTTTTGGTGTTTTGTTCTATGGGGATTTGGGGGGATGTTTGAGTGGACTTTTTTTAAAATTAATTTTATTTTTAGCTAACTGCACTGGTGTTTTAACATGAATACATTCAATTCCTCAGGAATTACTTTAAACTGTTCCAAGCTTAACCAGAAGACATATTTGGTGGGTAAGAGAGTACCAGAATTATGATAATACCTGAATTCATAGGTATTTGGAAGTCTGTTGCTGCCTGGGTTGGAGCCGAAGTCTCTGAATATTTGGAAATAGCCTTGTTAATAGCCTAGAACTAATAAAATCAACTTGATATATTGAAATACTTTTCTGTCTTCTTTTTTTAACTCACATATAGATACACCCAGTATTACAGCTAAGCTCATTAATGAACAGAAGGAAGATAAAGAGAAAAAGAACTATGAAGAGAAAGAAAAAGTTAAAGCAGAAAATGGATTCCAGGACAATTATAGTGTTGTTGTTGCTTCTGGTATGACTTTTTCTTGTATTTCTGAAAATTCGACCTTTCTGGTGTTAGAAGTATGTATAAGTATCTACTAAGTTCTTTCTTATTACTACTGATGGTCAGAAAATTGTAGTGCCCAGTTAGTCTAACTAACTATAAGGCAGCAAAAATCTGCCTTTAGGAGATTTTGTACTTTGACAAATTCACACCTAAATGTGTGTGTCAATTGTAGGTTGTAGATGCCTTTGTTAGTGTATTTTACAGAATTTTTAGAGAAATTACAGAATTATATGTCAATATATTATTGCTTGTGTACTGTTATTTGTGGTATGGGCACTACTACCTCTACCTTAATCAGTGGCTAATGAATCAGATTTTAATAATTTCTGCTCTTGCAGTATGCTTTGGAAATAAAAGGATCCATATATTTTGCATAACATATGGTAGTACTGTGCTATAAAGTGTCAGTTAAACAAGTAAGCATAATGCTATGTTATTCCACTTGGAAACTACAAATACAGGATTTTTGTCCAGAGCACTCACCTTCTAAAACCTACTGTGAAGATCTTTCTGATGTCTTGAACCTTTTCCCTCCAAAACTACTATGAAGGTTATAGATTGAAAGTAGTAAGTTTATAGTGATGCAAGAAGATTACAGTTCAGGTCATGGCTATAGTCTTTTGCTTTGAAGTTCTGGTGTGTGCAAGAGATTAGTGAACTTCAAGCTACTCTTATTTATCTTTCTGCCTTCACTGAGGTACCTCTGTTTCATTTACAGTTCATGAAGCATGAAGAATAGATGATGATTTCCTTTGACTTCTGGCACCAATATTTCTTAAGCTTTTTATTTCAGATTTTAGATGTAGATATAAATCTAAACTCAAATGTTGACTAGGCAGCAGTTTCATAGACCTAGGTATATATCTACAACAATAGAACTGATGCTAATTACAGCATGTTTACCTGTAAGGATACTTGCAGTGGATGCCACTTAAACAGGGTAAACATGTCTTGATAATATCTAAAATATTGATAGGTCTAAATGAAGAGCTAAAACATGAGTAAAGACTCTAAGAAGCAGAAAAATAATATGCCAGGCTTCACAGTAGGGTGTGACATAGTCAGTCATGTCTCACCTCAGTTGCATCTCTGATGACACTCTTTGGCATAGCCCTTCCTTATGTAGAAAGATGCAGACTTAATTTTTTTTTCTCTTCTTTTTGTTGGTTTTTTTTTCAGTTAAGTAAAAGTGTTTAAATTCCCATTTACATTTTTTTACTACCTGTTGGTGAAATATTTCCTTCTTTTGTTTTCATCTTTTCATATATTTGGGTTGTTGTTTGTTCTTTTAGCATCCTCAGTCTCAGGCAGCCATTATTTAATTTGTTCCCTATTGGTAAAATTAATAGAGAGGAGAAATGATATTTGGAACCTGATCTTCCTGAGACAAGCTAGATTAGTACACTGAGATTATGATTGTAGCTGCTGGTACTGATCAACTGAAACCAGTCTGATAGCATTTTGGGTGTGGATGTTGTTAGTTTTGAAGCTGCTCTTAGCTAGTGTTAAAATAGTAAGTGTACACATCTTTGTATATTGACCTGCTGGCTTTTTCACTTGGACTCTCACATGCGTAGAAGTGTATGTGATAGTGTAAGCTCTCTGTACCTTAAATCAACTTAGGCTGTCCCAAAAAATTGTAATCTTGCTATATAAGTTCAGTAAGCTTTTGTGTACTTATTCTACCTTTTCATTTTCGCATAGTACAGCCTTCAAATGTTTTGACCTAGGCAACTTTAAAAGCATGTTTAAAGTCACCTCTCATCACATGGTTCTGTCAGTATTGCAGCTGAAGTCATGTTCATGGGCTAGATGAGTGGTTCTTATCCATAGTATGCTGAAATGTCTGTCAGTTTAGAAATATCTGATTTAAAAATTTTGCTGTAGGGCTCATCATTAGACAGGCCATTTTAAGTTTAAGAGCAAAATTAGAGTCGCTTCTGCATTGTTTTTTATTGGATTATGTAATCTAATGCAGTTATGGTTTGAGTTATGTTTGGGACTCGGGACGATGCACAGCCATAAAATGTCAAGATTGCATTCAAATATATATTATACATGTAAGTTATTCTGATACTTAATTATCCAGTGGTGGAAATTTTAACTTTTTTGCTATCATGAAAGTTATGGAGTACATTCCTTCTGGGCTGACTGAAGTTATTAAATACTAGAATGACTTTGATTTTCTTACTACTGTACTAGGCTTGAAATCTCAGTCGAAAAGAGCTGTTTCATCCACCCCTCCACGTCCACCATCAAGGCGAGGAAGAGTGATGGCAGATAAAGTCGGTACCTCTTCCTCAGGAGGAGAATCTTCCAGCAAGACCATTAGTGTTCCAGTCTTTCATCTATACCATAAACTTCTGCCAGGTAACTTTAATAATTTCTTACAAATGTCAGAATTGTGATCGTCTTCCAGTGTCTCATATGTCAGAAAGTAGATGTAATGCCAGTGGACATCTTCTATCTTTATGTTGAGCGTCTTCAAGTGTAGAGCCCTTATCTTGATAACGACTTTAAGCTGGAAGTAGAGCAGTATGACATTGTAGTATCTTGTCAAAAGTAAGGATTATGCTGATTTTCCTTGAAGTTTGTTTGTTCCTAAACAAAATCTCAAAAACATTTCCACTTCCATTCAGGAATAAGAGGGGGGTGGGTTTGTAAGCTGACATTTTCTTTCACTTGTGAGGCAAAATTGAACAGATACCTGTGTCCCATTTTTCTCATGTTCTGAATGGGCAGCTGATTTGTATTGTTCTTTGGAAAGTTCATTTGCAAGTTTGGGTATGTTCTTGAATTCAGTATTACTTGTGTTTTCAAAACCAGCATGTCTTAAGCAGCTAATCATGTATTACATATAACAGATAGGCGATAAAATGCATTTACATATGTGGTTAGCAGTGTTGAGGCAGAGATATCTCTCCTATAGAGAGAAATTGGTGTGACTCAAATTCTAAAATGAGATAGATAAAAGGTAGGAATGTGGGTAAAACGCTTCAATATTATGTAAAAGAGCTTCTTACCTGTTTCATAGCGTAAAAATAGGAACTAGCTAATGGGATTCAGTGGTAAACTTCTGGTCAAGGTAATTTTTACCCAACCAAAAAAAAACTAAATTTGTAACTTACTACCAAATTACTGACTTTGAGGCTGTCCTTGGGTAGTTATTAGAGGGATCATAGATTTCAATTAAAATACAGTTGAAGTTGCTGTTTTGGAGAGGAGATGAAAACCCAATGCTTATTTTCAGTATCTATCTAACTGGTGAATGTTGAGTACATGAGAATGTATACCATTATTTATGTGTGATCTGGTTGACCAAGTGTCTTGTGCAACAGGCAGTTCTTAACAAAAGAGGCAGCTGTAAAAAGCAAAGTCAGTGTTGAAATAAAAAGGCAGAAAACTTAATCACTTGCACAATGGCAAGACATTTAAAATTTTCCTTTCTTAAGACAAGATGATATCTTCTGTGGAAGAAACAGGTTGCTACTAAAGAACTTACTGGGATTTGTGTTATTTCATTAAGTCAAACTGAAATAAACAGGATTAGTGCATTATGTGATCTGACTTTAAACATTTCATTTCATGTGCAAGTGTGCTTGTTATCAGGGAAAATTGTTCTGCCTGGAGGGTAATTTGTAATTTCAAGGTAAAACATTTTTCATGAACAACAACATGGCCAAAGTCTTGGTCTGGGTCATAGTTCAGGGCTATATTGCATGTGCATTTCAAGTCTATGTTGCAGCTGAGAAAAGTATTCCAGCAGTGCTATTCTTTTTTTTTTTTTTTTTTAATTGCTGAGTTGTCGCTCCAGATAAAAGTAGTGAGTTGTGCTTGAGACTAATAGGACAGAAAAATAATTGCATATTTCTTTATTTTTCACTTTTTTTTTTTCCGCTCGGATATTTTACCTTACAGACACACACTTTCATGCCACCACAATTCAAGCATGATTCAAGGCCAGAGTTTGATAGTAGGGAACAGGCAGTACTAACTTAAAATGCACATCAAATTATAGCCTTAGCCATTTGCTAAATATTCCCAGTGCTCAAGCTCTCTACATACAGCTGCCTTAAGGAATGTTGGCAGAGTTCTTTTATGATTGCTTCCAGAGTGGTAAACCCACTTTTTCCCAAGAGAATAAATAGTAAAATTAAGGCTTTGATTTGGAGCCAGGTCATACTTACTCTAGTTGGCATTTGTGGTACAAGGAATGAACAGCACCTGGACAATGTATATTAAAATAAACTAATCCTAATTTTCTCTCCTGACTCAATGCCATTACTGTTTAGGCCAACCGCTACCAGCTGAAATGACACTTGCTCAGCTTCTGACTCTGCTGTATGACCGTAAACTCCCACAAGGGTATCGATCAATAGATTTGACAGTTAAACTTGGTTCCAAAGTCATCTCAGATCCAAGCTTATCAAAAACAGACTCATTTAAACGTCTTCACACTGAAAAAGGTAATTCTTCTTGCCTATTTGTTGTCTTTCTTTGTAAAATGCCTTTCTTTCAGACAAAAATGGTCTTTATTTTCTTGGTAAGAAGCAGTGGTTTTCTATGTTTCCTTGGATGACGTTCCTGCATCATTTCCAAGAAGTATTAAACTTCTTGATAAAGAGCAAGTATGTTGCCTGGCTTCAGATTTTATCTGTAAGATTCACCCATATGGTTGTTACGGTTTCACATTTCTTTCTTCATTGCAGTGTTGTATATGATACAATTACTTGATTGTGTAGGTACATTCTATTTTAGTTCCTGACTTGTATACCAGTTCTCTGTAGTGCATATTTGTGCTGGTAACCCAGGCAGATTAAGTAATGCACGAGCTGTTTGAAACCGTGATTTATGGAAGCTTGTGAATTTTTTTTCATTTACTTGGGTACTTAGTTGCTTCTTTGAAAATTGGACTTTTGCTTAAATCCATCTAAACAGATTTTGTAACTCTAGCTTTTAAAAACCTTAGTTTAAACTTTTCCCAGTATGATCTGTTTCTTGCTAATATTTTTTCGTATTGCTTGCTACCTACTTAATCATAGTGCTGTGGGGAGGGAGGAGCTGTATCCAAGGAACCTGTTTTGAAGTACTTTGATATTGTTCCTTCAGTGAAGGGCTTAGGGGAATGGGACCTTGATATGTTAGTGATATGCTGATCACCAGACTGCTGACATAGAACAAATTCTAAAAAGGCATAAAAATGTGAAATTAACATATCACTCCCAAGTTATGTAGATCTGCCAATACTGGCAAAAGGTACTTTTATTTTCTTTTTATATTCTTGTACTCAATCATTCTTGACTCAAGTTTTGCTTAAGAAGCAAGTCCACTTTTAAGTGAGGATGAAAAAATAAACCCAGTATTGATAATGACCTATTAATTTCTCTTAATTCTGTGATTTTGTAGAGCATGCAGATTTACTAGGACCTTGCCCTGAAGATGAAGTCATCAGTCCTGGAGATGAGTGCATGGATGCAGTTCTAGATGAATCACTTCTTGAAACCTGTCCTATTCAGTCTCCACTGCAAGTTTTTGCAGGAATGGGGGGATTGGCCCTTATTGCAGAGAGACTGCCTATGCTTTATCCTGATGTAATTCAGCAAGTGAGTGCAAAAAATCAGTGTAGGAAAACGTGCTTTCCTACATGGAAACATGGATTGTTTTGTTTATTTAGTGACAGCGTTTTCCCTGTATTTCTCTTTGGTTCAGTTTGATATCTGAGTTATGTGGAGAAGGTGCTTTAAAATAGGCTGCCGCAGAACTCAGCCACCCAGTCCAGCTATACATGCTGCTGCATCCATGTACATGTTACAGGTTGTGTACCCCTGTCCTTGTGGAAAAAATGCATGGAAAAAAAGCAGTCTTACTGCTTGCCTTGCTGCTGTTACTTCTTAAAAAATCCTGGAGGCTGTAGTAGCATGAAGTTGCTGATTTACTACAGAGCCATATTTGCTTATCATTTAATGACTTGTGTAACCTGCTTTTTTTTTTTTCTTTTTTTATTATTATAGATAAGAACTAACTATATAATTATCATTATATTCCTACATAACATAGGTAAAATTAAATTATGTAACAAAAATATACAGGTTAACTTTTTTTTTATACTTGCTGTAGTTAAGCGAAGAATTTCTCTGAAGCCACTCATATGCATTTAAAAAGTGTCAGCAGTGAGATTAGTATGGTATTACTCCTGTGGCAGCTGTTCTGGGTACACAGTCTTTATTTTAAAAGGCAGGGGGAAGGGGAGAAATCCATGAACTATTCACATTTTGTTTAGCTATATTTTCGAAATTCTTCGTTGTTACTCCTAACAGGAAACATTATGAGTATTTATTAAATTTAAGTTAATCATTAATTAAAGAGGCCCTTCAGTAATCTTGCAACAAAACTGTGGTAGGAGTAGGAACACTGTAGTGAGACTACATAATTAGTGTGAATGCTTTGTAACTAATTCTGTGAAGATGTTTTAGAGGTCTGGTATCAAGCTGTTTCAAAAATGAAATGTTATGTAAATATATTCACATTGAAAATTACTGTATTTTGAAATCCGAGAGAGTTACTATGTACTCTGTATTGAAGAAGTCTGATTCACAGAATTCTGATACAGGAGAAAGGCAGCTTGAAGACCATGACAAATTTAATCTATTTTTCTATAGTCCTGGAAAGTTACTTTCTTATCACATTTTTTTTAGCTTGAGATGTAACTTTGTATTCAAATGCTGAATCAGAATTCTGTGATCCATAAAAAAGCAAATGGAGTGTAATAGCTCTAACTAGAAGATTCAGTGAAGACTAATGAATATTCCAGACTCCTCATTCTTTATTTTCCTTTTTATTTGTCTCTAAGTAATTAATACTTTTGATTCTCTTAATATGTTTGGTGTAAATGCAGCTAAGCATGGTTTTAACTTTTAATTAGCAGTTTTACCTTATGAATAAATTCTAGAAGGGTTTTTCAGCTCAGTCTTTTCCAGTGTAGATCAGTCTAGTGATAAATACTAGAATTTAAAATATGACTGCATAAGTTCATCTGAGTAGTATAAAAGCCTGAAACTTCTGTGTTGTTTAATTATGAATCATGCCTTCATTTTAATTGAGTGTATGGCTGTTTCTTGAGGAACTGTACAACTGTTAAACCCCTTAAACTCAGATGTAATGCCTAGATGCATAGTACTCCATACAGTGTTAGCCCATAAAACAAAACTACAGACTGTTGTGTTAGAGCATAATAGTAATAAAGCCTGCCAAATCAATATGAAGCCCAAAAGGAGCATGTGAGTTGCTACAAGACTGCAGAGATACCCAAATTTCTTCATAGTTTTTGAAGGTACTGTGATTAATTGCTCTTCTTTCTGCAATATGTAATTAAAAATGGAAAACTTGAGTTCACACTCAATATTAAAAATAAGAGGACCATTTCTTACTTAAGTCTGTTATATACACTTCTTTTGGCTGTTCTTTCAACATAATTTGCCTTCAGTGAGTGGCTCTAGATGTTAAGCAGTCCATTTAACCTGAGGGTTTTAGATGGTGAAAGATGGCTGCTTGCTTGTGTAGGAGGTGTTTTCTAAAACTGTATTAAAAGTGCAACAAGACTGCCCCTTTCAGCCATTTAGCCAGGTCCTTGCATCTGTAAATGGTACTTTTATATGGTGTCCTATGTTAAGATTGTATGTCTTTCAAATCCTGACAGTACTAAACTTTATGCCTGGGTGAGTAGCTGAGTGACTAACAAAGGTATTTTTGTTATTTTTGTCAATAAAGGTGAGCACTCCTGTGGTTACCTCAACCACTCAGGAAAAGCAAAAGGACAGCGATCAGTTTGAATGGGTTACCATTGAGCAATCAGGGGAATTGGTGTATGAAGCACCGGAGACAATTGCTGCAGAACCTCCACCGATCAAGTCAACAGTTCAGACTATGTCTCCCATACCCGCACATTCTTTGGCTGCCTTTGGTTTATTTCTTCGTCTGCCGGGCTATGCTGAGGTGCTGCTAAAAGAACGGAAACATGCTCAGTGTCTGTTGAGATTGGTGTTGGGAGTTACAGATGATGGTGAAGGAAGTATGTGGTGCAATTATTATGTTTCTTTGTAGATCACTGCTAGATCGTTTTACTTGAATGTATTTAATGCTTTGCAGCAGGAAGTTAAAATTGATTTATTCTTCGCAGCTCTGTTGTTAGCATCTGTGATTATCTGTTGTCTGTAAATGTTAATTCTATCTGGCAAAGTTTTGTCACAGTCATCAATATTCAAGTGTCCTTATCTAGACATCACAGTACTTGTGAAAAATGGCACTGTAAAGATGGCAGTACATTCAGATAGAATAATCCAATCCTGGTACCTGGGTATGCTCAACTAATGGAGCAAATATTGTATAGTTCTGCAACAACGTGAAGAAGAATGTGGATAGGACCACAACTACAGCAGATGTAGAATAATCTGTTGAACAATACTGGTTTAGAAAACAAGAGAAAGATCTAAAGATGACAGTGGTCAAATTAGCTAAGAAGGAACTCTGTCTTAATAGTGTGAGTTCAGAGGGAGAAATTAATATTCTTTGAATGAACAGGTGAGCCTGGAGACAGTTTGTAGTCAATGTCTTTACGGCTGAACCTGAAATTCTGCACTTAGTTCTGTATTTGTGTTTGTGTTTTGTAGTGTTTTGGAAAACCAGAACAGTGTATGCAAAAGATGTTTTAGTTCTTTTAAGACATTTGCTTTCATTATAACTTTGAAAAGAATGCTGTGTTTTCTATGCAACGACAAGCTGAAGTCAGTATCTTTTCAGAACCTTGTGGAGTGATGGACGATGTGTAGGTCATAAGGCAAACTTCTGTTTGTCTTTTTTTTTTCATTTGTATTTAGGTATAAGAGTGTAGACAACAGTAAAAATTTAGTCGGACTACTTACTCTCATCTAATTTGAGTAATTAACTGAAGGACAGCCCCTAAGATTTTTGTATCCTTGAGTGGTTCTAGTCCAGTAGTCCCATGCTGTTGCAAACATTTTTAATATTCCCCTTTTTCAGTGAAGAAACCAATTCAGACACTGAAAATTTGAGTTTCTTTCTTTCATGTGTGTGTATACACTATTGCAATTTCAATACAGTTCCAGAACATTTTTCTGATTGGTAGATGCTGCTCAAATTTTTGGCCTAAATTTGTCTGTATACAGGTAGTGCCAAATTTTCATTGGGCCAACATTGTTCCTCATCATAAATAGTTCTTTTCTCTAATGCATTTGTAGACAGGAATTGTATTCCCTCTTACCCTAGTTTTTGTTTGAGTAAACAGTCTTTTCTCCATTCCCTAAGCCATACATTCAAATTCAGCTCTTTATGAAATGTGAGATCATTTGTACACCACTGTCCACATTAATTCTCTGTATAAAGCATTATTATTTTCTCTTGGAAATGCACCTTTTCATACACCTAGAATCTCTATATTTTCTTTGCATAATATGAAGAGCTGCATTTCTAAGTCCGTGCTTACAGATTAAAACATGTTGTATGCAAAGATAAATTGTGGACAAATGCCTATGTTTGGTTGTTTGGTTTTTTTTTCATTGCCTTCGTTTGGCTAGACTGCAATTCTAGAAGTGTATCAGATGAGCTTTGTTCCAGAGGTGGTCAGTTTTATTTATAAAAGTCTCAATGAGAGGACTTTCTCCATCCTCCTTCCTGTCTTTTCAAAGAGTATCAGATAGATATGAATTTCACAATTTCAGTGTTTGAAGTACTTTCAGCTGTCAGATATCTCTGTTTATGTAGGCACTGGGGAACAAGTGCCTATCCATTAATAGGTCACTGTTACTTGAAATACTTTATTTTAAATATTTTAAAAGAAGCAATTTTTGCTTGTATGCAAAAGGGTTTCAAATTTAAGATAATTCTGCTACAAAATTCAGACATGCAGCTCATCTAATAAAAATTGTTAGTATTTCACCATGTGTTCAACTTTAATAGAAGCTCAGCTTGGAATATGTGAGTGACTTAATTCTCACTCTGGGCACATTAAGTGTGAAAAAAAAATCCTACGTCATGTTAAACTACAACTGAGCTGCTATTAGCTGAGCTAATTTGCTATTGTTGGAATGGTTTGGGGTTGGTTGGTTGGGATTTTTTTGGTTGGTTGGTTTGGATTTTGTGGAGTTTCTGGCGAGGGGAGGGTGTTTTGTTTGGTTAGAGGGGTGGGGTTTGTTTTTCATTTGTTGTTGTTTGGGGTTTTTTTCCAATAGTCTGAACTGCCTTGGTTTTATTCACTCAGAAATACAACCTGAATTGTAGTCAAATACAGAATTATGCTCACTATTATTAACAAACCAAGTTTTCTCCCTGTAAATGGTGAATCAGATTTTATAACTTCATTCCTTAAGCAAATTGTTAGAGGAAAGAAACATTCTTTCTTCCACACTCTTCTGCTGAAATGTTTTTGTGAAGAGAAAGCTAATATTAGATAGCTTACTATGTGCAAATGTTTAAGTCTTTAGTGGATTTCTGCATGCGTTGTTTATAAACTGCTGCAAGTATCAACAGTCTCCATTGAACTATTGAAAGAAAATGTGAGTTTGGTATTTTTCTTCTTCAATTTAGGTCATATCCTGCAGTCACCTTCAGCAAATGTGCTTCCAACTCTGCCGTTCCATGTGTTACGCAGTTTGTTCAGCACAACACCACTGACTACTGATGATGGAGTGCTGCTTAGGCGGATGGCACTGGAGATTGGGGCTATACATCTAATTCTTGCTTGTCTGTCTGCTCTAAGCCATCATGCACCAAGAGTGCCCAATTCTAGCCCCAGCCAGGCAGAGGTAAGTTTAGTGGCAGAATAATTGCCATTGAGAAATAGAAGAGTTTTAACTATAAACAAGAAAATAATCTAATTTCTTACAGTCTCATTTTTGCAGAGTAGTCATTCGAATGAAGGAAAAGAAATAATTGAGAGTAGTTAAGTCATTTTCTTTGCATGTTGCAAATAAAGTTAGTAATCAGGAAATTTAACTAACATAGGTGTTGCCCTGAGGACTTCTTCCACAGGACATTATTTTTCAGTGTATGAGAGGCATAATGCTCAATGGATGGTGGTTCTTTAATCCTCGTTAGATAGCATGACCTCATTACCTTATTTAGCATTCAGCATCTACACTCTACTGACTGCAAATTATTTCTTCTTAAGTACTTCACATACATAAATGAGTTGTGAAAATTAATGAAGTGATACAGTGATTTGTTTTTGGTTTTGGTGGGGGCGGGGTTTATATATACCCTTTTTACTGGTGGGGAAATGAGATATAAAACCAAAAATTTTCCATAGGGTTGAAGATCCTAAGTGATTCTCCAAAATTAAACTTTTTCGAGGTATTTCCTGTTATACCACTTTCTGTTTAGAAGGCTATCGCCTGAATTTTAGGATTATTACTAACCTGCCAGCTGTCTATGAAAGTGTTTCTTGGTGGTTTGGGGTTTTTTTTGGTTGTTTTTTTTTCAGTTGTCCTGCAGCATTGTTGCTGTTTCAAAGGCTTGTGTGAAAAAGTTCCTGGTGGCTAAATATGGTTAAGTAGCTGCAAAATATAGATCATTAAAGGCACAGTTTGTTCATGAGTGGTGTAATGAATAGTGTCTACATGGGAATAACACAAAACTATTTCATTGCCAAGCTGCATTATGTTCCTAATGTAAAAGTTAAATGTTGATTCCAGGCTACTGTCAGTAAGGTACTTCATAGGTGATAACTTATTTAATCATTGCAATCTGTTTGAACATAATTTCTCTTCCTTCAATCGTTGTCTTTAACAAAGTCACTGAAGAGAGATGAACAGAAAATGAAACTTTTTAGAGCCATAAATTAAATACTACATACTGAATTTGGGCATCTACTGACAAGATCTATTTTCCAGTAAGGCTTATTGTCACTAAGTAACTATAATGCAAATAGCAAGTGCTCATCACGTTGCAAAACTAGGTCACTTGTTTATGGTGCTAAATAGATGATTAGGAAAGCATTCATTTAAAAAATGCTGATTGGAGGGGGGGGTTTTTCTGTATCCTTTTCACCAAACATTGAAAATTGACATTAAGTACTGAAATAGTTTGATAAGGGCTAAGTAATATAACACTGGAGTTAAATTAGTAAAATGCAGTGAGGCAGAGCATTGGAAAAAGCCTCTGGAAAATATGATCTCTGGGAACATTTTAAGGATAAGGTGTTTTCACCTCTTTTCTGGAGAGGAAATAGTGCGTTTCAGTGACCCATATATCATTTGTCAGAGCTATACATGTTACATGCACCTCTTGGTATTTTGGAACATTTATTCAAGATTAGTATGTGCTTGAGCATCTTAGTATTTCAATTGTGAAGTTTTTGGTAACATTTCTATTCCCATCCCTGTCATCTAGTCAGGTTACTTAACTTCACTAAGTGTTCAACACTAGTACTTACAGAACTGTGATGTTTAGCATGGTAGTGATTAAGTACCATTTTAACAGAATCACAGAATTTTAGAGGGTGGAAGGGTCCTCCAAAGATCATCAAATCCAACTCCCCTGCCAAAAGTGCGATTGCCTAGGGTAGTTGACTCAGGAACGCATCCAGAGAAGGAGACTCCACTGTACCCCTGGGCAGCCTATTCCAATGCTCTGTCAACCTCACCGTAGAGAAGTTTCTCCTCATGTTAAGATGAAACCTTCCATGTTCAAGTTTGTATCTGTTGTTCCTTATCTGGTTGCTGTGCACCACTGAGGAGAGATTGGCCCCGTCCACATGACACTCACCCCTCAGATACTTATTTTCACCACTGAAGTAGTGATAGTCTTGGAAAAAAAGAAAAGCAGGTTTATAGTCCTAGTTGAATTGAGGAATCACTTGCAAGACTAGCACTGACCTGTACTAGAACTCCATGTATGTGACAATCTTTCCTATCTAAAGCTTTGATTTTTACTGGATCCTAATACATGTATAAAGTTACTAAATCGGGATTACATTCTTTTACAGGACAAAGTCTTTCTAAAGACAGTGTTCATGAGATGAAAAATGAGAGATTATTGCAACTTTTTTTTTTCTTGTTTTAACTTAGCCACAGGTTTCAAGTACACACAGCAGTGCATCAACAGAAGAACAACAATTGTACTGGGCTAAGGGTACAGGTTTTGGAACAGGCTCCACAGCCTCAGGATGGGATGTTGAACAAGCTTTGACTAAGCAAAGACTGGAAGAGGAACATGTGACCTGCCTTCTACAGGTGTGTAATAATGACATTTTGATGAACAACAAGCACTTCAAACATGAGGACTGGAAAATAAAAATGGAGCTTGTATTTTTTCATTCATGTAGAAGAATAATTGTGATATTTGGGGCGAAAAGTACTCTACAACCACCTATATATGTGACAAATTATAGAAATCGTATTTTCAGTGAGCCTGTTTTTTGCCATTACTAGGCTGCTGCATTAAAAAAACGTGTGGGTGAGCTTGGGTGACAATTGACAGTGAACCAAGCAGCATTCCAGTGTATTTCCCTGGAGCTGTTGCGTATCTGTCAACATCACGGCATTCAGTCAAAAGTAAAGACTGTCTATTAATGGAGTAGGACATGAAAATAGGAATTTTGTTTGTGCGTCGATTTAATCTTTCTTATTTATTTCTCACATATTCTTTGTTCTGCTTTAAGGAAATGCCCATAGCTGTTAAAAATGTCCATGAATGTGTTCTGCCAGTATAGCAAAATCCCCCTCAGACATACTGGAAAACCATGAGTGTCAATTAAGTGACAATAGTAAGTCACCAGTAAACATCAAGATCTTAGTAAAAGTGATGTCTTCCAAATGCCTCATGCTAAGGAGAAGAAAATTCTACATAATTACGCTTTCAGTCTATTGTGAAATGCACCAGCCTCTGTTACTTTAAGTCACTGTAGGTAAATTGAGATTCTGACTACTTACTGAAAATGTCATTCACAGAACTGTCAGGTCAAGTGCATTAGCTAACCTAACTGCTAGGGTGGAGTACAAAAGAGATGAAATTCTGAAAATGCCCATGCCTTAACTCAGTTATTTCAGTCTCTGTAGATTAGGAGACATTATGAGGCACAAATTAACACATCTCTTACAAAAGCAAAACAAATAAAATCCAAAACAATTTTCCTAAGTGAGGAAGAGAAAAGACATGAATTACTTCGGCTAAGCTTCTATGCAGTGTTCTGTATTATCCCATGCAGAGGTTTAGCTGTAAACTGTGATAAGTCATGAAACAAGGAGGTATTTGCTTTAGACAGTCAGTGGTCAGAAGTAGTAGTAGAAAACTATTCATCATTTTGCTGAAGATGTCTGTCGTACAACAGACTTTTCCTAGTCCCTTCTCCTGTTTAGAAAAATTCTCTTGTGTGGGGTGCTGATAAGATCTGCAGTAAAGTACCATGGATAATGGAGTTAGAGCAAAGAGAGAGAATAAAAGAGGCCTTGAAGTTAATTAATTTGAGGTACAACTGCACAAATAAGATTTGAGGAAATGCATTAGGTTATACATCTACAACACATGGTAAGGGCCTATGAATTCAGCCAGAACTACCTTGAGGCAAGGAGGTGCAGTTGTGAGAAGACTCCCTTACTATCACTGAGAAGAGGGCTGCTTTCTGCTTACTGGACCAAAAGCCATACTCACAAGTGCTTGTCCCAAGTAACTGTTACAGTCAGTCTAAGTTGTTGCTTCAGCTGTAAATAACAAAGGATTTCAAAATGTTTGCAGTAAAAAATAAATAAATAAAATATTGGTAGTTGGTGTCCTAAAGTGAGTGCAGCTGATCAGCTGCATTCTCAGTGGAGTGAGCTGGCAAAATCCTGCTTTGAGCAGCTCTAGTAGGTTTGTCAAAATTAGTATTAATTGATCTGGTAAAGTAATTAGGAATTACTATTTTATCAGTGGCCAAAGTTGGAATTGTGGTCTAACAACTGTATAGATTGTTTTTCTGACACCTGTTTGGGACTGCTGAAATAAATACCAGTACTGAATTAGCAAAATAGCTAGTGAAATATTTTGTTGTCTTTCTTAAGGGAGGAAAGTCAAAGTTCTTTTGCCTAAAATAAATCAGTTTTAATTAGCTATTTTTATGTATTTAAGGTTCTTGCCAGTTACATAAATCCTGCAGGGAGTACATCAAATGGTGAGACTCAGACTAGCCATGAGGGCAGAGGGCAAAACAGCAGTGCTCTTCCATCTGTTCTCCTGGAGTTACTCAGTCAATCTTGCCTCATCCCAGCTATGTCTTCATACCTCCGCAACGATTCAGGTAAGGTGCCATTGTTATCTCCTGAATCAAAGTTGGCCTGCTGCTGGTAAATATATTTTTTATGTAAGCAATGAATAGTTCTAGGTGGTTTTAGTACATTTGCCAGTTCAGAATTGTACCAATGAACATTCACTTGAGCCTCAGAAAACAAAACTCTAGCGCTCATTAAAATAATTGTTTTAAGAATTTAGACTTTGTTGTTTTAAACTCTTTAACTTTCTAATTTAATTGTTAAACTGGAAACCAACAGTAAAACAGTATTTTCTTCTGAAAAGTTGACATTTTAGTTCTTTGTACAGAAGGTACAAGGAGAATAATTTTTACAAGATCATGAATCTTGAAGTGAAGAAATGTGTTCATTTTGTAAGATAATTGAGTAAGTAAATGCCTGAAGTTGGTAAATGTTGCATATACTAGGAGAGTACTTTGATCAGAGCTCACTATGCTTTGTTTAGAAAATACAAATATAAGCCACATTACAAAATTGCAAAATATTTTAAATATATAGAAACAATTAAAGTGGTTATTTTTTTAAAAGGAAAACACAATGACTTGTGTCACATTTCTACTGAGTTTTAAAACAAAATTATTTTGACGGTTTTCATCCAGTATGTTGCACCTTGCTTGCTGTGGAAGCTGTTTTCAGTTTTACAAGGTAGTGTCAAGCACTATGAGGTAAGCAAATAACCTCTGTGGAACTAATGGCAGCACAGTAGACTGATAACTTATATTCAGTCTCTGAAGGTGACAGGGTTTACAATGTATTGATAAACACTTTTTCTTCAAATAACTGTCAGCCTGAAGTTTTTTAATGCTGCCTGAGCCTTAGGGTGTTATTTTTTTTTTTTTTTGTTCAGGTACTTTGTTAAAATGTATTTAATCCTTAAGTAGCAACAGGAGTTTTTCCAAATTTGAATAATTTGGGTTTGGGCTTTATTTTGCTTGCCTTCTTTTTGGAGTAACTGATAAATGTCTTGTCACATTACTGCAGTTCTCTTGGATGCCAGTTGTAGGGTGTGGTGATGTGAATTTCTTTAAACAATGTCATAGCTTCTTGTTGAGCTACACAGTACATTTTATCTCCGAGGTAAAAGAAATCATCCATGTCTGAAGTATTTACAGATCTATGTAGGCCTAAAACAAGAACGTGGCTCTTCTAATCTGTAGTAACTAGAGCATTACATAATCTTGTATGATGGAATGGAAGTAGTTCAAGAAGTCTGTTGAGGCCTTATAGTAAGAATAAAAATACGAAGATCTTTCACTTACCACTCCACAGTTTGACACCTCTCACTGATTTTGAAATTAGTTACTTGGTTCTATTTCACACGTATTACAGTGAAGAAAACAACCTACATGCCTTATACACCAGACTCATTACTGCAGATGAAAATAGAATTTACTTTATTTTACATTATAAAGTAAAACAATAATCTTTCTAACAGATATTCATAAATTCTTTTTCATTGAAGTAGAAAGGAGAAGCCATTGGGAGACCTGGCAAATATGTTATCTAAAGAAGGAAGCTGTTGGTTTGAGTTATAGAGGAATTGCAGCTGTTGAAATTGGATTTTGCTATTTTCAATAGAAAGACATACCTGCCTGTATTAGTAACCTTTTAACTGAAGAACAGTCAGAGCATATGTGACTGATGGCCAGAAGTTCACACTACTTTGGTTTTCAGGGACCCCTTTTTCCCCAAAGTTAAAATAAAATGCAAGGTTTAAGTGGGACATGCTCATTTTAGGTATATTTTCTACTGCTGGACTACTGTTATTTGTGCTTGACAGAAGGTGTTCAGATGCTTTGCATGTGAATTAACAAAGTAGAATGAGCAACATAGATGGTTCATTATTTTTCCTAAATAGATCTAGGGCTCTTAATGTAGCAACTAAAGTATACTAAAGCAAAGCAAAACCATGCTTGTCAGAGAAGAGCTGTTACTTTTATTCTCCTGATCAGAAACATAACAAAGTATGTGGTCATTTCTATTGGAATTTAGAATTGTAAAATCTGAGGTTTGTTATGCTTTGATCCATGTAATAGTCTTGAAAGTTTCTTGCTGCATTTGTTCAAAAGCCTGTACATTAAACTAGAATTAACAATGTTCTTCTGGATTTGAAAACCAAAACCAAACAGGCTTCTATCAGTCAAGATTGTCTTTGAAGACATAGTAGAGTATCAGTATGAGAGGCAAATGTGCAGAAATTATGACTTGTGGAAAGAATGTCTTCTTTTCGTAATTATTCTCATTTAGTTTAAAATGAGTCCCTGAAAACAGTTTGTGTTATTTATAGGCAGGCATAATTCTAATGCAATTATTACTGTTGAGTTGAAAAGCAGACAGGTAGTTCTCACATAAATGAGTGCAAGTTGGAGGTGATGCTGGGGCTCTCAATGTCACTGACAGTGTCAGGAGACACAGCTGACATAAAACTTGTCTGTCACACAAGAGACATTACACTCTGGTACTATCCTTGTAAAACTGAAGGATTAACTTAATGTGTTTATAGTTGAAACATTTCAAATGTGCTTTTGACAGGAAAGGTTGGACCAAATGGTCCTTGAGGTCCTTTCTATGATTCTATGAAATGTGGAAGTGCTTTTTTTTTTTTTTTTTTTTTTTTTTTTTTTTTAAATTAAAACCTCCAAGATCAGTGCAATGTAGTAAACCAGATATGAGTCTTTCCTGTAAGAAAGGCCTCTGAATCTTGATTAAATGCCTTTTCTCCAGTAGGGCTAAGAAAGCTTGAGGGCATAGGAAAGCGTACTGCATTAGCAGTAATGCTTATGTGCATGGTATTCCAATTTTCAGACCACTGTACCTTCTTCTATCATAACGTACTTCGATGTGGAAGAAGCAGGTAACTGTATTCTTTCTGTAATTAGGATGCTTCATGCAAGTAAGTATCAAAGTGTTCCCAGGTACTGGCGCATCAGCAGGAACAAGGTGTGCCCTGCACAATGCTGACAAAAAGTACTTTTCAGCAAGTGTGTAACTTTCTCAAACTTCAGTGGTTGCTGGTGGAACTTAAAGGATACCATTGTGCTGGAGGCATTCTAATAGTTCTTCAGTTTTTGCTATCAATAATTACCATAACAGTGAGCTTCACACATTCTCTGTGTATATGTCTCCATATTTGTGTTGATCTGTATCTGCCATATGCCTAAAATCACATGAGGAAATGCATGCAGTGAAGCTGCAGTTATGCCATTTCCTTTATTTCACAGTAGGCTGATACAACTATGGTGATATAAGATAGGAAACATTTTGATAGAATCTTGTGTTTTGCTTATACATGTTCAGTTAGCAACAGGTATGATGTACACTGCTTGCAATGTTGTTTTCGCAATATTCTTGAACAGTTCCAGTATCAAAATATAACTTTTGCTTACATCACAGTTAAAAGTTTATCCAGTTTTTTTGTTGCTCAAATTATTTTGCAGTCTCTGCTTAATTTGCCCAAAATGTGCGTGGACTGCATCCTTGACCAGATAAAGAGTGATCATATACAATCTAATATTTTAGCAACCTTACCTTGAAGTGGATTATTACAAACTAGATTGCTCTGACACATTCTGCACCTTTGTCTACATCACAGTAAGGTGATTGTGAAGTCCTTGAAAATTGTGAAGTGATTGCTTTAATTTCCTTAATTGTTTGGGGTTTTTTAATTTTTGTTTCGAGAAGGGAGGTTTATCTGGCTTTGAAGGACTTTCCTCATTATGCAAGGTAGATCCTAGCTGTAGTCACAAGGAGAGATAGTTGCTGTAACTCTCAATGTTTCTCTTGATAATTTTTCCCTGTTTGGTGTCTTGTTCTGACATACAGTGGCTTTTAATAGCTGTCATAGTATAAGTTAAAAGTTTCTCTTTGTAACATCATTGGATTTTTTTTTATTACACTTGTGTTTACTCCTAAGGACATAACACTTTAATTTGTAAAGTTGATGTTCCATGATACAGAAGTTAGGAATTGCATCTAGCATGTATTCATTACCATACATTTATACACTTTCCACTCAAAGCTGTCATATAAAACCTTTTCACTGCTGTTGTATATGCAGCACATTTTATTTGAAAGAATTGCTGCTATGGGAAGTCTTTCAAATACGCTCACACTTCTATCCTTGAACAAAATGCTCAACAATAAAATTTGCACTAAGTAGAGTACATGGCTATTTCAGAAGTCTAGATGTCGCTGATAAAGTAAGAGTTACTTGACTGATGAACCTAGGTTTATGAAGACTAGTACAATCTAGTATTTACAAGTGAGAGAGGAGAAAGTAGTAGTAGTAGTAGCAGCCTTTGTAGCTAAGAAGGTTTAGAGAGAGAAGACAGGGGAAGGGACTCAGGAAACAGAAGGAAAATCAAGTTACGTTTAGGACAGGGACTGTAGGTTTTGTTATAGATTTGGACATTGAAAAACCCAGCAAAGTTGGGACTTGCTAATGAAGCCACAATACCTCTTCTCATTTAAAAATATGGTATTACTTTGTCCCTAAATTACAAAGCCCCGGATGACTTAATCTTGTTTAAAGTGGAAGAGTGAGAAGTTTGATGCCATCTCCTCATTGGAAGGCAAACGTCATAGCAAGTTGCAGAATTTTGTCTTTGCTTGAATTTCCAAGCTCACAGGAAGCGGATGGAGACACCATGAGTTTAGTTACAGGCCTTGCATTCTTACCTTGAACTACATTAGATTGCATGCTGAAGTTAGGGTATTTCTTTCCTACTGATCATTTCGATTCCCAAAATGTTACATAATATTGCTTAACTTTTTGTAAAGTAGTCCAGTTTCACTGGACTGTGAGTAGGTTGATTGGGAAGCTTGTGTTCCCTTATCTCTGGAATTGGTACACTGAATTTGTTTGGCTAAGAGTACCACATCTTTATTCATCCATTTTGGAAGGTGTAAAGGTACCTCTTCAGTGTACATGTTCAATCACAATGAAATTCTGCTTTTCCCTAGATTATTGACTTTTTACTGTGTCTTATAAGAGGTGGCTCTAATATACTTTGTTGAGATTCTTGTGCATCTGTTGGATTAACTGTATAAGCATCACTGCCGTATATTTGAGCTCATTTAACTCAAGAGGATAGAGCACATGAGTACAGGGCACAAGTATTACCTGTTAAGAGAGCATATTAGACTTCTGTTCTAAAGCAAAATGTAATTTGTATGCTGGGGCAATTTCTAATTACATTGTTCTGTAACTTTCTTCAAAGGGTCAAAACCTTTTGCTATATTTAGAAGTACAGTTAGAGGTATGATGGCAGTTTAGGTAGAGAGAATGTGATTACCACAATTAGATGTTCCACTAGTTTTCCTTAATATTCATTCGTTAGTAAGAGAAGAATGCTGAACATTTGCAAAAAAATGGTTATAACTTCAAGATTGTTTTTGTCTGTGTTTTGCTGTTAAAGTGTTAACAAGAACAGGTGCATAATCCTGTCCAGTACTGGAGTAATAGTTGACTCACAATTTAGAGAAGAGAGTTATGCACTGAAATAACATTAAAAAATAAACAGTTTTATTTCACAGAATTCACAATTTTTTATAGTAACTTAAGGATCAAAAGAATCAGCACTAATTTCTGCCTGAGTTTCATACTTCCGTTTAGTTTTCAGGTTTCTGTAATCTCTCATTTTAAAGACATCTCAAATGTCCTTGTATTATGATATTAATGCAGTAATATCCATAAGTATGTAAATATAAGTAGTATATTGAAAAAAATAATGGTGTATTGACTGTCTTCGATAGTCTTAAATAAACTTGAATAACCTGCATAATTCTTCTAGAATGTAGCTTAGTTTTACAGAATGCTTTGGTGCTCCATATACTGAAAATGAGTATACAGTACTAGAGACTTGCTATAGGCTATGGATAGCGAATACATTTTCTTTTTGCAAATGCTTCCTTCCAGTGCAGCCTCAACCTCTGTTTATCATTTTTTCTGGTTGAGCCAGTATTGACTCAGAGTTGCAAAACCAGAATACACCCTCTTCCATCTCATTTGTCCATAAATCACTGTTACACCATAGTTTCCATAACTGACTGAAAGATCATTGCCAGATTCATTCTGTTCTAGATCCCTGACCTTAGTTGTAAATTGGACTGTTTTGAAGTGACTTCAAAAGGCTCAGTAGGTCTGGCAGCTACAAAGTTGTACACAGTAATAAGCTATCACCTACACAAGGCATATATTTCTTTACTTGTCTTTTTATGGAAGGACTGTATATAGTTTTGCAGCCTAGGAGAAGGAACTGAGCTGATTTTTCAGAAATGCAGCTCCTCCATTGTTCCTCTGTGGCACATGTAATCCTAAGAAATGTATTTATTAAAACGAATGTTGAGGTGTTTTCCTCAGTGTTGTTTTTTCACTCTTTAATTCTCAAAAGTAGCTTTTATGTTAGAAGATGCATGCAAAATATATTCATGAATACAAAAACTTAAATAGACTGTCTGCAGCTGTGGATCTAATTCAAAGACATACATAGGTTTCCTTTAAAACATGGAATTGATGTAATCAATTTCAGCGGTCTCTTTGCATCTTCCACAATCTTCCATGGAGTATGCATTATAGTTGTAGTTCTGGGCCTCAATCATGAGTGATATAAAAAGGGAAAATGTCTTTGGTACCTGATCTGGAAGGAGAGACTACACTTTTCTGGGCTGTTTTCCTTTCATGACCATGAATCCTCACGTGATATGCTTTATTATACTTGAAAATAAGCATCAAGATGAAAACACAGAAGATGTATTTGATGTATTTTAAACACATTCTAAAAATGGCTATATAGAAAATGTAACAATTTTTTTTTCTTTTGCAAAATATTACATTGTGATTTGTAGTTATTAATATTTCATTTTTTAAAGTACTGGAACTTTTCACACCACTTCAGAGGATTTTTAATTAGAAAAGAACATCATTGGCATAGCATGATTTCAAATACACATTCAGTAAAGGCTGTAACATCTAACCTTTTCAAACTTTCCACAGGACTAACAAAAAATGCTGCAGAATATTGTCAATAGTAAAATTTTATTTAAACACTACAATTTTTGGTTTAATAGTGTTCCTGTTTCCACACTTATACATTAGTGTAAATTATAAGCCTAAATTATGGTGATCTAAAAATTAAAGCCTTTTTTCTGTTTTCTGATCTCAGCTATGAGGGGAGATACTGCACAAAACCATGGAAAGCGTCATGGGACTTGCTTATATGTATTTAATCTCTTTCTGTATTCTGATTGTTTCCAGTGTTTGCTTACATTCCTTGTGCTTTGCATGTTCGATGGCATTAAAACAGTGCCTCTGTTTCTGCTATTTGGAACTCATATTTTATCAATGAGAAGTTGAATGTAGTCTGCCTTATTTTACATAATTTAGCACTCTGGGCTCACAAATACATTTAGCAGTCATCCATACATCACCCTTAGCTAGACACTTTGCTCTGGAATGTTTTTGATGGTCTTTTCAGACCATAGGAGTTTTTGCTTTAAATTTAGAAATCATTCTTACCATCGCTGGTCTTTGCACTGTGTGCTGTGCAGTTGATGTTCAAAAATGTCATCAAAGTGTAGTGTAGATGTACACAAAAACAATAACAAATAAGTTGAGCACAGTTCCAATAATCCCAAGCAGTGCTAAAATAGATTCTTCTTTTTCCTCCTTTTCCTCTTGCCTTTTTACATCTTCCAGTGTTGTAATGGCTGAGGTCCCCATTTTTCCTGCGAATACCTTCACCAGTATTCTGGCAGCTAGCTAGAAGAAAGCAAGCAAATAGTAAATCTGGTCTGGCAAACATGCTAGCTTTGATCTTCTGAAAAACAATTCCATACTATTCACACAATATTCCTTAATGCTGTATTTACAGAATTGTATCAGTGTCTTTTCTGTATGTGTGAACATGCTCATATTTAAAGTAATTATTCTGTAGACAGATTTGATAGGAGTTTAAAATAGCTTGATGCTTCAAGCCAATTAATGTGCTTTATTGTAAGAGAGATTTAAAACCTGTCTTCAGCAGGCTGATTTTTTTCCTTATGAAACGTAAAACTGGTTAAAGCAGGTATGTGGGCATTATCAAGTACTCCAAAATGCCTTGGGAGATTAGGTGAATTTTCAGCTGCTGTAAAATATTTAACTGTCACAGTACAAAACCAGTTGAAAATGTTTGTCTGCTCTTTTGAAACATAGAAAATATGCCTCCTTGACACAGACAATCTTATTTGACCAGTGAAACCTAAATAGACAGTTGCAGGTGAGATCTTACGCTTTTACTTTTTCAGTAGATCAGCTTTTTTAACACCCATGCAACAGTAAACATTTAACAGAAAATGTGTCTCTCTAGTATAAAGGCTATTATTATATGTGCTTATTATTGCAGAATGGCAAAGGGCAATAGTACTTAATAGTAACAAAATTTTGTATAACGATTTGAAATAGATATTTACAGATGCATATGTGATTTATTACCTTTTTTGTTACAGAAGTGGGATTAACAGATCATCTCTGTTACTTATCTGCTCTTGATCTGCTCTTGTATTCTTAAGTCACAGTCAAATGTCCTTTAGAATCATATTCCCTATAAAATTATATTCATCGGTGGCAGAGATGTTGATATTATATATAATCTACTATGCTGTTTTAGCCTTACTGATCAAGAATTTGCAATCTTAAACCAAAATTTCATTGGAATTTCTACTAGTTCAGATAACCCCAATTTGCTGAAGATACGTTGTCACATTTTATAGTGCAGTAGCTGCCTTTTTTTCCCCCTGGCAAACATCTTTAATCATTGGAGATAAACATTTCTGCTGTGAGTCTAGTTAAAGACATCAGATCAAAGCATATGTATCTCACAGAAAGGTAATAAAAAAAGATGTTCCTTACCCTACATTGCATCAGGAATAAAATGTCATCAGACATGCTTCTTACTTGTCGATTCAGCGGCAAGCCAGGCTTTTATCTTCATGAAGGGGCTGCTCTCTTCACTCAGACAGACCAGACAGGAGCATGAACAGTTCCTCGATGAAGAAGTTTATCAGTGAAGATAATAATGCTACAGAATCTTCTTTCTCAGTAGTCCATTCAAGCAAGTGTAGCCAAAATACAGAAAAACCCTTTGTGGTAATGATTCTCAGCGTTGACTAATTCTCATTAGAATCGAGGCTTTTTTTTTCCCTTAGATGATGCAGAGCAATGAGATACATGCCGTTCGGTTCTGCCTTTTAACAAAACAAATACAAACAGCTCCTGGTTTTATTCAGTTATACTTATTTATTAAGACTTCAGAAAACCCCAGCCTTTGATTTACTCTTCGTGGCAGATGTCTGAAGAGGCTTTCTCACGTTGACATGCTGTAATTCCAAATGCAGCGAACTACGTGCAGTCACACTATGTAATTTTAGTCCAGCCTGCAAAAGGATGAAAAGAAGTCAGCTCTGCTGGCAATAGTGTGAACGCCGTCACACACCTGCATTCAGAGCCTCTGGAAAGAATTCCTAGGTATTCTTCGGAGCATTGCATAACTTAGGCAGGCAAATCTGAAGAAAGGAATGACAGTGGCTTTAGCTGAACACTGTGGTGAGCTGTGACATTGATTAAACATGCACTTGGCACTTGCTGAATAAAGAAGGAGCTACAAGCCACCCTTGCAGATAGTGAGTTGCATAACAATGTGCGATGGCTCTGCTGTTTCATTGTCAGGCCCAGCACATTTTAATCCTGTACTAACAGAGAAAGTGTGCTGTGTAAAGGGGAGTAGAGTTAACTGTACTTCAGGGTTTTCTGAGGAAGTGCTGCATGACAAATGGTGACATTAAGGCATTCAAGCTGAAACAGTGTTTCTGCCTTTTGTCTTTTTGTGCTTTGTTTGACAGGCAGTTGTTTCTATGGGAAATACTGCTTCTGTTGATTTTCCTGTTCTTATTCACCACCCAAAGAATGCAGGTTGATGTGTAATTAGTGAAAACACTGACTTAATGAAAATACTCCTGTCCTGATTTCGTAGGAAGAAATTAATTCTGTTTTTTCCTAATTAAATCAGAGAAGGTTTTTTTGTTTGCTCTTTTGGAAAGGAGGAGCAGCTCTGCAAAGTCTTCCTTGTACTCCCAATCTTTCTTCAGATAAAAACCCACAACTTTAATAACCTCTGCAAGTAGCTGTGTTTCATGTAATTTTATTCAGTTGCTTTGGCCTAGGAAGCCTACCAAGGTAATGTTTTTTTTGTTGATACAGCATAGCCTTTTGACATGAAGGCAACTGTATTCTACCTATATTGGAAAACTTACTTTTAAACAAAAACTTGTGATACAAGCCATTCAGAATTCAAAAGTACAAAAAAGCTTATGAATATAAGCTTTATATTGCATAGACTTTAGACAGTAGGAATGTAAATGTAAGCCTGGTCAGTTTTGAGAAGAGTACATTTTAAGAATTGCAAGGGATTGTTTGACATTCAGGTGGGTTTTCTGGTTGTTGTTCTTTTTTAGGTTTGGTTGGGATTTGCTTTGGATTTTGTTGTTCAGGGTCCTCTTTGTGAGAAAGCTTTAAATACATTCATATTTAAATTNACATTTGTAAGTTTCTTAATGGTAGACAAAACTGTATAGTTTACATGTCATTTTCCATGTGTTATTTTAACAGTAAGTATTGTGTTTCAAGTACCATAAGTTGTATTTATCCTGAAAGTAATTTCTCCTCAGTGAAATTGTTTGACTCTGGAAGAACTAAGTAATCAGGCTAAATGCCTGTCATAGCTTCCTTAAAATATATTCTAGTATGTGTATATGGTTGTTCTTTTAAGCTCTTCCCTGATGCTGAAAAGACTGCTGCAACTGCAGTTGTTTCTCCAGAACATATTTCTGTATTCATTTAGATGCATTCAGAGATACTAAGATAGGGGAAATACTAAGATAGGGGAAATTTCACCTGTGTATTCTGACCATTCTGTTGCTTAGAAAATATGGCAATAACTGACTTTTTCAAGCCATTGTACTGTATTAATCTTCACATATTAAAAAGCAAACTCTTTCCTTTGTGAAAGGGGGAAATTGTGCATTCTACATTTTTATAAAGATTAATGACATATTTGGAGAGGAATCTGTCACCCTGTCAGCACAACCAGGTATAAAGATAAGGTCATGAGAAGAATTTTTGCAATATCAAATATAAATTGTGGCAATAAAGCAAATTAAGATGTATCTACAGAGAGCAGCAAATATTCACAAACTATTTATTGGCCTATTTATTGCCATGGTTGAGGTCTCACACTGGATTGCTGTTTGCATAATTATGATGCAGCTGGCACTCTAGATGGTTAAGGTGGACCCAAGAAAACAATTCTCTCTGGGATTTCTTCACGAAGTCAAGGGGAAGCAACACCTCCTCCACACATGATTCAGTTCCAGTATTTGCTGTGGACCTTGGTTTGGTGATGTTTCTCCCATCCCATCCTTCTGTTGTATTGATACATTTGTGGACATGCTATGATCTGCTTTGGAAAACAGACCCAGAGAAGAATAAATCTCTAGCACATCACAGTGGAGGGATGGGACAGTAGCTTGCTGAAGCTGTCAGTGCTGTTTTGGAAAAATATAGGTTTGTTTTTTTTTAAAAAGGTTGTCAAGCTTAAAATTTTTAAATTACAGAAAGTTAAACTCATCTATGTTGGGGAGAAGCTGGTATTTGCAAACAATTTCCTTATAGCTACAATGTATCTCCAGTATTAAGAGAAAAATTCATGTGAGATTTCTCACCATTTTCATGTGAGTGTATGAGTAATACTTAGTAATAAGGGTTGAATTGAAAAGGTCTTGTTTTATCCAAAAAGCTGGAGAAATACTTTACATTATGTGTAAAATAATGTTCAAGTCTTGGAGTATATTTTATACAAGTTGGTAATAAAAGCACCTGTTAGGAAGCAAATATTATGTGGTTGCATACTATTTGGGTTTGGACAATGATATCCAAAATCATCCTAAATTTAATTTTGTTACTTCCATCTAGGCAAAGCTTTCAAGCACTTACAAGACTTTGGCAATTCCTTGGTAACTGATTTATGTTGCATCCCAAAAGCAGAACAAATTTTGTTGATGAGAGGTCATTCTCTTCATTACTGCTGATGTTTGAGTATTTGTATGCATGGGCATAGACTTTAGGCAGTACAAATGTATGTCATATTTTAAATATATTCATACTTCAAGAGGAAGGTGCCAAGCTATCTTGTAAAAGCTCCGTGGTATAAGTTCAATGATTTACAGTTTAGATCCTTAAATTATCATTATCCTGTTATATGCTACTGCTCTGAGTAATGTAGTACACTTCTAACATCACATTTACAAAAGGAACAAGTACTTTTAACCAGAGGGTAAGTTTCTTTTTTCCTCATGCATTTTAAATCCCTCATGGATTTATATTATTTTTATTTTCACATACTCAAAGATTACTCCATGTACTATATTTCTTTTTTCATTTCAGTATTGTTTTCAGTAGGATGCCATTTGTCCTTAAGAGAGCAAATTGTCTGAAGAAGGCTGCAAATTAAAGCAGAATGTAAAGGAGTATTTGAGAGATAAAATGGAAAGAAAAATGTCATGAGCTGTCTGGACATAAAAATCTATTTAGATTAAAATGCAATAATGAACTCCAAACGATCATTCATACTATAGTTGTCCGAGGAGACTGCTTTCCTCTGTAGTTACTCCGCATTTTCCCCAAGATGCAGGAAATAAATGTAGTACCACATGCATCCTGCAGGTGATGCATTGTAGTTTACTTCTCTAACAACCTCCACAAACATCTCTTCATAAGATCTGAGACTTTTTCAGTTAAACTTCAGAACAGTAAAGTAAAGCTGTGTTAGTTGGGAGATGCAGTAGTATGCACAAATTAGGATGGATCACTTAAGCTAAGTGAGAGGTGGATATTCTTGCTCCTGATTTTTGTGGATTTTTTTTCTTTTTTCTCTCTCTCTTATGAGAGCTAAAAACAGCGAATGTTTTCTTTGTGGGAGCTGTTAGCCTATTTTTTATGATACAGATTGATGTGTGATGCCCTTGAGACAGCAGTGATGGGCATAGCCAATTTGAAACAGGTTTTGAAGTATTTCACTACTCTTCTGTTGGGGAAGGGAGGGTGTGCTGGTTTGAGGTTAATTGAATCTTTTAATAAGAGAAATTAGATTATAGGCTGAGAAAGGAAAAGATTGGTGATGTTCTTACAACAGTAAGAACACAAACATCGATAAGACAGAGCCACCCGAGTCTCAGCTCTGGCTGTTCTCTCTCCCTTTCTCTGCCTTCCATCTGGATCTGTGTAACGCAACTAATCAATTCCTACTTCTAACCCGCCCTGTCCAGTCTTCCTTGTTTACCTGGCATATAAGACAGATTCTGGGATAAGATTGGAGGGATGGTGGGTGGTGGAGGTGGAAGGGTGGCTGGGAACCCCTCTTGGGGACTCTGATGTCTGAGAGGGGTGTGGTGTTTCTGTATTACCTTCTTACTGTATATGGCTGTAAATATCTATAATATGTTGTCAATATCTGCTTGTGTATTGTGCTAGCTGTAAATATAAAGCTTTATTCATTAACTTCCAGCTGGCTAAGTCTAGTTTGGGTGATTCCAAAAGTGGTGGGGTGGGGGTGGAGGGTGGTGTGCAGATAACTCCTGAACCACCACAGAGCAGGGAAAAGAAAAAAACAGACAAGGAAGAGCCTGCATCCTTCATCTGTAGCAATATGTTACTTTTCCATTTTTATATTCTCATTAATTTTGTAAATCAACTACTGACCTAGTATATCCTTGGAAAAAATCAGAGTTCTCCCATAACTACAGAAGTTCTACTTTGTTCTCACCTCTCAGTCTTCCCTTACCAGAAATATACTTGTTCCAATCTCACACTTGCTTTAAAATAGTTTGGTATTAAACTGACATGAAGTACCAGTTCTTCTGCCTTTTGACACCATGTTCTCTGCACTAGTCAAGCACACTGGTTTGAATGCATGCCAGTATTTTGTCAAGAGAAGTTGCAAATTTGACAGTGAATAACCATTGAGGAAAATTGAGACAGTCTGCCTTTGGAGGGTGTTGAGTGACACATCACGTATTTATTTTGAGGGAACATGTGTTGATGAACTGAAGGAACTCAGAAGGTGGCGACTGATGAACGTTCCTAAATTAGCAGTTAAGAGTTTCAGCCCCAGCTGTGTCTGGTCACCACCTGGATATGGTGAAAAAGAATGAATTTTTAAAAAGGCGAGAGACTTCTTTTTCTTTACTTGCAGTCTCAAGTCAGGCAGTCTTCATTCTTGTCTTCTTCCCTGGGATGAAAAAGAATCTCTTTTATGCATATTGTACCTTTAAAAAGTAATTACTAACTTCTAAATTACTTGGGATTCAGTCTGTTCTCTAGAGTGTTTTTTGTCAGACAGCAGGTATCTGAGACTGTTTCTTCAGACTGGTTTGAGTGTAGGCTATATGCTTCTGAAAGAGCATTAGGGCTTGGAAGTATCAAGTTTTTGAGCTACCATGTTTATAAGTTTTGTGTTAAAGGAGTCCATTACATGAATATAGGGCCCTTACTGGACAAGCAATGGGAAGCAGAGCGAAGACAAGTGAACTAAAATCCAGGAAAGTGGCTCTCAGAGAACAAAAGTACTAAAACAAATCCTGCTTTCTCCAAAGCCGCTTTAGCATCTTTGTGAGAAGAACAGATTGGTCATCTGGAAACTCATATGGACGATATCTTAAAAACCAAAGCAAAGAAACCTTGGCGACACCACCATCCCAGCATCTTTTGCCACATTTCTCTTCCCTCTGATTTGTCATCTTTAGTTGGAAATAACTTTAGAATAAGAGGGTGAAATTACTACCTCTTGCATTCTTTTGCAATAGAAAATAAGTATGTGCTTATTAGATTTTAAAAATATTTAAAGCAGCAGGCTATTCCTGGTAGATAGTGCTTTTGGGCTAAAACTTTAATACTGTTTTTTCTTAAAATGTCAAAACTGATTATCTGTTTGAGTGGTTAATAATATAAAACATTTAATAAATAAATTGTGGATTTGTACTTCTATCTTTGCTGTGTTGCAGAAACTTGTAATTCATACAAATTATGTATTGAAACATCATAGCATTGAGATCTCTGAGAGTTAAAAACCTAGTTATGAGGAAAAAGGAATATGCTCAATTGTATGGCAGATAAAGCACTTGCTTCTTTAAAGACTGCAGTTTGCTTACTTCGAGGAGCTAATGGAATTTTTTTCTTTTAGCATATCATTATTTAACAAAGGTCACTGGGAGACTGTAATTTCTCCTTCAGTCTTTATCTGTTTCTCTACTGCACATTTTCTTATATGGCATTTAAATATGAATCTATTAACTGGAGAGCTCTTAATTGATGTACACAGCTGGTGGTGGATTTTGCAGCTGCATGTACAGAGCATACTTCAGACTAGCTTGCAACCTCTACTCCCTCTCACTTGCAGTGAATTAAAGTGCACATTAGGTTTTGCAGACGGGAAAGAGTTTTGTGGGAAAGATACCAAAGAAATAATCAGATGAGAGATAGGAGGAGTAAAACCTTTTCACATCTCACTTTGTTCTTCCTTTTCTTGCTTCTCACTCAGATAGTCTTCATCCTATCATGAAATTAATACAGGGTACTTTAAAAAAAAAGGTATTCTGGAATCAAAAGTGGCATTGAGGGGTTTTGTCTCTGTTTTTATGAGCCTTAAACCACAGCATTTTTTTTCCAAATCATAAAACACTGAAAGTGTTTTGAAGTACAATCCTGAAAACGTAAGTAAACAAATTTGGAAACTGCTGTGAAATTCTGGACCTCCATGGTTGCAGGATAGTATGATTATATTGGAAGTTTGAGCAACAGACTGCTTATGTATCTGTATCTACCTGGCAAGGATCTGTAATGTTTTTATGATTGCACTTGGGATCCACTTGGACATCATTCTTCTGGTAATAACATGAGCTCTGTGTAATATGTTTTATATAAAAGCAAGCCATGCTTGCTTTTCTGTCTCCCACAGATGAGTTATCTTTTTTAATAAGCTTTCAGGAGAAATGCAGTTAAATGCTGATCCTAGGTACAAGGATTTGTGGAAGCAAACAAATCATACATGAGGTGCAGCTGGTGTTAGATTAATTCCTGAAGTGAATTTCTGTAACTTTTATTCTGGTTTATTCACTTGAGAAAAGTGGAAGCTGTCTTCAAAAGTACTTAGGTTTTGGCTCTAAGTGTTCAACAAAGTCCTCTTTGCCAATAGATTGTCACTGTCTTAGGACTGCTCTTTTAATTTCCAGAAAATAGTACAGGTCACTGACGTGATTATTGAAGGCACAAGGCAGTAAAGCTTCTGCCTTATTTTAAGTGGAGGGAGCCTATCCTTAAATTTTTCTGGTCCATTTATCTCATTGCTAAGACTCATGATTGCTTCCTAAGAGCAAGCTTACTGTACTTTCAGGGAAGCATTTTGTCAGCTGAGGCATGCATTTGCAAAGGAGCTTACTGGAAGAGTGAGGTGAGGCCCAGCTTTTGTTTCATCAGTTGAGAGTCTAGTCTGTTTGGTCAATTGTATATAGGTTTTCATTATTCCAGACATTAACATTTTCACTTGTCTTGTGTTTCTCTGGTGTTCTTGATTTCTCTCCTGATTTTGAAAATTAAATATTTGTAAATAGGCATTTCAGATACTCTGATGCAGACACACCCCATTCATGGTATGGCCTTTCTTACTATTTGCTGAGGGTGTCATAACATTGAGTTAAATTCAAGGAAACAGATCTCTGGATCAAGGAGTTAGTTTAGGAAAGGTTAATCAATGTTACAGGATTGGGGGATGGTCTCATATAATAAGGGATGCTGGAACTTGCATGAGGTTACACAGAATGTGTAAATTCTCCTGTTCCATGAGCCTGGGGCACAGAAATTATTCTTTCCACCATGCATGTTGATAAACTAGTTGATAAATCTACACTGGGAGGCTGTTAGACTTGGCTTTTTTTCTCCCCAACCCTGCACTTCCTATGTTTACCAAAAGCTCATCATGGTATTTAAACAACTGATTATTGTCTAGAAGTAGACTGAAGTGATAAAGGTTCTGTTTTGCATGTGCACAGGGCCTCAGCTATCCTCACCAATCAAAACAATTACATGTTTAAGGCAGAGCAAGATTCCCAAGCAGTCTCTGTCCCCTAAGGACATGATCTTGTAGGTATGCTCACAGGTATGGACAGTTTGCCATAAAATACAGCTACCACACATCCTTTCATCCAGGTAGCATTGTCGGTATCCTCTGCTTGGCCTCTTTCCAACTGCTTAAGTAACGGTGTAAAACCACCCCACAACTTCATTAATTTGAAATTCCATGTTGATCTCCTGAAGCATGTATAATGCAATGGCAGGCTTCCATCCTGTTTTCAATTCCTGTCTTACTCTGAAATACTCCTGACTGCTTTATGGGCTGGAAGGAGTAACACTCAGATTGAGGGGCCACTTCAAGGTGGCTATTTGCCCACTTCTCTGACAACAGTACTGAAATCACTGTTCCTTCCTCCAGTGCAGGGATGATGAAATCCAGATTAATTTCCTTTAAAAATCCTGCTTTGCGTTCTTAGAGTAGCAATACCTTTGCTTTCATCTCTGTGGAGTGCCTGCCCTTGAAACTTATAACAGGAAGTGGTAGGCAAGCTTGCACCAGTTTTGTTTTGGTTTTATTTTTACTTTTTCAAGAGGATTATGTCTACAGAATATTTAAATCCTGTCTTTTTTTTTTCTCTACAGAAAATACTTTTCTTAGTTCCTTGGCTAAGTGGAAAATAAATTTGACACTACTAGCTTGCCTTTAACATGAATTTTACTACATCTACCTCAGACATTGTTTTTTTATCTTACTAGATGCCATAGTAAAGAGTCGTATTAATAATTATATTGGGGGTTTTTCTCATCCTCTGACCAGACAAAAAACTTTCTGTATCTCTTCTTTTATACCTTTCTTTCATCTGTACCTTTCTTTCTATCATTATGTTATTTATTGTTTAATGTAGAATAATACTGTAGATTTACATTGATCCTTTCTTGTTTTCAAGATTTGGATGCAAACGTGACTCAGTAGTATCTTTATGCTTTTAACTGTATTTCTTCATATGTTGTTGGTTTTAAAGAACTTCTGGAATCCCTATTACAAGAAAGATACGGGCATGCTGGAACATGCCCAGAGAAGGGCCATCAAGGGGCTGGAGCACCTCTCTTATGAGGACAGGCTGGGAGATTTGAGGTTGTTCAGTTTGGAGAAAAGAAGACTCTGAGGAGACTGTATGGTGGCCTTCCAGTATCTGAAGAGGGCCTACAGGAAGGCTGGCGAGGGACTTTTATAGGATGTCAGTTGGTAACAGGACTAGGAGGAATGGAGGTTGGTAGGTTTAGGTTAGATGTTAGGAGAAGTTCTTCACCATGAGGGTGGTGAGACACTAGAACAGGTTGCCCAAAGAGGTGGTGGAAGACCCATCCCTGGATGTGGCTCTGGGCAACCTGATCTAGTGGAAAGTGTCCCTGCCCATGGCAGGGGGATTTGAGCTAGATGATCCTTGAAGTCCCTTCCAACTCTGGCAATTCTGTGACTCTGTTATAATGAAAATGTTGCCGTGAAAATGCTTGTGTTATTCTTACGATGAAAGGTGAATGAAAAGTCAAGCCAATTAAATTATTGCAAGATGTCAGTATTTAGAAAGCTTTTGTTTTACTCTTACCAAAGGCTAATGTTTTCTTGAAGAGGTCTGATTTTGAAATACTCCGTAGGTAGTCTTTTTTTTCCTGTCAAAGCAGAACAGAAGACAGGGTGTTAATTAGCCCTATTATGAAAGAGGGTTGCCCAGGGTTGAGTTTGAAACAGAAAATCAAGAGGCAACAGAGCATGCTGTATTTGGAACTGACACTATTGCCTGCAGCCTAGACTACCTTCATAGATCATATGTTTGCAAAGATGCAGCTAAGTGGGGCTGAAGAATGGCTTGGCTTTTAAAGTATTTAGCAAAAGGATGTGTGGCCCTTTTGGAAAGAGTGTGGTTCACTTATGCTTTTTAGTAACTATGGCCATAGGACTGTCTTTGTATGGCTTTGTTGAACGGCTTTGTGTTTGTAGCTATTGAGAGCCTTGAATGTGATATTGAGATCCTAAAAATTTTAATCATGGCTATGGATTCTGAGTTTGTGAACAGCATACTAAGTTGGTAATTACTAAGTGTGTTTTATAAGTGGTCTAAAATTGATGGAAATTTAAGATCTTTAAATTACTCAGGTAAAAAAGTTTTTTAAAAATGAAGTAGCAGGTGTATGTGGTACTGCAGATGTGATCTTAACATTACACTTTTTAGTAAGTAGCCTGGTAATGAGTGTCTTATTTTACTTTTAACTTCTGAAGTTGATGAGATCAGTAACCTTTTAAGCCTTACTACCGTACAAGAAGAAATAGGCATCTCAGAATATAAAGGTATTTTCTGCAGAAGTTTGGATACACTGTTGTAAATTGTGAGCATTTGTACATGATCCAAATAGAGCAGAGTTGTTATTTTATAATATAGCTGCTCTACATAATTGTCAGTGGTTTTCTTTCACATTTCTTAAAACAGAGGCAGGATTGGATGGCTACTTTTGGGGGCATAGTTTAAAAAATTCAATCATTCATCTTTCCAGGAAAATACAGAGTCTCTTAGAAATTGGAGAAACGTAGATGTGAAGTAAGATAAAAAGTGAGACTTGAAGGCATCTCATGGGTCATTGGAAACTCTACCTCATGCATGAAAGAGCCCTCTTGGAATGGAAAATGAGAGCGTAATTGTAAAACCAGAATGCAAGTTTGTTTTTGATAGTAGAAGTAAATTTGCTCAAGCCTGTTTTTTCACTTCTGATTTGTTAAATGTAAGCCACACTTGTAGCTGTGTGCAAGAATTTTTAGGTTTAAATTGACATGTGCTGGTTTTAGATACACATTTTCTCCAGAATGCCTTTTTTCTAGTTATTCCCTTTTACTTCTCCATTCACATCCATGTCCATGTACAATGACATCTCTGAGAAAACAAAAGGTCCTAATTTGGAAAGAGGTTTCAGTGGTGCCTTACACTGTTTTTTCCAGCAGTCTTTTTTTCTCCAGTAGTGGCAGAAAGTCAGTGATATATATTAGTCAGAAATAAAAAGAACTTGCACATAAGAAAAAGCATTCATAATTTTTCCAGGTCTTTAATAAATTCAAGACGGCCTTAAATGGTACAAGTCTAGCAAATGAAAAATCATGTATATGAGATAGTTTGAGAGCATATTTAGAAATATAGATAGACACACACACTACTTGTAGGATGGAACGGAAGAAGAAGTGTTTGCTTCTAGCAGTGCTGATATATTTTTTAAGTGTAATAGTGTTTGGCACTTTTCTTTTTTTCAGGTGTCTGTTATGGTTTCTTTTGCATCAAATTTATAGGCTCCTATTGGGTAGAAATTCCTAGTTTAGTTCATGGCGAGAATCACAGTGGAAGGCCTTCACATTAGATGCAAGTAAAGCAGAACTTTTCTTCTGTATTTTTTTCTTTTATCTGCTGTAACATCTAAGATTTTTTTTATGTAAGGGGTATGCTTTATTACTAGTTCCCATTATTTTAAGATAAATATGTATACTCTTTGTGATATATTTTAAATATCCTGTGCAACGGAAATAAGTTTAATAATCTTATTCATAGCCAGTTAAGTTGTACTGAGGTTGTTAAGCGAATTGCAAAAAAAAAAAAAAATTATTGCTGTTCAGTACTATCTATTTAATGGTCCATTAGGCCTGGCTATTCTTTGTTTGAATATTATATAATAATGAAAGAAAGCAAAGGAGTATTACACTCAGTTGAGCCATTATCTTGTTACAGATATGTATGCAGTTTGAGGAGATACATTGATCCTATGAAACTGCCTGCCTTTGTGGCTTTTTCAAAAATTACATTAATATTGTAACTGCGGTTAGGCATAGGTCTTTGTAGGAAGTTAAATCTATATTGGTGATGAATGAATAGGTGTATGGAAAGCAATTGAAATGTTTCTAATTCACATATAATCCCAGCAATAAGCAGAATATCTAGAAGTTTTCAATAATGTGATCAATGCCTTAATATGCCATAAGCTTTAGTAATCTGTGAAAGACTGCACTTTTCAAAAGACAGGATGCTCAGCAGTTTCTGAAAGTCAGGACTTCTTGAAATAACTTTAATCAGGCTCCTCTTCCTCCATCCCTGTCTTCTTCCGAAACAAGATGCTTGTTATTAGCATATAAGGGAGAGCTTGTTTTATAATATGTCTAATTTTTTACCCATTTAGGTTTTGGCATCTTTCTAAATTGCAAATGCTATGGCAAGAGTCTAACAGAATCTTGGTGATTCCACTAAAACTTGGCCTTTATTTACCTAAAGGAATAGGGGAGGGATAACATTTTAACCTAATAAACCATGCAATATTTTCCAGATGTTAGCCATCTCTACCTATGTTAGTAAATGACTCTGCTGAGATCTCTGCTTTTCATAGAATCATAGAATGGTTTAGGTTGGAAGAGACCTCAAAGATCATCCAGTCCCACCCCCCCGCCACAGGCAGGGACACCTCCCACTAGATCAGGTCACTCAAGACCTCATCCAGCCTGGCCTTGAACACATCCAGGGGGGAAGCAGACACAACCTCCCTGGGCAACCTCTTCCAGTGCCTCACCACCCTCACTGTGAAGAATTTCTTCCTAACATCCTGTTCAAATCTCCCCTCTGCCAATTTGAACCCGTTCCTCCTCGTCCTGTCATTACTAGACCTTGTGAACAGTCCCTCCCCAGCCCTCCTGTAGGCCCCCCTTAGATACTGGAAGGCTGCTATAAGGTCTCCTCGAAGCCTTCTCTTCTCCAGGCTGAAAAGCCCCAACTCTCTCAGCCTGTCCTCGTAGCAGAGGTGCTCCAGCCCTCTGATCATCTTTGTGGCCCTCCTCTGGACTCTCTCCACCAGTTCCATGTCCTTCTTGTGCTGGGGGCTCCAGAACTGCACACAGTACTCTAGGTGGGGTCTGACAAGAGCAGAGTAAAGGGGGAGAATCACCTCCCTTGCCCTGCTGGTAATGCCTCTCTTAATGCAACAAAATAAATTTAGACCCAAACCCTTTTTTTATCAGAACTGTGAGTATACCTGCATGCTGCCTGTTGTCCAGAAAGGCTACAGTGTACCCCTTCGCTAATTAGCAAGGACAATGAGACATTGGCCTGGTTTTCTGGATATGTCCACTCATCTTTCTAGAATTCATAATTCCTGCAATTAATAAAACAAAGGTGGTAACAAAGATATTGCTGCTACTCTCCTTTATGAAATCTGTCTGTGGGATTTCAAGAGTCCTGCTGCCATCTTAACGCTGTTGCTCTGTCACCTTCCAGTCTCATTCCCTCACCCTGGATTGCCACAGCTGCCTCCTGGGCTTGCAGCAAGGGGCCATTTTACAGTTCTGCAGCTTGCTGCTGGCACTCCAGTTTCAAGCACCAGTTTTAGCACCATTTTTTAGCTTGTGCTCTGCTTCATGCTTTACCATTTGAACTGGTTAACTACTAGCCAAAAGGTGAGACCTTCATGTGCATTTACTGTAAGCAACTTGAGAAGCAGACTGAGTCAGACTTTTCCAGGCAGTAGTTTTGGAGCTGTCTCAGAGACAGCACCATTGTTACTAGGCAGCCTTATCCCAGCAGCCCTGTTTAAGGCAGGCAAGGAAGCGGGATAAAAATGGAATGTAAATCCCTGCTACAAGTCTAGTAAAACAATCTAATCTTTGCCTCTTTGGAAGTAACTATGGAGTATGCAGTAGTTATTTGAAGGAATGCTAAGCAAACCTTAGTCAACAAGGGAGAGCTTCTGAACACATGGCAGATGTGAATGACCTCACAGCTCACATGTGCCTAATAGCCAGGACAATCCAGTCACACTCAGTGTGGGAGTCTGGAAGCACCAAAATGAGCTGTTTGGGAAATGTATTTGTCATTTATTTGATAACTTCTAGACTTTGGGATAACAAATGTGTAACAGATCCATCTGTCATCTGCCAAGAATTCTAATCTCCCCCTTTCATTACTTCAGGAATGCTATGTATTTGCATTTTCATGCAGACAAGTGTGCTTGGATGCATGGCCATTTAAACAGAACATTATACAGATTTGTATTTTATGGTTTTATTGGTGGGTTTAGTATTTTAAAGGAGTTCATGCAAACCTGTATCTCTTACATTTCTGAAATGCTCCCCCCCCACAGATGTTCATATAATGATACCTAAATGGAAGACATCTAACGTAAATGGCAACTGCGATATGCTGGAAACACTGAGAGCCATAAAGGTGATGATGAAGTCTCAGTGGTACAGCCTGAATGCTGAGGTTCTAGTTTGAAAGCTGGTGGACTTGCTAAGCCTCTGTCAGCCCAGAAACATGTGTCTGTAGATGTAGCCAGCCACACCAGGAAGAGATGCATAGGTTATCTGTTGCAGATCTGGGCCATGAGGATATTTTACAAAGAAGTGTCTTGTAGTCCTGGTGTCTTAAAAATTGAGCATTATCCAATTTGGAACATATAATTACATGTAAATGAAGATTAAAAAACATGTTCAAATCTTGCTAAGGTATTTCGGAAAGCAGAGCTCTATCTACAAGAAACATAAACTGTAGTCGCTTTGGTATTCTTTCAACTGAAAGCAGAGTAGGGACTAGGAGAAAATGAGCTGCCAAATTAAGGTAATCAGCAGTTATTTGCCAATTTCAAATTCTTTACAGCAAATTTTTATGATACTTATGTGGATATCCAGTCATGGTAAATATTTTTAAGATTCAGACTGGGGGTGAGGCAGTGGAATTCCAGCATTTTGGACACACAAACATCCTTCTGTGGTTCATAATCCTTAGTAAGTATAACAAAGGACTAGGACAAAATGTTAAGACAATAATGGTATAAAGATAATTACTTCAGAAGAGTGTAGCATTAAGATAAAAGAAATTGGTAGTTGTTCTGTAGAAGATTATTTAAATTGAAACAAAATGGATACATTTAATTTCACCTTCGAACAATTGCAAAACAGTGCAAGTGAGATGAATCTCCTAAAACCAGGAATTCTCTTCTGTTCTTTGTAGAAAATATTCCCATTTTAAAGTTATGTCAGTTCAGTTTCCATCATGACAGTAGTTTTCAATTTAACTACCCATTTAGCAAAGGAGAGGGCAAGCAAACACTGAAGAATTTGAAATTATATGTTTTGCCCTCATGAAAATTTCATGGATTAAATAAATAAATAAAAGTATTCCAGAAGTGAAATGCTGTGGTTATCTAAGAGGTCCTATCTCTCCTTTACTCACTATCCCCATAATAAATAGATTAAATGAGGAGCTGCTTGATCTTTAACACTACAGGTGGGTGGTAGCTTCTAGTTCTATGGTGTCCTATTCTCCTGTTCTTTTGCCCTGTTCTTTCCCCCAGACCCCCTCATCTCTCTTTTCTCTTGTCCCTCTTGTTACCCAGTTCACATGTCATCACATCTATTCATGCTTATTTTAAGGCCATTTTGCACAGTGAGGATTTTTCTTTTGGCAATTATTGTTCACTAGAGACTGAGCATAAGAAATGGAGATGTATGTATACAAATAAAAAAGATTACATTTATACATATATAAAAATATAATCTAATAATGTGTAATACATATGTATGAAAATATATAAATTATATTAACAGGTAATTTAAATTAATTCTTAATGCAAATGTTTTCAATTCAGTGGAGTTTGCTTTAAATATATGAAATATTTTGACATGGGATATTTTTAGAACCACAACATGATAACAGGCCTGACATATTAATGCTTTGTTTCCAGTAAATATTCTTCCTCTTCAAGACAACAGAACCTCTTCCAGTTACGAGTTTGTGCCACTGTAATAATTTTTAAATTCAAATAGCAAGCAAACGCTTAGTAAAGATAAACCTAGCTTTAAACTTGGGCAAAACCTGCCTGTTGAATTTGGCTGTTTATACTGTCCCATTGTGCTGTATTTATGGCTAAGGGTTTGATGACAGGAGATCAAAGTTTGTGATCTGCTTTAGCTTGGAGGGCAAGTTGTGCTAAATGAAACATTAAAGAGTTCTATGCTTTGTTCTGTCCTAATGCAAGTTGTCAGGGGACTTTTTCAGTTTTTTGGTTTTTTGTTGGTGGTTTTTTGGTGGGTGTTTTGTTGGGTTTTTTTGTTGTTGTTTTATTTTTGTTTAGTCTGGAAAAAGGGTAAATTTATTTTATCAGAAACTCAGTCAGTTGTAAATAGTTTGAACTAGAGCAATTTTTTTTTCATGCAGTTAGGTTAAAAATAGCATGTCCTAGGGACAGAGGAAGCAGCTGTGTTAAAGTATCTGTGTATTGCTACATTTTCAGGATTTCTATTAATGATACAAAGTCAGCTGAAATGACATCTATTGCAGATTTGTCCAAGCAAGTGGAAGAGAAAAATAAACAATGTGGTACTAGAGAAGCCATTAGAATGGTGTGTCTCTGTCTGTTTCTCCTAGTCAGAGGAGCTGATATCTATATTCTACTCACAGTCACTTTTGTAATACACATACATCACACTGAGCAGCACTAAGACAGTAAGGTCTGTCTACCTAATATATATTCTTATTTGGCATTGCTGCTTTGTGATTCTTCTGTATGCAGATAAAAGTTGCATCTTCAGAACCATTGCATGCTCTGAAGAATGCATAATGGCTTTTAAAATACTTTCTTCATTAAATGAAGCAAAGCTACACTTCTGAGTAGCCTTCTTCATTTATTTCATGACCATTTTTTTCATGACCATATTTATTCCTGCAGTAATGCAGACAAATTCTCCTAAAGAAGGTAACTATAAATGAAAGGGGTCATAGGAAATTCTTTATTAATGCTTATGCCACTAGAATCAGAAAATGCAACCCTCCTGCAATTCAGCAGGTTACAATTTTTACTCCATAAATATGCTGTCAGTGCATAACTTGAGGCATAATTGTATTTTAAGCTACTAGAAATTAATATAACATGTGATAATCATGTTCCAAACCTTACTGACACTTTTTTTCCCCTCGTGTCTTTTGCTAACCTTTGTTTTCCAGGCATCTAATCTAATTTTTTTCTGAACAAATCAGGAATTATAAATGGCTATTGCAAAATGCTGTATTTATCATTACATGTCATTAATATTTTAATAATAAAAATATTTTAAACGTCTGTACTGAGAGTAAAATATCTTCAGTTTTAGCAATTTTTGTAAACTGTTTTTGTCTCCTAGTTTTGGACATGGCCCGGCACGTTCCCCTTTACCGAGCTCTACTAGAATTACTCCGTGCTATCGCATCCTGCACATCAATGGTACCATTACTGCTTCCTCTGTCAGGAGAAAGTAGTGAAGAGGAGGAGGAACAACTGGAGTCACAAGCGTCTGTTGGAACTTTGTTGGCTAAAATGAAGACCTGTGTGGATACCTATACCAACCGACTGAGGTAATTGCTCCTAACCTTCGTTTAAACTGTATTTTGTATTTACATGTTATGAATATAGAAGTGAAGGAAGATCCAGTGCTGTATATGAATCTGAATAGATCCTGCAATCCAGCAGGAGAACATGCTGTCTGTTTGAGCTAAGCTAATGTTTATGTGCGCATAATCTCTTTTTCTGTGCTGTTTACAAGGAATATTGTTGTATGGCAAAAAGAAGCTGGTGGGTTTGCATACCCTTGTCACTTGATTGGTTACATCGCATCTTTCTCAAATTTCTCATTTTCAATGTGGTCAGTCTTTATTTTACAGGATTGTATATTTCCTGCTGTCAGTTTGAAAGCAGGAGCATTCCTTGGGAAAAGGAATGTTGAAGAAACCCATTCTGTAAAGAATGAGATTGGAGAAGTCCAAACCAAGTGGTAGTTTTCACCAAAAACATGTTATTTCTGTCTTCTATGTGCTTCTGCGCAGCTTTACCCGTTGAGTAAGGACCAGGTTTCTCAGTAGATTTTCCACCAGAGGCTAGTATGTTAGGAGAAAATCCTTTGGCTTCTATCAGGAAGATGTAAGTTTTAGCTGGCAAAAGAATTAGGAAATGTTATTTGTGATGAGAAGCCTAACTATATAGGGTTGAAAATTTTTAATTTTGATGGTTAGAAGATTTTTATTGGTGATAACTTGGTACTAGATAGAAGTGTGTTTCTCTATGTCTGATTATATAACAGCTTATTTGTCCATTAGCACATGCATCAGAGGTAAGCCAGTATGCCAAAGATGTTACAAAATTACAAACTAGTGCCCTAGAGCCATCCATGCCAGATTTCAGGGGGTCTTCCAGCCTCCTGTGAGAAACAGATGTTTGACAGGTTTTGTCAAATACTTAGAGTCTGGTAGAGCAATTAGCAAATAAATGGAAAAGTGTTTGAATATCCCATCTCAGCTGTGGTGCCATCAGGCTGTGTGAGTGTTGCAGTATAATGCTGTATGAGCTTGTTCTGTTCATCTGCCGGAAGTCATAAGACTTAAAGGAAGCATGACAAATCATGATGAGTTGCTTTCAGTAACCACAGACAAGCCTCTAACTCCCTTTGTAAAATAATTATAAAGATGATAATAAACACAGATTCTTTACTAAGCTCAGGCTAATTGTTAGCTGTTCTTCCTTGCTGATTTTGGTGTAGTACACACTTATGAGACAGTTTTCTTTGTGAAACGTGATCTGACCAGCTGTTTGGGCCATAGACATTTGAGAAGAACAAAAGGCAGGCTAGCAGTCTTTTTTTCGTGTTCTACTTCGTAACAACCAGTATCCATAACTCAATTACCTCTCCTTTGACAAAGGAAGAACTGCTTTCTAGGAATAAATACAACCCAGCTTTGTATTCTCGTAACAGCTCAAACTACTTACTTCTACCTTGTTGATGTTTCTTTTGCCATTTCTGACTGTTTCAAAGGCCAAGTCATCCTCTCAGGGCACTTCTGAGTGATTCACACCTGTTACTTTGGGGCTGCTTTTATCATCCATTCTCACACTGTGGAGCTGTGGCTTCTCTTCTTCAGAAATGCTGCTATCACTGCCCGTCACTTTTTGTAAAATGTTGCTCTGTTGCTATGGTTCACAGGGCAGGACTCAAGTCTGAGAGGACCTGGTTTTCACTCGCCTGACTGGTTAAGGCAGTGCCACTTGTGGTTGCTATTTGAAGGGATATCACCACACTAGCACACACAGGAGGAGCCCCAGCATGCTTCCCAGTACCACCTGCTTCTGGGAGGTGCTGTAGCTGGTGCAGATTTTCACAATGAACTTACCATCTCTTTCTGTTTCTCTTCAGCCATTCTAGTTTTTAGAACCAAGTTTTTGAATGGTTTTAGTGGCTGAATTATTCATATCTGCCCAGATTGAGGAGCTGGAAAAGCAAATGTAATTGTAACTTACTTCTTCTAATATTTTTCTGGTTCTAGCAATTAATTGGTTTCTTGAGTCTGCGTACTTGTTTTCAATTTACAGGCGGCTTATTAGGAAATAGTACCTGATCAACCCAGCAAAATTTAGTGCTTTCCACAGGCATATGCTGAAACGTGATGAAAAGAAGGTAAATGTAGCACAAGAAAAAGGTGTGTGTAGAATGTTCTTTCTGCCACTAAAAACAGAATATTTACCAACCGATACCTGAAGTATTTCTCTGAACAGGAATACTGCTTTTTTTTAACTCTTTCTGTTAACTCCTGATGAACTGGACTTCATACATGAATTTTATTAATCCTTCTTGACTGATACTGCTAGTCTTGCATATCAAGACTAATGTATATGTGGTGGGGTAACTTACCAAAACAGAATTAGAAAGCACAAATAACGATTCTTTATGTCAGCCATCTAAAAATGCCAGCTTTTGCTTGCTGGCAATATGTTTTGGATCATAGTATGTGTAATCTTTTTTTAAGTAGAAAAGAAAGCATACTTGGCTTCTGTGTAATCCAGTTACATTATTAGATGTATGTATAACATTAACCACCACAATCATTTCTTGGTGCTAACGTGGTCATCTTGTAGATTTATAGAATCTTCAGATTTATAGAATTCACCTTCAGATTTATAGAATCATGGAGTTGCAAAATTGTTTTGATTGGAAAAGACCTCTAAGATCATTGAGTCTAACCATCAACCTGACACCACCATGTGCATTAAGCCATGTCCCAAAGTGCCGTTTCTACACATTTTTCTTTAACGTCTCCGGGGACAATGACTACGCCACCTCCCTGGGCAGCCTAATATCCAATGTAAAACCTCTTCTGGTGCAACTTGAGGCTATTTACTCTCATTCTATTGTTTATACTAGGGAGGAGAGACTAACCAGTACTCGCCTCAATACAACCTCCTTTCACGTGTATCTTGTCATACTAAATCCAAAACGCAGCACCGTATGAGCTACTGGAAAGAAAAACAACTCTGTTACAGCTGAAACCAGAACAAAATATCAAATGTTTCTTTGAGAGCATGGCACACAATTGCTGCTAACAAGCTCTGTTTAATTTGTTAAAATACAGTGTGACTGCTGCTTAGGATCTGAAAAAAAAGAGAATTACAGAAAGTCTGTATTATTTTAATAATTGATTCATTTGATAATTCTATGGCTCGCTCAGTTACCATATCTGTACCAAAAAAAAAAAAAAATCTTGTCTTTCACTGCGTGATTTAAGCATGGTATTGTTTGTCTTTAAAACAATATATAGCCAAGGATGAAAACACCAACAGCCTGAACATCCTGGAATCATTGGTGTGGAATGTTTTAATTCTTAGCATTTTAACTGAAGGTGTGCCAGCAATATAAGCAAGTGTTGGCATGAATTTCTTAAATGGGACAGTCTGCTGCCCCTTTTAGGTCAAATGCCAGAACAACATAATTATGGGATCTGCTTTCAAAGACAAAGCTTCCTTTATCTGAACAGCAGTAGTTCTTGCACATATACCAAATGTCATCTCCATGTTGGAGCAAGAATGTCCACTAAGATCTGGAATTTAAGAGGAACAGTGTTGGTTTTGGGCTTTATCACAGTATTGTAGAGTGGTAGGGTTTGGAAGGCATCATCTAATCCAACCCCTTTGCTAATGCAGGTACACTTAGGTCAGGTTGCACAAAGCTGCGTCCACACAGATTTTGAAAGCTTCCAGAGAAGGAGATTTAACAGCGTCTCAGGCAGCCTGTTCCAGTGGTCCATCACCCTCCAAGTAAAGAGGTTTTAAGTGTTTTACTTCATTTACTTTCAAAAACTATAATATTCTGTTAGAAGATTGGGAAATCTCTGGGTAATGGAGAAGACATTTAACTATGAGAGGATTACTTAAGACTCTTGGACTTGCTAGGGAGTCAGAAGCTGTCACTCATTTGAGAGTGGTCAATTTTGTGTAGTGAGTTGATGCAAGGGCTGAGTTTCAGACATTGGTTTCCTGTGATGTCCGACCCTTCTGCTATCAGAGAACTGCTGTGTAGCAAATCAAGCTCTTCTGACCCACCATCTGCTAGGTGAGATTCATGGCAAATTATTAAATTTAGCCATCTAACCTGAGGGCTTCTTCATGTAACATGGCGTGTAGCAAGCCACATTATCCCAGCCACTTCCATGGTAACTGCTTGAGCAGTTAGGATCTGAATTCTGTCATCCTCACACTTCCATTGCTTGCTGCTGTTTCTAATGGTTAATTCTGCACAGTTCCAAAATTGTCTGGAGGTACTGGGTCCTGCTTATCAAATGGTTGTTGTGACATGGATGTTTTCCTTTCGCATTAGGGGTGTTAGAATACAACCAGTTAAGCCTGAGGTATTTCTCCTGCTATGGATTTTTATTGTCTTCACAGTTGTTTTACAGAGCTTCTGTGTGAAGTAGTGCATTTTGCAAAGATGTTCTCAATCATTGAATCTCAAAAATTGAGGCCAAATTTGTTTTAATTTATCTTTCTTCAAAAAACAAAATTAGCTATCTGCTTCTTTTGTTGTACTTTGAAGCTTGTGTTTGGAGGTGATGCTTGGCTGCAGGGAGCGGTCCTGCAGCCTTTGCTAATCTGGAATGCTTCAGCTAAGTCTCCTGTAGGTACAGTGCCTAAAGCCCCGAGGAGGTGCATGCAGAGGTTACTTGCTTTCACTGGTGTTTGTAGCATTTATCTGCAAAGGCACAGTCCCCTGGTTGTTTTGCCTGATTTCAGGAGACTGGTTTAAGAATCTGTGAGTTACTGGAAGGAACAAGCTTCTCTTTGGTACCTGTCAGAAACTACAGAAAGTGAGCATGAGTGCTGTGATAGCGTGGTTGCAATCCTATGGCAGTTTTATCCCCGCTTGGTGAGCATCTGTAAAACTGAGCAGAATTCTGCTGTAAGCCCTCTGGTACACAAGGGATGGTTCATTAGCTTTGTTTTGTGAATGCTTCCATAAAGGTATCATTATGTATCATTGTGTTTACCTCTAAGTATCAGGCATGACTGAGTAAGTATTAGTATTGGCTTTAAAAATTAAAGTTGCCTTGGGAGTGTATCATTCATTATTCATTTAGCACAGCCTGAAGAGAAGACTGTCATCTTCTAGCACAAGCTAAATTAATTGCTGAAGTTATTAGCATATACACTGCTGTCTCTTCTAGAAAATACGTTAGTGACTGTCATCCCTTTAAATGTGAGTTGACATTTTATCTGCTTTTTCTTCAATGGGGGAGTTTTTAAGTCTCAATTAAATATTTAGCGCCTTCTTCACTCTGAAAAATATAATCTTTAGATAAAGGTTTGGCCTATGTTAAATTCTGCATTAAATTTTGCTTCACAGGCAGAATATTGGCAGAAATAAATGTACAGTGTAATGCAGACATTTAAATGTTTTCTAAAAATAGAGAAAATGTGCAGCAACATATTCATATGGTTATATATTTGACCATAGTTTATTATTCATGAGTATTATTGGTTCTGAAGTTTCTTTGGAATCCCATGGAGAAAGCACAATTAGAGCTCAGGAGTTTGATTGCTCTAAGTTTATCTGCATACATAAATTTATATACAGGCTTCTAGAGAGCAGGGAAGAAGCTAAAGAGTCTTACTGGCTTTATCACTTAATTACTTTATCTCTGGAGGTGCCTTCCAACCCCTAACATTCTGTGAGTCTGTCATTTTGGTATTTAATCTTCCCATTTGTATAGTTTTTGGGAGAGGCTTGTCACTCAAATCATTTCCCTCTCTTGAGCTGGGACTTTATTTGTTTCTCTGAAACATGTGATTCCCACACAGCTTGGAGAGAGCTCACTATGGTGGAGATGACACCAAGAAAGGAGCTTGACATTTTCTCAACTAGTAGTTTGCTTTGCCCATGTAATACCACATGTTTCACTAAGAAGTAGGTTCATGAACATCAAAATATTGACTTCAAAAATGCAGTAATTTTGTTCTGGGAGTAATGGGACATGGAACTGTTGGAGTGAGTCCAGGGTAGGGCCACAAAGATGATCAGAGGGCTGGAGCACCTCTGCTGTGAGGACAGGCTACAAGAGTTGGGGCTTTTCAGCCTGGAGAAGAGAAGGCTTCGAGGAGACCTTATAGCAGCCTACCAGTATCTGAGGGGGGCCTACAGGAGGGCTGGGGAGGGACTATTGACAAGGTCTTGTAATGACAGGACGAGGGGGAATGGGTTTCAAAATGGCAGAGGGGAGATTTAAACAGGATGTTAGGAGGAAGTTCTTTACAGTGAGAGTGGTGAGACACTGGAATGGGTTGCCTGGGGACGTTGTGGGTGCTCCCTTTCTGGAGGTGTTCAAGGCCAGGTTGGATGAGTCCTTGAGTGACCTGTTCTAGTGGGAGGTGTCCCTGCCTATGGCAGGGGATTGGAACTGGATGATCTTTGAGGTCTCTTCCGACCTAAACCATTCTATGATTAATGTTTGCAGAGCCCTAAAAATCCTAATCCCTGTCTCCAGACTGAATCTTTAAAATCCTGTTATTTATGGTTTGGGATCCGTACAGCAGGCCACAAGGCCACAGCAGGCCTGCCGAGACTGTCAGCAACCATAGCATTTGTTCACTCTTCATGTTGTAGGAACCACCAGTGCATTGCCCACATGCAGAGTCCATTGAACTTTTCCCAAGGCTCTGAGTTACATCTGTGACACTCACTCCTCTTATAACCATACAGTTAAGGAAACTGCGTAGACTTTCCAGACCAGGGCCATGTCTTTCCATTAGGGAGATGGGTGTATGGGCCAGCTTCACACTTCCATTTTCAGTTCCAGAGCAGTTTCACTTGAGATTTTAATCTTGGAATGTAATCTAATAATCTATTTTTTAAAAAATATCATTTATTTAGTAATACTACTGTTGTTGTTATCGTCGTTATTGTCGTAATTATTATTAGACTGTTAACTATTATGTTCTATTTATATGATAGTGGAATTAGCTATTATATAATAGTCATTAATAATAACTGTGACAAATTAGATTTTAGGGATACGAATTTAGAAAGCACTGCTGTGGAATTGTAGAAGAAATATAAAACTGAGTGTAATAACTTCTGTCTGCTGTGAAGTCTCAGGTGGCAAATGATGACAAAACTCTGTGAACTTCAGAAATTATTGTCAGTGTGAAAGCATCAACCACTGGGGAATGTTTGACAGATTTCCCCATCTAGAGTCTAGGGAGTCACTTGATTTGCCATATGTTGATTGTAAATAAACTGAGAAACTGTACCATACTGTTAAATAATTCCAAATATTTGTGTATAACACTGAATATGTAGATAATAAGATTATGTAGCAGACATTTTAGGAGCTGTGCAGTAGGTTAATATGTTAAAGCAAAAGAATCGACGTAAATGTGGGAAGACAAAATGAGTTAGGAAAAAAGGAAGGTCCTAATTAATAGTAATCTTGAAAGTTACAGCAATACCAATTGGATTTTTCCCCAAAGTGGGGGGGAATTATTCTCTTTACCCTAACCATTAGAACATGACTTGTGTCAGTAAACTTAAATGTTGACAAAGCAGCAGTATGTCTGATTTTGGAGTTCTGTGATGACAGCTGTCTTATTCTCCCTAAAACTGACTGAAATCACTGATTAGACACAATCAAGGTCAAATACAAGACCTTGGTTGTTTATTTTTCTGTCAGTGGTAGATTCAGTCCTGCACTTCCCTTCCTAAATTGCATTTACACACTTTTAGCCTGACTCAGAATTTAAGCAACTTGGTAATGTGAACAACACACAGACTCCAGATAACTATAGGTGACAGGGTAGAGCTGTTCTGCAAATTATTTAAAATGTCTATTCTGAGGGGAGGGATGTTTGTCTTTTCAGCTCTTTATTGCAGTGGACAGAATCATCATAACGGTGCTAAAAGAGACTGTAAGAAAACACGTTCTCTTCTGACACTTCAGAAGTGCTGAACTGACATTTCATTTTAGCCAAAAAATTCTCTAAGGGTTTTGTAACAAACAGCTCAAGGATTCTATATCAACAGCAAGCAGTTCTAAATATGTACACCTTTCTTAGGACTGGTTGCTGCCAAGATGTCTATGATGTTAAAACAGTGTATCACTGAGGTTTAGTGACCCGCCTCAATAGATTATTTAAAAATACTGGCCTAAATTTCCACAAGGAAAAAAGACAGTCGTGAGGATTTTGTAAAGTATGAATAGGAGAAGCAGCTGCCGCTTCTTTATCTTACACTGTTCCTTAAATGGTGAATGAGATTGTTTGGCTCAGATGCTTTTCTTCTCACTTGGAGCCCTGAAAACTCAGGATCACTTGATGTCAACAATAGGCTAACATCCCTTAGGATTCAGTCTGGAGCAGGGAAAATGTACTATGCTGCAGTAATGAATTTTGTTATTAATGTGCTCTAGGGCTATTTTCGTTTGACTAGGTAGAGCACAAAGACTTTGTTTATTAATGTAATCACCTCTACTGAATAGTCTAAAGCCTCATTCTCTATGCATGATTTCAGTCTAGATTAAAATACAGAAAGGATATAGTGCATAGTAGTTGCTAAAATGCTTAGGATATCAAAGCATTAAATTGCAAATTTCTTATGTCTAGGTAGCTTTCTGGTTTGCTTCTAGGTATGGTAGTGGTGAAGGGAAAAACAGCGCTTCTTGGCTGTTGAAATTCTTTGGGTCTTAAAATGAACAAGTGCTATTGAAAAACAAACAAAACAATAACAACAAACCCCACACAAATGGCAGTAAAACAATTACAAAGTAACTATGTACGTTTATGCTAGCTTTTAAAACAGGTTAAATGTTATCAAATACCATGTTCTTCATTTCAACAAGTTCAATATATATGCTAGTATAGATTGAGTTACCATAACCTGAATGTTCAAATATATCTTAAATTACTTTTATCAAACAACAGTGTTAGTATGCACTGCATTTTCAAATTACTTAATTACAAAAACTTGAGATCTTTAAATTGACTTTTTAGCTTGCAATACATTGATTATAAACATCTGCTGTAATATGGACATCTTTTGAAAATTATGTTGCATTAAACTGTTGAAATTAAAGATCTTAACTTCTTCAGCCCAGGAGAGAACTGCAGAGAACAACTAATTTCATTTTTGTCCTACTCTCTCTTGGTTGCAGTTTGTGGACATGCTGTGAATTTTTACTAGGGTTTTCCTATTGTTTTACCTTGAGTGTATTTTAAATTAAAAGAGTACTTCATTTAGGACTTGATCTTTGCATGAGGATCTCCATAGGTGGATAGAATGCACATTGATGACATGATCTTTGTTACACTGACATTGTAAGCTTTTCTAGTACCCTTTGAAAATGTACAAAGATCAGGTCAACATGCAGCACAGCAATGAAAAGTACAAAATGGTTGAAGCAGAAACACTGTTTGGTTGTTCATATATTTACTCTTTGTATCAGATGTACATCTGTTTGCCAAATGAAAACTACATTCAGTATTGTCACAGTTGACGGCTACATTCGTTGATTAAACTGGAGATACACAGAGATATTCCACTTCAGAAGACTTATTTTCATCTTGATCCTGTAATCTTTAGTATTTTTCCTTGTTGACATGTGCTAAGCACTGTATGACTTATTGAAAAATATTCCTTCTTGCTATATTGTTGTGGGTGGGTTTTTTTTTTTCCCACAAAACAGGTCTAAAAAGGACAAAGCTAAAGCAGGAGTAAAACCAGATACTTCTGATCAAGAACCAGAGGGACTGACACTTTTAGTACCAGACATCCAAAAGACTGCAGAGATAGTTTATGCTGCTACCACCAGTTTGCGCCAAGCAAACCAAGGTAAAATAGAAATACTTTTATAAATACTGCATAGTATTTATTTGCAATATATTCATTAACAGCTAACTTTTTAATTAGCCTAAAAGCAAGAAAAAATACTTCTCTCCTGCCCCCAGCCACTGACTGCTATTTCAGAGGTGGCTAGACTCTTGTCATAGTCTTAAAAGTTTTGATCAGGAAACAGAATAAATCAAGCAAGCTAGCGTATGTCTCGCTACTTTCTGTGTAAGTATGTAGCTCCTTTTTTTTTTTTTCAGTCCTTCAGGGACTGAACTTGTAGGCAATTAAAAGGACTACCTGGTTGTCTAGTGATGTGTAGTTTTCTTTAGGTAGCTTAATTAGGGGAGTGGTTTTTAAAAAGCCATGTATCAGCTCCTGCTTTTGGAGAGCATATCAGGAATATGTGTGCAAGTGTCCATTCACACAAGCATATGTCAAATTTCCCATTTTAATAAACAAATAAAGTGGAAGAAGCAGTAACAGATTATTTATAGCATCAGCAGACATTAATTATTTCTGAACTGAGACTATGACCTTAATTTACTTTGAGCTGTTCAGGTAATTAAATGGTACGGAGAGAAGCAGATTTGTTAAGAGTGATCCCAGTTTTGAGACTCCTCTCCAAACAATTTTTAAAGGTAAAAATCCCCAAATGCTTCTTGTATTTGTCTCAAAATTACATGGTTAACTACAAATGATCATCGTGTTTTATGCAACAGAAAAGAAGATGGCTGAATACTCCAAAAAGGCTGCTGTGAAGCCCAAGCCTTTGTCTGTTTTACGGTCTCTAGAAGAAAAGTATGTGGCTGTCATGAAAAAACTCCAATTCGGTAGGTTGAGAAATGTGTGACTTTTTGTGGGTTTGGAAAGCAAATACTGAAGACATAGGTTATCTGTTAGATGGAATCTCCAATTATTTTTTAAAGTTATGAACTTTTTTTACATGTGACCACTGATGCTTTCCATATACACAGAACTACAGAAGACTATATTTTCAAGATTACCAATCTGTGCACTATTTGAACTACTAAAGAGATATTTTAAGCATATGCTTGATTAATTCAAGGGACCAGATGAATTCAATGATGGTGTTCATGTTCTCTTTTCAGTAATGATTTGTGAATCCTTCAGTCCACGTATTACATTGAAATCTTAGTAGATTATTATAAAGCTCATATATGACAGTATATATATGATCATTAATGGAGCTTTATTTTTTAAATGGAATAAAATTCAGACTAAAATGTGTCTTTCAGAACAAAACAGTAGTAAGCTTCATGTGTCCGCTCATGGAACACAATATATTGCATTGGAAAAGTCATGGGAATTGATGCTTATTTTGGCCATAATCAGAACATGTTAAAAATTGTTTTTTGCTAAGGACAAATAATATCTTATCCAAAAAGAGCTGTGAAATTATTGTGAAACCATGTTACAAGAGTATTTTCTGAATTGCAATGACAGCATTTGTAGTGTTATATTTGTAACGGATTTTCTTCACAAATGTTTGTGGAATATATGCCAAGAATTAGGGAGTAGGGAAGTTTGTAATGGCAGCTTTTCACCCTGGCAGCCGTGCTATAGATTCTGCATAATAAGTGATTAACGAGAACTCGTGGCACTGTGATTTTTTTAAATTATTTTTTAATAACACTGCAGCCACCACACAAGTAAATACAGCTGGCACTCTGCTTCTCACCAATTCCTTCATTAGCATTATTATGTATTCATGAGTATCATTATCTTCCTGAAGTAGCTGGTAGCTTTCCAAATCAGAAATGGTGTGCATTCAACAAGTTGGATATGAAAGCTTGTAAATTTACTACAGGAATTGATCCAGCCCAGGACTCTTATGCTTCGTTTTCTGTCATCACTCTGAACTCAAAAAATACATTGGAGGGGTTTTTTATTACTATAATGGAAATTAAATTCCCAATTTATATACTCACAATAATTTCTTCTCTTCCAGATACTTTTGAAATGGTTTCTGAAGATGATGACGGAAAATTGGTTTTTAAAGTAAACTACCACTACATGTCTCAGGTAAAAAATGCAAGTGATGCCAACAGTGCTGCCAGAGCCCGCCGTCTTGCTCAGGAAGCTGTGACTCTTTCAACCTCACTGCCTCTCTCATCTTCATCCAGTGTTTTTGTACGTTGTGATGAGGAGCGGCTTGACATTATGAAGGTAAAGCAGCAAAGCTATTTCCTTCTTTAAGCTTGGCATATAAATATTTAAGGATGTGCCTTGAATATTAAGCGAAAACCTAGAAGTATTTTATGTGAACTTCAATTGCTACTCAAACTTCAGCTAAGTAGCAGTGTTTTATAGTCTAATCCTCTTTAGTGAGAGGCAGGGTGAGTCTTTGTATCCCGGGAGTGCTGTGTTAACAAAGGACACTTCATAGAACAGGGTTAATTCTTCCTTCCATTCTGAAGCAAAATGTTTGATACTTCATTGTGGTCAAAGAGTACCTTTGAATAGGACCATTTCAGTTGACTAAAAGCAGTAAATATGGAGAAGTGCACTCAGCATCTCTGGGCCCAAAGTTCAAAGACAAAATTCTATTAATACTGTCTAGCAGCAGGTAGAGTTATAGCTCCTCCTGGTTTACTTTCCACTTGTAATCTGGAAAAGTGAACATCAGCAGAAGGCATCACTTTGTTCACTTTGATATTTTGGGCCCCAAACTAACAGCTTGTGTATGATTATAATGTTTAGTGGTATTTTCTGATTAGCGGCATATGGAACTAAAGTGCTTTATACAATATAAAATCTCAACTGTGTAGCAAATGTGAGGGGTTTTTTGAAAACTTGTCTTTTTTTTTTAATTTTTTTTTTTTTCCTGTTGCCCCCACAATGTTAGGTTCTCATTACTGGCCCTGCAGACACCCCTTACGCAAATGGCTGCTTTGAATTTGATGTATATTTCCCACAAGACTATCCTAATTCTCCTCCACTTGTGAATCTGGAAACAACCGGGGGCCACAGCGTGAGATTTAATCCAAACCTCTACAATGATGGCAAGGTAGGTCGGCTTTGTTCTTGTGTATAGATGTCACAAGGAAGTGAAGTGGATGAAGCTTTCTCCTTTGCAATCAAATGATCAGCTGCTTCTATGTACTGGAGGAAGCTGTTTGATTATGGCTGATCTTCAAACTGAAAGGAAGAGTAATTTTGACAGTTTCAAATTGGAATAAGCTCCTTCCTGAATCATGTTGGCAATTGGACCAAAAAGCAAGTAATTTTGACCTAGAAAAATGTTCTTTTTCATTTTCTTAGCTAAATAAACGAGGCAAAAATTTATTTTGGCTAGCTGAAATACTGAGGATCCTTTCCATGTACAAAGCGTGCTTCTTATTAGCTGCAACTGAATGTTTTTGCCAAGTGACTTATCTCTCATTTTTCCATGCAAAAGGTCCTTTTTTTGAGGGAAGATAAAGACTTTCCTCAACCTCTGTATCGTTTATAGAGAAAGTGTAATTCTGAAGTACACACTTTGTAACATTTTTCTCGACAAAGGAAAAAAAAGTAAAGCTTTTGGAAATAATATTAAAAGTTAAACACACTTTCCCCTTTCCTTCCCCCATGTACTTGGCATGTTGTGGCTGATTCTGAAGGCTCCAAAAAACTGAGAAGTCAAGCGCATATCAGGGAGATGCAACTTACATTAAAAATCTGCATGTATGAAATTCTCTTCAGAGCCATAGAGATGGCTGTGCATGTTTCCACCCACAAAATGGCCTTGGCTGTAGCGCTCCTTTAGCTTTCTTTTTTTTTGGTGTAAACATTTCTTCCATAGGCTCATATTTTTCTGCTATTCCTATGTCATTCATGGTTTCCCTATACTCCCTGTTTCCACAAGGGAATAATACTCCTTTTCAGTATAATACTCCTTTTCAGTACTAGATACGGGTTTTTTTCCCTCTTACAGCATCACAGAATCATAGAATCTTCTGGTTGGAAAAGATTGTCAAGTCCAGCCATTATTTAACTCCACCAAAGCAGGTCCTAAACTGTGTCCCTTAGCACCACATCTGTTTATCTTCTGAATACATCAAGAAGTGTGGATTCCAGCCACCTCTCTGGGGAAACTATTTCAGTGTTCGATAACCATCCAGTAAAGAAGTCTCTTATAATATCCAACCTAAATTTCCCTAGGTGCAACTTGAGACAATTTCCTATGATCCTATCACTTGTTACTGTGGAGAAGTGACACCCACCTCACTACAACCTCCTTTCAGGTAGTTGTAGAGAGCAATGAGATTTCCCCTCAGCTTCCTTTTTCTCCAGACTAAACAACCCCAGTTCTCTCAGCTGCTCCTTCATGAGACCCTTCAACAGTTTCACTGACCTTCTTTGATGCCACTTCAGGATCAAAATGTCTTTCTAGTAGCGAGGACCCCAAAACTAAACACAGTATTTGAGGTATGGCCTCATCAGTGCTGAGTACAGGAGCACAATCACTTCTCTAGTTCTTCTGGCCACAGTATTTGTGATACAGGCCAAGATGCTTTTGGCTTTTTGGCCACCTGAACACACTGCTGGCTCATTTTCAGATGGCTGTGAACCAGCATATCCAGGTCTTTTTCCACTGTGCAGCTTTCCAACTGCTCTTCCTCAAGCCTGTAGCATTGAATAGTGTTGTTGTGACCCAAGTGTAGGGCCCAGCAGTTAGCCTTGTTGAATCTCATACAGTTGGCCTCAGCCCATTGATGCAGCCTGTCCAGAGCCATCTGCAGAGCCTTCCGACCCTCAAGCACTCAATACTCCCTCCCAGCTTAGTGTCATTTGCAAACTTACTGAAGGTACACTCAATCCCTTGAATTGATTGTGGGCAATTAATGAGGCAGGAATTATAAAACATGTAGTTTTTTATAATTTCCAAAAGCCCCACCTGCAATCTGTGTACAAACTAGTTTAAATTTGGGTTCTAATTCGTTCGGAAAAATCTTCACAAGGATGCTTTTCAGGCAATTTGAAAAATCAGAAAATTGGAAAAGGTTTGGGCGTAAAACAGCTTTGCCCTACTTACAAACGCAAGGCAGTGCAGAGCCTTAGGGAATGTCTGTGCTACTTGCAGCAGTGGAGTAGGAATTTCAAGGTGGTCCTTTGGCTCCTTTGCAGCAGTGTCTTTCACGGCAGAGTCCGGAGTTGCGAATTATGATCCAGTAGTGGATCAATGTAGTATGGAGTCCAAAATGACTGTACAGTCCAAAATGACTGTAGGTATGGCTTTCACAAAACTAAGATCATGAAGCAACACAGGGAAAAGCTGGGGTGTGCAACACAAATGATGGTAGTTTACCTCAGAGGCAGGTCCCTGCAGCAGGAAGCCAGGATGTGACAGTGCAAAAGTGGGGACCATGTGCTTTCTCGTCACCATTCTTCCAGCTGCTCCTCAAGGTCCGACTCAAGGCCCAACTACACAGTGTGTCCAGTTGCCATATATATATGCTGGGGCGATTTGTTCCTTCTCTGTTCAAGCCCACAGCGGCAGGGGAACTTCACACCTACTTCTTCCCATATTCCAAACCTCTGGCAACAGAAGTGGCGGGGAGGAAAACAGTTTTGCGCCCCATTCAGACCTCCAGTGGGGCAGGGACTTGGGTGTGCCCTGCCACATACCCTCATCCGGATGACTGATAAAGATGTTAAAGAGAACTGGCTGCAGTACAGAGTCCTGGGGAACACCACTCGTGACCAGTCACCAACTGGATTTAACTCCATTCACCACCACTCTTTGCACCTGACCACCCAGCCAGTTTTTTAGCCAGCAGAGTGGACACAGAATATAATTCATACTGGTGACCTCATCTCCTTTTTTCTCTGCCTAGCATTAAGTCTTCAGAAATACTCTCCTCTAATTTTCTCCTCTTTATTTTGCCCCTCTGTGTTCCCTAATTGATTACTCCATTTTGTGATAAGGTTCAAGAACTCCATAAGGTCCGGATCATTCAAACAAGTTAAGAAATATTTTCAATTCATGGATAGTCAGATAGACAGAAACCACCTTTCATGTGCTTAAGCAGTGATGTCATTAAAAGCTTTCTGCAGGACATAATAGAACAGAATTTAGTGAGGAAAGGAAAGAGTCAGACGGTACT
>VWZI01009207.1:151540-173707 GCA_013396835.1 Psilopogon haemacephalus
TTTTTGAGCCACTAGAATACACAGGTGTTCCTTGATAAAAAGTAATGATCCTTGCTTTATTCATTTATTAATATGCTTGTCCATGTTGGGCTTAGCTGCTTTTATTTCATATTACTTTCACAGGAAACAAATTTGCCTTTTAGAATGGAGTTATACAGAAGTTTGTGAAAATTTAAAAGTTTGTGTGTAATGTTAACATAGGGCCAAACAGAAAAAATTTATCATAATGTTTGTCTGCACCATTGTCACATTTTCAGGTATGTTTAAGCATACTTAACACATGGCATGGGAGGCCAGAAGAGAAATGGAATCCCCAGACATCAAGTTTCTTGCAGGTGAGCACTGTTTCTTTCTTTTCAGTAGATGTAGTTTAGGACTAGCGAGTAATCTATCAATCCTAAGGATTCTTGTTCTAGGATTTTTAAACTAAATTTTTCTTTATCAAGTTAGCTAAATATCAAAAAAACATCCATGGAACTCAAGAAACACTCTAGAGCAGACAAGTTCTCCAAAGTGCTCTTTCCAACAATATTTCTACTGGTCTTGTCTTGAAGAGTGGCTATTCATGTGTGTAGCTCCTCTTTTCACTGCCTGGACTTAGAATTATTTCAAGACATTGGAGGATAGCAATCTTCTCCTTGAACTCCCTGTCACAGAGTAGGCTCCACATTATGAGAGATAAGGAAGTACAGTACACTAGTGCCAAATGTCAAGTTACTCCCCTGAAGTCTACATGTAGCTGAATGGGGGAATAAACCTGAAGGGAGGTAAAGTGTTATTGAACACAGCATGCCTACAATTAGGGTTAGATTAGGCTGGAATTTATTAGGACATACAGCCCTTAAAAACTTCAACTTTGTCAAAGAAATGCACTGACTAATAAGTACATAAAATAAAAGTAGAGCTTGCAATGGCTTATTGCCTGCAATATTTTCTGAATGTATTCCTTCCTTGTAATAATTATTGCATAGCACAAGGTATACCTTTGTTCTAAAGACTTTACGGTTCCTGTTTCAGCTTAGTAGATCTTCAATTCTGGCCTTCAGGAGGACAGATTTCAGCTTGTTCAGGAATTTGACTTAGAGAGTTGGTTGATCAGTCTCCTGAACGTTCAAGAATGGTCTATTCCAGTGTCTTTAAGTCAAGCAAGAATGACAGAAAGGTAGCCTGGGTGAGCGAAGAACTCCTGCCTAAGCTCAACTGCAAGAAGAAAGTATACAGAAGGTGGAAGAAGGGGATAGGCTGCTCATTAGAAATAAAAACTTTGACCAAGCATTCAGAAGAGAAATGAGAAAAAACAAAGTTAGATTGGCATTGAAAATGGCCAAGGATATAATGAGAAACAAGAAAGGTTACTTAGAAGAGGGTTAGCAGCCAAAAAAACCCACATTTCCCTTAAGTTTTCCTCCTGCTCAGTGGGACAGGGAACCTACTGACAAGGACCTCTGCCTCATTCTTTAGGAGTGGTTTTGGCCTTCCATGGTCCTGAGCCCTCAGAAGGTAGGTCTGTGAGAAGAGAAATTAGTCATAATAGAGGATACAGTATTTGGGCTGATTGGACCCACCAGTTCATAGAACCAAGACTCATGTATACAGGAGTGCTGAGGGAGCCAATGTCATTGCAAAGCCAGTAGCTCTTTTCTTTGAAGGGTCAGAACAAAAGGGAGCTTACTGGCAAATATCACTTCTAAGACAGGCAAGAAGGATAATCTGGGGGAACTGCAGGCTGGTCAGCAACAGCTAAGTCCTTGGGAAGGTGATGGAGCAAATCTGAAAGCTATTTTAGAGTACTGGAAAGACAAGATAGAGGCTGCAAAAGGCCAGCATAGATTTACTGGGGGCAAATAGCACCTGCGTAACCTGCATGCCTTCTACAGTCAGGTGACTGGCTCTACATAAAGGAAAAACAGTGGATGTAAGCTTACCTTCATCAAGACCTCTGATTCAGTCTCTTTTAGTACCTCTGTAGCCAAACTGGTGTAATGCAGATTAAAAGCAGGTGAAAAACTGATGCTCCAATGGTAAAGAGATCTTGCTGCTGTCTTGGTAAAGTTACAGAGAAAGTGGAGCCAGACACCTCTTAAAGATGCAGAATGCTAGGACAAGTGTCAGTTGACACAAGATGGGAAATGGAAAATTTTGATTAAATATTATGAAGAATTGTTTCACTCTGAAGGTGATCAAATGGTAGGTGTACAAGAGACTGGAATTTCCACAGATTCCTTTGGATAATAATGTTCCTTCTCCTTTCAGGACAAAACTAACAATTTCAAGATTGAAGTTGCAGTTCCTTACATAGTGTTTTGATTTTTATATTTAACACAAATTAGCTGTGGCTGCCTCTAGTTCAGAGTGTGGCAGGCACTGGAGACAGTGTGATGGTACATGTGTACCTAGTTGGAGCACTTGCCCAAGAAACAGAAAAACTTGCTTAGTTTTCCTTCTCAGCACAATGAGTGCTACTTCACATTTCCCACTGCCCTATCCATCAGGATGAAGACTTTAGTTGCCCTAGGTTGCACTTCCATACAATGGTTATAGCACCAGCAGCTACACAACTACAAAATGTTGTGGCACCAAATGGAGTAAGGGTGCGTTTCTGTGAGGTGGGGCTGAGACTAACCTTCAGCGTTCAAGTAATTCTTGGGCTTTTGCTGTAATGAGAGGTCACTGGTTGGACATTTTATGTGTGGAGTGAGTACATGCTACAGAGTGTGGAAAGCTGGAATGCTTTTGCACTGGTGTTGCTACACAAGAAACTCCAAGAGTATGCCACATTTAATCACAGAGTACAGGTAGCTAGTTGTTGGGGCATTGCACTGTGAAAGACTCAAAGTCTTCAATTGTTATTGTCATGGTTTCTATCTGATGTAAGTTTTGTGTTCAGCTTGTCCCAACAAAAAGAAGGACAGTTGCCTTCACAATCTGGGCTGATAAATTAGGGGGTGCCTCCAAGCTTTAGATTGTATCTAGGCTGAGAGGAGAGTCAGTTCCAGAAACAGCTGCCCTGAAGTTTTCTGTCTAGTGCAGTGGATATCTTGCACTAAACTATGCTTCAAAATGTAGCATCTAATCAATTTTACAGTGTTTGAGAGAACAGTAATGTTCAAATCACCTTTTTTTTTTAACAGTTCTGCAACTAGGTTTGTGTCACAGAATTGTCATCCCTAAAATGCTTGCTACAGTTGGTTCTTAGTACATAAGACAAACCTATCCTTTATTTAAAATGTAAAAAAGAAAGTCAGTGATGTCTGTTTACCTAGAGAACTACATTTTCGCACATAGCATAGTTTTCTTTCAGTAGAACAAGCTGGCAGGGATAAGTATTCTGACATTAGAAAAATTAACAAGCCATCAAATCATGAACATGCTGTACATACACATTTGGTTTCCTTATGAGCACCATATATCTATTGAATTCTTCGGTTTATATTAGGAATATTTGGATGTATACTTAGATGCCTTGATTATACTTAAGCATCTATTTCCATGTGTACTTGATAGTAAAATTGAAAAGGGGGAAACTGCCATTCCCTTATCACCAATTAGCTGGTTCTTTGTCAATACAGCACAGAAAACTTTTCTCTTTTGTTTTTCCATGTCTCAAGAAGTACTGAGGTTTTGTCTTAATGGTGTATGACTCAGAGTGCTATATGTAAAATCCATAACTAAAGGGCTAAAAACATATGTAATGCTGTAATGCACTTGAAAGAAAAATGGGAGAGTCTGAAGATTAACTCGGTGTTTTGTATTTCACCTCCTTTGTTCCTTTTCCACTGAGTTCAGAATTAGAAGAATTAGTAAGTTCAGCCACAGGAAAAGTTTGATAATGTTGACTGAGATCTCGACAAATAAATATATTTTTTTTTAATCAAAAGGGTGCAATGAGAAATCTCTTCCTTTAAACATTTACTTATATTTGTATTTTTATTATTTTTTTAATTTGTATTTCTCATTTCCTCAGTCACAGGATGCAGTCATAGGAATTATGTTATTTATGTGTAGTAACATTTTTGGTTTGCAAGCATGAACATTGCCTCCTTGTACATAGCTTTTTGTACAAATGACAGTACTTTGCAAAACTATGCATATTAGTAAAAACAAGTGGGTAGCACAAATTTAATACTTAGTTTCTTTGATTAACAGGTGTTAGTGTCTGTCCAATCCCTAATACTGGTGGCAGAACCATATTTTAATGAACCAGGCTACGAACGATCACGAGGAACTCCAAGTGGTACCCAGAGTTCCAGAGAATATGATGGAAATATTCGACAGGCAACAGTGAAGTGGGCAATGCTTGAACAAATCAGAAATCCACTGCCATGTTTTAAGGAGGTATGTTTTGTGAAATGCTGTAAATACCTTGATTATATTGATTACATTGATTATTCTGAGTGTTAAGAATACTGCAAATACTTGAAAGCATCACGTGTTGCACAAGATGGTGGGTTTAGCTGCCTTTTTATTCCCTGGGGCAGCTGGCTCTAGAGATGAAGTGAATAAAGATGCACCTGACTTCCTGGGATTCAGAATTTGGGACTGACCTACAGGGAAACTTGGTACACAGTTCAGTAAGACATAGTTCATACAGTTTTGCTCGTTCTTAATACTAGGTGGTATCTTCTACATTTCATATGAAAACCATTGCTTATCCCTACAAATGGGCACTTGGCATCTGTTAGCATAGCTAACAAGAAGTGTTTTTTTTCCAAGAAATATGAATTTGAAGCAATTATTAGGAAGCACTTCGGATACACCAAAACATTGCAGGTTGGATGAAGACTTTAAAACAAACACCAGCCTGAATATAATTTATGGAAGAATTTGAAAAGCATCTATGCTCATCTAGAAATCAACTGTTACTGAAAACAACTGTCTTGATGCTGATAAAAGTATCCTTCATGCATTCACAATTTGTTAAACTGATATGAAAGAAATCAAATTTGTTCACTTCATGAAAACAGACTAGCATCATTTGGAGGCAGTGGGGGATGGGAGAACAAATTGACCTTGCCACTTACTTTTAAAGTATTTGAAGGATTTATGGAATTGAATAACAAAATTAAAATATCCAGGGCGACCATTTCATCCCTGTGATGGATCTTGGTCTCTGTAGTTGTTTTAGGTAGCCTGGGATAACCTGGAACCCCACAAACCACAACAGCATCATAAAACAATTTAATTGTTAGGGAATTCTCTCACAGTCTCTCTACTCCAGCTCCTTTCTCAAAGCAGTTCAATTAGATCTCATGGACTTGAACATATATATATAACGGATTCAAGGGAAAAAGAGTGGAAGATAGACTAAGTAAGATGTGTGAATATTAATGCAAAATGGTGTGTCAGACTTCAGTCATCTCATGGTACTAACATCACATGCACAGAGAAAAATGCAATTCACTCTGAACTACTAAAACTGTTGCTTCTTCTGAGTTGAGGTATGGAACCATCTTGTAGCACCACCTATGATTTCAATAGTCTGCGTGTGAAAATGCTGAGGAAAGCATAATTAATTTAGGATTATGCACATTGCTAAGTGTGGCATCTGTGTGAAAGAGTAATCTCTTATCCCTTCATTGCTGTCCATAAAAACATCCTTTGGAGTGCAAAAAGGTTTTTCCATTAAAGTTACTGTGTCTTGTGGAATAAGAAATCACAGGTGCTTCACCTGCATAACAGGAGTGAAATAATGCAGGTGGAGAAGGATGTGCAGTGTACTCTGGTGTTCTGAATTAATAAAGAAAAATATGTGGATGTTCTAAAATACCTCTTAGATGTTTTGAAGACCATGGTAAAGGTAATCTTGTGACATAATCAAATAGCCTCTGCTAATAGGCCCTTTTTTCAGTCTTTCTTGTTTTGCCCAAAAAAGTTCTCAAATTAGTGAGTGTAAATTAATTGAAGACACCATCAGTTGGGGGCTTCCTGACAATTGTGCTCCGTCTTTCTTTTTACACGTAGAGAGATGAAGGATATGCAACACTACAGTGTCTGGCAAATGACTCCCAGTTGCTATTACTGCACTTTTCAAAAGAAGCTCATCAATATTGTGCTTACTCTGCATCTTAGCTTTTGTTCTAACTGTATGTCAAAAGCTAACATCCTGCCTCTCTTCAGGAAGAAAAAGGAATAAGATGCATCCAGATGGAAGACTTGTTGTTTCCTGAGAAAAGCTGATTTAGCATTAGCAAAAGGCAGATGTTGAAAGCAGTACAACTGCTAACTTTCTAAATGTGGTGTGTAGGCCGGGGCTGAGTTGCACTGAGCCACAGGCATATGTGCAAATGAAAAGCAGCACAGACAGGTAGAGAGCAGTTTGCAGAGGTATGGGGAACATTTTAATCTGCCTTTTGTTACCTGTGAACAGGCAAGTGTTTTGCTGTGCAGGAGAGAACTGGCCAACACTTAAATGCTTTGCATCCACGTTGCTTTGTTTGAGTTAGATAACTACAGTTTTCCTCAATTTCCAAGGTACAGTTTTCATTTTTTTCCTGAGCTCTGGTCTTTAGGACAATATACTGAAATCCTCAAGATTCTGAAAAGAAATTTAAAGGTTTCCGTAGCCTGCTCCTGTAAGGAGAAGTTTGAGGCTAAGATAGCTTGCTTTGGAGTTAAAATTGCAATCACACTAGTTTAACCTTGGAGTCCTACCCAGTGCCTTACCAATTTGTGCAGTGTGAGAACTTCCCTCAACTTCTCTGTCACTATGTAAAGTGTCATGTGTCTTTCTTCACGTATCAAAAAACAGACAGTATGCACTGGAAGGCATATTTTTCTCTGATGCAATAGCAGAATTTTGGAAGGAAGCAAGCCTGTGATCCCATCCAAATGAAAATGCATCTCTTGTGTAGACTATCTGATCACTTCTCTGAGAGACTGGCTTGTTGTAAAGACATCTAGAGATTTTTGTGGAACCTTGTGTTAGGAACCTTAGCAGTGTGATCATTCAGTAACATAAAGGCAAAGGCATCCTGAAAACTGCGATCTAAGAAAATACACATATTTCAGCTTTCTAAGATCTTTTGTCTTCTCAAGTATGAGCTGGCTTCCTTTCAGTGACTTAAATGACAAGTAGTCTCAGGAGATCTAAATTGCATCTTTGGGAGTTCTTCCAAGTTCCATTATGGATATAAGGAATGTGTCCAGAACTGAAGTCAATTATGTTTTCAATATGCAGTTTTTCTTTAGACAGATAGCTGTATTATCAAACCTCTAGAGGGAAAGATGATTTTGTCAGTTATATTGCAATAGTTCCAAGAACTCTCTGTGCTCAGTAAAATGTATTTGATTTTTATTATTTTTTTTAAGCAGGCAGAGTGTTAGAAATCCATTTGAAAAAGCCGACACTAAGCAGAGTTTCACACCTTCAAAAGGTTGATTGTTCTTTTTTTTTTTTTTTAACTCAAATCTGTACAGAAATACCAAAATTACTGTGCTATTAACTACTTCTTCCCACTCAAACTGGGCAGTTCAACTACTGCCTGGGAATTCTACTGTCCCTGGTGATAGTGCCTCTGTCTAGGATGTGTAACTGTGGTTGTATCTTTTCCATTGCAGCATGTATGATCCTTCTCTATGGAGAAGCATGTTATGTTCCAATACTCATGCTATCTGCATGGTTTCTGCTTGTTTTTTGTTCAGGCAGCAAGTGGTTAGTGACAGGAGAAGACACAATGTTTATGCTTCCTGCCTACACTTTACTAAAACAGGACTGTGATAGCAGTAGTAAAAGCCCTAATGTTTTATCTCTGTAACCCTGCCCCTGTGCAAACATAAATGTCCATACATAGTGCCTGCATACCACATACTGAGATCATCTTTGAGCTGAATAATGTGTCCAATGTTCTCTTCTTGCTTTTTCTTTTCCATTGTGTGAAATATATTTCTGGCACTCAATTTACCCTTTACCCAGATAGTACAAGTGAATGCTGAAATGGCAGGCCGCATGTAGATCATCAATTCATAAAGACTGGAAGAGAAGTTCAGGCCAACCACCTCCTCAAATCAGGATCTGCTGGATTCAGACCAGGCCTCTCAGGATTTTTCCAGTTGGGTTACCTCCACCTGGTTCAGTGCTGAGTTATCTTCATACTTATTTTTTCTTATATCCAGTTAGACTTGTAAGGGTCTTCCACATTTTGTATTGTTGAAGTACATGGTTCTTAGGCAATGATGAATACTGTTCTTTTATTTGGGATGTTTTCTTGTAGGTCATCCACAAACATTTTTACTTGAAAAGGGTGGAGATCATGGCTCAGTGTGAGGAGTGGATAGCAGACATACAGCAGTACAGCAGTGACAAACGGGTAGGAAGGACTATGTCACATCATGCAGCAGCTCTGAAGGTGAGACATGCTTTTATAATCATGTGTTCTTTAATCCAAAGGTGACAAATGGGAATTAAATTGCTCCACAGCTCAGTTTTATAATAACAGTAATAGAAAACCCCAGCAACTTTAAAACATGTAAAGAAACCTAAGTTTCCTAATTGTCAAGAGGTAAAGTTCCACTTCCTCAGTACTTTTTTTCTTCAGGTTAGATTTTCCTTTAGTGTCTGCCCTGCTTATTTTCCTGTAAGTACTTATATAAGATACAGAGGTTTTTTTCTCTCTCAAGGTGGGTGGAGGGTTGTGATAAAGAACTGAAAACAATTCCTTACCAGAAGTTTGCTGCAGTTATGTTCCCTGTCTTTAAATTGCTTTTAGCATCACTTCTTCATTTTTCAATCACTACAAGGACAGTACCAATCATTAAACAGAGAGGGAAGTTTGTTCAGGCATTGAAGCAGTGCATACATGACTTCTCTACTTAATACTTTTTTTTGCCTTATATTGTCTAACATTGTGAGAAGTGTTGTATTAGCTGTGGTCTTCCACACTGACCTCTTCCTGTATATTCAGCGTCATACAGCTCAGTTACGGGAAGAACTCCTAAAGCTTCCCTGTCCTGAGGGACTGGATCCAGACACTGATGACTCCACAGAAAAATGCAGTGCCACAAGTTCAGAAGAGACGATGTTGCACGAACAGGTTAAACCCAGCAGCAGTAAAGATATCCCTTCTGATTTCAAGTTATGAGTTGCATTGACATGGACTTTCTAGAAACAAGGCTTTGAAGCACAAGCCAAATATGTCAATATTTGTATGTAAGAAGCTAATTATGTAATAGGTAATGAAATTGAAACTATACTATGCCCTTAAGGATATACAGTTTAATTCAAGATGATCTTTTATTTACCTGTACAAGAGTGTAAACTTTTTTGTGCTTTTATTTTTCAATTGTGAGAACCACTGATTGGTATGTTTAAAAAGTTATGTATACAAGAAATGGATAAATCACTGATATATAAGGGAAACTACCTTAGGAAAGAATGTTTACTGAATGTTTATTATTTTTTTTTACTTGTAGAGTGAGGGCGGTTGTAACAAAGAATATATATTGGTCATTCTTACAGCTACTATTTAAAGTCAGAAAATTTTCACTGAATTTGATAGATTTTATGTTTGGCCATATATTCATGCTCATATTTGACTCTAAAGAAAACCTCCTGTATACTTCAATAAACGTTAAATGGACATGATCCCTCTTTTATGATTTACTGGTACATTTTTAAAATAAACTGCCATAAAATACATTCTAGCTGAAGACTTGCACTTGTTTGACTGAATTCATTACAGTCAACACATTTAATGTTGTGCTTACTAATTCTAAAATGCAGATTAAATAAATGCACATGGTTTTACCTCGTGCCAAAATTTGGACTTCTGAATTCATCTTTGGTTTGGCTATTTTATGCAAGCTAACAGTATTCTAAATTTCTTAAGGGCTTTTCTGGAACAGAGTCTCTTCTTGGTTGAAATGTCTGATTTTTACATGATCAGACTGTGCTCTGATGGGGAGTAACGGCGTGCCATGCAGGATGCTTACGTTCTGTAGTCCTAACTGTAAAGATTTATTTCCAATTTTGTACTTGCAGCCGTGGATCTCTGACTAAAAATGGTAAAGGATTTTCTTGATTTAATAATCAAGTTTTGCTTTTAACATAACATGCATTGCTATCACTCTTCAGAAATTTTGACCAGTCATTGAAGGACTAAAAAGTTATTACTGGTATCACCTCAGACTAATGATCTGTTGTATTATGAATAGTATAAATCAGGCAAAACCGAAGCTTTTTTGTTTTCTATTTGTTCTTTGTTTATAAGTATCATGCTGGAACTTTTTGACTTTTTGTTTTCCAATGTATTGTTTCTAATCATTAAAAATGGCACCAACTGAGGCTGTGTTCTTATGGTGACAGTGAACAAAGTTTGATAGTTCTGACTGAAGTAAAATGTTTCTGTTGCATGGATATGTTGTGTTAATCCAAGGCTTGTCCTGACTGTACATACTTCTCAAAATAACATAGGCATGCCCGCATTACTTCAGGGGATCTTTAATCAAAGAGCAAAACAAGCTGCTCTGTGCCAGAGCTGCTGGTTAACGTGCCACATAGTCCAAGTGTTAGAACTTCACCAGTGATAAAACAGCACCACATTTTTCTAGATGGATGTTTACTTCCCTTCTATTACTGCACAAAATGACTGTGATATTCTTGTAAAGGCTCCAAAGGCAAAATTATCTGAAAACTTCCAGCTGTGTTGGTGGCTTCCATTAGAGCTCTTCATTTAGTGCTTGAACTATCTGCCTACAGGAGCATAGCCTTTTTATAAAATCCTGGCACTTGTACCAAAACTATATGTATCAGACCTGAAGATGCTTATTAAACACAGAGACTTTTTTTTTTTTTACCATTAAAAACCAGCATTGAAATAAGGACCTAATGCATTGATTTGATTTTAAAAGGGTGGCTAACATGGTTGTACATTTTTCTTCAGCGTGTATTTATGGTGTCATAGCAATGTTGCCTAATTAAGCAGATGTAAACAGCTGCATGGGATATTAAACTCTAATTTGTGTCCACGTTACAAATTATTTTTTGCTCTAACCTGAGCTGGAGTGGTATTGTACCAAATTAATGCAGATATTCAAGCCTTAGTAACTTGCCACAGTTACAGCTGAGTAAACTGATCTTGGCAATAGATAGGAAATAAACATTTTCAAGGTTTTAGCTATAAAATGCAAGGTAGCTGTCTTACTTTGCAGCTGAATCACAGTAAATCCCATAAGTTATACAGACAACTGAGTACTTTTTTTATCACATCTCCTCATCTTTTATCATTTTATCAAACTGAATAGAAACCTGTACAGATAGATCAGTTTCTAGCCAGTACATAAAGTGTTTTAAGAATTATTTTCAAAAGCACAAAGGTCAGGAAACTGCTAATTAGATCATGACAGAATATTACCACATGGAGTTTTGTCCTGCCTTGGCCCAAGATTCACCTCTGACAGGTTGCCATGTTGCACAGAGTAGGGTGTTACCAGATACTGGAATCACTGTAGCCACTTTGCCCAAGGGAGAGCGCACCACATAAGTCAATAGTCCCCTGATGCTTCTCATTCAAAAAAAAAAAAAAAACCCAGAATATTATTAGAATAAGAATAATGGTATCATAGAGTTGTCCAGGCTGGAAGAGACCTCCCAAGGTCATCTAGTCCAACCCCTCCCTGCAGTCAGAAGGGATATCCTCAACTGGACCAGGTTGCCCAGAACCCTGTAAACAACTTCCAAGTTTCATTCCTGTAATTGGATATTTAGGTAGTAGCAAAATAAAGTATGTGTGACTATAGATTGGCTCTGCAGCAGCCTCTTTGGCATTGTTGTTTGGGCTTTACTGCTGTTTTTCTTCTCTAAATCTCTGACAAAAGTTAAAGGTAGGGATGGTGCCTGTCTGCTAGACTGTCAGGGAGACTTCCTTGCAGCGGATAAAATCATGTGAATGTAGATAAAACTGGCCTACTGCTAGCTTCTAGGGAACTTCAGTGTGTGTCTGCCATCATCACGGTGGTTGGATGATTATCCGTTAAGCAGCAGTAGAGCATGAATTCTTTAAATAAAGCAAGCAAGATCCCCTACAACACAGGAAATGAATGTACTATACTGCTTATGCTGGCTTTAACCTCTGCTTGCTATATCAAATACAGCATTCAGGAATGGCAGGAATCAGGTTGTAAAAGGCATTAGTACAAAACAATCTTCTTCATGCAACTATGTAATCCTACATATAAACTGTTTATTAGGATGGCTTTTCTCTCCCAATTTCTGGTGTGAACATAAGCAAATGATCTCTTTTACACCCTGAGGCAAACGGTTTGGTAAGAAAATAACCATATCAATTTACCTTGTTTAACCTATAAATGTCTGAACCCTGTACTATGCTATGTTACCCTGGATCCTTGTGGTAAGGGGAATTACTGAGGCTTAGGTTTTCAGCTGGAATTCCTCGGGCATGTCTTCATTTTTACATCCATGCTGCCTTTGTACTACTGTGGCTTAGAAGTCTTTTCCTTTATTTGCTTCTCCAGAAGCCAGTTTCCATCATCTTGCCTCCCTGGACTGTCAACTCTGTGTAGTTACAAAACAGAAACTAGAGACATTTTTCAATGGAAAGAAGGCATAGATATACATTTATCTTACCATGAGGAATAAATAAGGCATAGATCTACATTTATTTTACCATAAGGAACAAATATGAAGTATAGAAACTATTTCAGATACATGTTCTTAATTTTTTCCCCCTGCTATGTATATACACACATGTAGGTTGAAATGTATTAAGTCTGTCAGCTACTTGTCTTTGAAAAGGAGTTTTCTGAGCTTTGCTCAGAGATAGTGACATTCAGTGGAATTTGCATGTGTTTCTACTGGAACATGATAGAAGTTTCACAATTACTAAAACAAAACACAGGTTAAAACTTGTCCTTTTCCAGACATTTTGTTGCCACTGCTGTTTGATTCTCATAGAACATAAATGCAGGCAATACAATATATACCCAGTGAATTGTTTTAGAGCTCTACTGTAGCAATCTCAGCACCACCTCTGCTTTTAATAAAGGCTCAGAAAACAAATACCAAACCACAATGAGCCATCTTGATTGAGAGAGGGCTCTGTGTTGTGACTTGTCATCTCTACAGGCTGCAGTCTCTTCTGTGCTTCTTACTTGAGAAGCAACTTTTCAACTCTTGCAAAGTGATGACCTGGTCCACTTAGTTCTCTAGCTGTATCAGTGCTACTTACTCTTTACATTAAGAGTGCCTATAATCTCCGTATCATTTAATAATTCAATACTATGGCTTCTAGACATCTTGTCTAGACCATGATTTTGCCCATAAAGGTTTGGTCAGATGCTCCTTCAGGTTCCTTCCAAGCTAGTATTCTGTAATTCTATGATCATCCTCAAATGTCTGGAAAATATTGATGCTGTAGTCTAACATTTCTGTAATTCAGATTGGTAACAACCTTAAATACAAAGTTTACCTGTCCAGAAAGGAAACAAAGCAGGTTCTTTATCAGTCAGAGACCATGCAGAGTATCTAGCAGGTTATCTGATGGGAAGATAACTGAGCTAACCTTGGGATGTATTGCAAGCAGAGCCCTAAGAAAATCTGGGAGTTAAAAAAGGCGTGTTCTTTTTCTTCTTCAAGGGCATTTAGAAGTGAGGTAACTGGTGAGACTTGCACACCATAGAAGCTGTTAAACATCAAAAGTAATGCCCCAAATTATACTTAACCCAACTATAAGTAAATACAAATATAAACCAAATAGAAATTTGTATATGCAAAAATAACAAGCAGGCTGTTCTACTAGGGTTGCTAGATATGGTTTTATATGAGGAACATGTTTCTCAAACATCATGTCTCACAGCATTTTAAAACCTTGAGATGGTTCCCTCTTGCCACTGTTGTGCTCCATATTTCCAACGTAACCGCTTTTTGGGTTTTGGTTTGGTTTAGGTTTTTTTATTTATCCTGCACCTCCATTCATTGTTCCCTTTCCTACCTCCTTACCCTCATCCACAGATAGGCACAAAGCCTCCAGTAGTTCATCAGCTCTTTGCATAAAGCTCTATGGGAGGAAAGTAACCACATCTTAGTCTCCTAACAGCTAATATATGAACACAATAAGAAAGTAACACAGCCAACCAGAAAATTAAACTAAAATCATTAAAGACTGCATCTATTCTGTTACCAAAACAAATAGGAAAAGGAAAATGTAGGGTTTTCCATCTTCACAATTATCTTTCAGATATTTAAACAAGTATTTAAAAGAGGTATGCGATTCAAAAAAAAAAAAAAAAGGAGAAACCACCAGAAAATGTCTTGCAACCTACTCCTAAGCAATGGTGTGGACATCCCAGTAAGTCCTATTCCCTCACCGTGAAAGCAAGTTTCCAGTCACAAAGAAACTTTGCCCTTAAGTAAATAAGCAGTAACCACATCAATGCAAACTTCCAGGTCCTTGTCAGTCATAGAATTATAGGATGCACAGGGTTGGAAGGGACCTCTAGAGGTCATCTAGTCCAATCCCCTTGCAGTAAGCAAGGGCATCCCCAAATTGATCTTAGATTGTTCACACCCTCATCAAGCCTGACCTTGAATGTCTCCAGGTTGGGACCTCCACCACTTCCCTGGACAACCTGTTCCTCCAGTGGTTCACAACCTTCAAATTCCTTTTGTATAAAACCTCTAGTTATAATAATAAGCTTATTTTTACAATTACTTTAAGCAGCTAGTTGAAAAAATTAGCTGGGTGACGCACGGCTGTACAACAGGCTTGGCTCAAGCACAGCATAACACCTGCAGGATATTGACACTGCACAAGGGGTAACAGCGTGGTTAACCTGTAGCAAGATCTTAATCATTTACACATGCACAACCAGCCTAGCCAAGCACCAGCATCCTTGCACCAGGGAGGCCAGGGTGCCAGGTCTGCGATCATGCAGGCTGCAACAATTCTGCATTGTGCTAGCTCCAGCCTCCATCCTGGCTATAGAGTTTAGCCAGAGTTAGAGTTGAGGCTGCCTGAAAGCCTTGCAAATGTTTGCTGGCAATGTACTGTGGCAGCGTCTCAAGAGGAAATGGAGGTGACATGGCAGATCAAATCGTCAACAGCAAAATTGCTGGTAAGGAATTTACACACTTGCCAATAGGACCCATCCTCTCAACTACTAATTGTCACTGTGCAAATCCCAACTGGATTTTGAGGCAATTTCAAACAGTGCAATTTGGTGTGATACAAAATTGAGAGAGGCAGGCCTTCAGCTCAGCAGCAGTCACAAGAGAAATCATGTGACCATCTGGGCTGGATGAATTTTGCCGTAGGATGTGGGTTTCTGGATAACTCCCAGAGCATTACAGAAGCCCTAAACTAAGGAAAAAATATTTCTTCCAGATTCAGTTCAGCACAGCTCCCATCTCTCTCATGGTCACTAAAGGAAACAACAGAATGTGCATACAGATCACAGACACTGTAACTCCTGCTGTTGTATCTCCCAGGGAGGCTTTAAAGACTAGGACCATGAAGGATCTAAAGTGGGACTACCTGATTAATATGACAGGACAAAGACAAGGTGGAAATTATGTCCAAATGAGGATTAAGCTCAATAAAGATCTCATTCTATTTTTTTTTTTAATAGTAATAACATAAACAGCAAAACCCCAAACAAAACAAAATGAGAGGGAAAAAACCACAACACTGCCAATACATACACAGTGACAAACAATCGTTGGTAACAGCAAGTGGTGACCAATGCAGAAGTATCCTGGAGGACAAAATTGCCTGTTGTATCTGCACAGCCTAGTAATGTGTTAAACCTATTTCCACTTTCTTCTATCTGTTTCTCCAAGAAAATAATTCATGATAGAAAACAAATAGCCAGATGAAAAATGACACACAGTAGGGAACTGAACATCAGTACCTTGTATCAGAGAAGAAGCCAAGCCATTTAAACAAAGAAGGGCAGAACAACAGTACATGGCTCCTGATAAACTGTATAATTCGTGAAAGATGTTTCTGTCTTGAAGAGCTCTCAAGAGTCTCTTTTGCTAACAGAAATAAATGAAGGATAGCACAGATATTTCAAGACTCCATGCAGAGAACTGCAGTAGAATGCCAAATTTGATGTATGCCTAATGCAAGACAAGGATTAATTATCTGAATTAACACAGTTGAGATACTGCTGTCTTCCTGAAAATGTTTGTATGACTTCTGTATTTTTAATAACTGCTTTAACTATGCTTTTGCTTTTACTTGCAAATATATTTTCAGCCACAGGATCCAACCACAAATGTTTCTCCATTGCCAAGCGTGCCTTCAAAGGCAGCTGTCCAGTCACTGTCACTACAGACTAACCATGACTGTAAACTCATCCAGTTTTCATTTTGCACATTCCAGCATTCTGACTTTCTATGCATCAGAGCCCCACTGAGGCAACAAAACAGTTCTCAGTGCCCCAGCATTCATCACTGGCTACAGTTAAACCTCCTAGTGGGTCAGGATCAGGAGTTCCACCACAAAGCATGCTTGATCTGTCATACAGAAATTATTCTCTGTTCATTCCCAAATACTACATCCTATGACTGACACAGTTTAAACTGCCAGCAGTGTTTGCCTCAACCCTTGCCTCCTTTTTATCAGACTGAATTTGTTCCACAAGCCCTCTGGGGAAAAAAATGCTACTACTTACATTTTTCCTAAATTTAAAGTATTTCTGTAGTTGAAAAGCTTTTGCTTAAACAGCCTTTGGGATTTTGTTCAGTTAGCATATGTAAAGAAAGTATTTCAAAGTTCTTGTTCTGCATCACCTTTTTCATCATAGTTTACGCCTCTGTGTATGAGTTGTTATTTAGATGACATCTAAGGAAAAGGACAGCTCTATGTGAAGTTAAGGAAATGTTTCAAGTGTCATTTTGAGGGACACATCAGAAAAGATTATTTGCTCTCTGATTTCTCGTTAAAATGTGATTTCAGTATTCACATGACTATTCTGTATCCGAAGTCCTCTGCACAGAGTCCGTTTGATCACAAAAATGCTAACGAGCTAGCAGTGATCAACCTTTGGCCCTTCTCTTCCCCAGTCTCAGTTCCATCGATGACTACAACTATTCATTAAATATGTGATCCAAATACTCTACCATTGTAACAGTTTAGACAGTTTAGACTCTGTGCTTCAAGCTAATTGCTTTCTCCCTTTTGTCTCTAGTTCCAGTTAAGTAGCAATGTTACCATGGATACCCTGCATTTGTAGCTTATTTCAGTTACAAGACATAATTTGTACATTTTAATTTACTCAAAACCAAAATAATTTCACTATAGGTGAAGAAAATATGGAGGGAAACTGAGCATAGGTCATGCTTCACTTTAAAAAGTCTGGCTGTATCCAGTTTCTCTCATACCTGCAGTAAAACCATTAATCATCATAAACCAGTTTTGTCTTAAAGGAGAGGTAATAGATTTTTCCATGTAAATCTCTTCATTGCCATGACAGAATGATGTCAGAGAATCTAAATAGGTGATCTAATAAATTTTCCTTTTGGAACGTTGCTTAGGGTTAAAGGTGGGCACACACACAACACAGGGTGTGATTGATATGAGCTGCAGGTAAGAAAAATTCCATTTGAATTTTTGTAAAATATACATAAGTACTATATTGACACAGATATGATTTTACAGACTGATAAAAATATACACGTAACTTAACGCAAGATCTTTCTAGAATAAAAATACAGCTCCAGATAATAGTAAAATTTTCTGAAATTTCTAAAAAGCAATTAAAAAAATAACTTTGTAAGGTAATAATTTCATTCCTTTTCTTAAGGACCATTTTTCATCACCATTTGTACATGCACACACATTTGAACACAAAAATTCAGCTGAAATTAGCTTTTCATCTAATTTGGCTATATGCATAAGAATTCTCAAACAATGGAATAGCAGTACATGTTAAAAGCAGAGTTTTATTTCTCCCCTCAAAAGGAACCAGCCTTTCCTGACTTGCATCCTATACTTTAACTAAAATGTGGCTATTTACCAAAACCCTGCAGCAGCATAGTAAGCAAGTTTTTATGTNTGGCAGAACTCTGACAAAAACTAAAAGTCAAAGCTGTTGCTCCCTGTTTCTAAGTCAAGCTTTGGAACAAATTGCTGATTGTACTTTAAACCCTTTTCCTCAATTCAAAGCTGCACTCCTACACCTGACCTTCCTGATCTGGTGCCCATCTGACTACTGCAGTCACTCTGACACTGTCATCCTTAACCTGATCAACAGCTGTCTGTATCAAAGGAGAAAATCTCAGAAGCTCGGTCCTGCAAAGGGAAAGGTCCTCTGGGTATCAGAGCAATCTCCGAGCAAAGGACAGGACCGTGTGAATGGTGGCAAGGCAAGAGGGCAGGAGTGGTGAGGCCCCTCATTTTCAGAGGCAGCAAGATATCTAGCAAGCTTAGCTTCTTGTGCAAGCACAGCCTCAACTCTTCTTCCTTGCTAGTTTTTAAACTTACCCTATCACAGTTTCCTTCTCTGTTAAAGCAAAAAAAAAATTAATTGCTTTATAGATCTTTAGAGTAATTTGATTCATTACAGCAGGAACTTTCCTATCCTAAATCAACCTGATCCTTTCACCAGTGATGTCTATTCATTTTTGTTCAGCTTGGTTCAGTCACCAATTTTAACTACCTCTACATGTGCCCTGAGGGAGGGAATAAATAAAAGAACAAACAATAAATCAACAGTAAAGCATTCTCCTGAATAGTCACAGAAAGCAAAGAGAAATCTTTCTTATTTCACCCATCTGCATACTGTCCAGGAATCTTTCTGCCTCTCACATGACACGTCAGAATAAACCCCAATTATCTCAGTCACAATTTTTTTCCCCCTTCTTCCTTCTGTTCATCTCTTTCCTAAAGAAAAAAATCTGTATTTTTATAGTTGTATTTGTATGTGAACTCACTGACCTTGACAGAAAACCAAAATCAAATAAAATAATTCTGCTATATCTTGACAGGGACAGCATTATCTCTTCTGATGCACTTTGGCAAGCTTCATTAATTTGTCAATACTGATAGGGGGAAAGGGAAATATCAAATGCATTGTATTATCTATAGCTCCATATTACTTCAGTGGAGGAGGCCACCTTAAATAAGAACAACCCTTGGTAGCAATCAATCAGGATCTGGGTGTTATGAGTCCACAAACCAGAATCTTTAGTGCTGACTGTCAACAGATGCAACATGGAATCAGATTCAAAAAAGCCCACTAACTCGAAGAAGTATGAATTGTTCTCATTAAAGCATTTTAAGCTCAAACGCTGTTAACAGCGATGGAGAGACGGGACTCTACTTGATGCAAGTAAGGTGTCCATTTATTGCGTGCAAAGCACCAGCTTATATACTCTAAAATCCAAAGGTTTTGCATTGTATCAAATAATAATTGGTTAGTGCAACTGTGTACAGCAGTGATTGGCTAGCAACACTTCATCAGAACACAACTCCATATTCAGGACAAAGCTTACATTCTTTCTACTTGACACTGCTTAGCTCCTAGCCACTCATTACCCCTACAAAAACATCTGCCAAGTTTTGTCTCCTTAGACCTTCAGCAGTATCTATCTGTGCCTACCAGTAACTTTATGCTAGTTCAGTTGCATTCTGTACCCATGATTTTTGTCCCACTACAGTCAAAACATCTTTGTGCACCTGTCTCTCAGTACTCTGAGCAAAGGCTAACAAAGGATTTCCTTCACACTATGTTCTTGTTTCCCTGTGTCCTTGATCAATTCATAGATTTTTCCACTGGCTTACCTCACTCTCAGCGCAGCAACCTATCAACTTTTTCAATGTTTACATTGTTCTTCTCCTTCTATATTCTCCTCGCTTACTCAAAGCTTGAGTTCATTCTTTTGAAAAATGGTTCCTTCTGGTAATGTGAAGCCTTTCACTGTAGATTATTTAAGCAGTCTTTAGTACTCATACTTGGATGTCCAATTTTCTTAACTTCCATAGTATTTTCTAGATGAACAGTAAAAGCTTAAATATTTTTCCTAAAATGGCACCATAATTGATTGTCTTCCATCTAAATTATTTTTCCAGGTCTTCATCATTTGGCCCCTTTTAAGAACAAAATATAAAATGAAATTTAGTAACAGAAATAATTATTCACTTGGGCAACGTGTTAATGTTTAAAAGATAGCAATGATATTAGCACTAATTAAAAAGGAAATATATGCACACATTCACCATATTGCATTCAGTTTATGGATAGATTGAAGCTGACAACCTTGTGTTTACTTTAAGACTCCTTGATGATAATAAAAGTACAATGGTGGGTTTTTTTAATTAAAATACTGGGCCCCATCATCATCTAAAGCTGTGCTAAAGGTTGTTAAATTAAACCTACCAGTTATAGATATATTTCTTCAACCTACAACAAGCAGAAAACAATTACTTCTTTTTTTTTTTTTTTTAAGCTCACAGTACTTTTGTGTGCATTATGTATCTCACTCCAATTGTTTTCTTCCAGGTGCACTGCAGCAAGGCAAAAAAATAGCATTAACCAATCCACAAAACAGTTGTACACAGCTTTTGCTGATGTAAGATTTCTTTCCTCTGTTTTTGACATCCTAGTGACTGCACTGCAGAACTGCTCTAACCACTGCATTTACAGATGACAACATGCTGGTATCTTATTTAAATTCTGCAAGGGTACCATCTGCCCTTATTTGAGCTATGAGGCTGAAATGTCCTTTATTCCAACAAACCAAGAGATCTTTTCGAGAAAGGGATGTAAATTGTGTGGAGGAGGAAAGAATATGGACTAGATTTCATTTGCTTGGAAAATTCTACTGCGCTCCAAAGAAACAAAGCAGATTTCAAAGCCACTGAAGCTTTTGGCCAGATGCTGCCACAGCTTACAGGTGGGTCTTCAGGACATGACTCTCAGCATAAAAATGCTACCATTAACAATTATTTATCTTGTCAGAAACAATAATGTATCAGACCTCTTAAATGTCCACTCCCCACCTCCCCTTATTCATCACTTCCTGAACAAGATACTAGAGCTCTTTATATGCATGTATGCAAATTGGTACAGCCTGAGCCCTCACTAATCTAGCAACAGCCATTCCCATTGCCTATTTACCCTTTCCTCCACAAACACATTCATGCTATCTTTCACACTGCATTATGGACAAACTAAAACAAAACCCTTCCAGGCTTGTCTGCAATGCCACTTCTCAACACTCTTCTTCTCATCCTTTTCCAGTATGTACCATGACAGCTCCTGCAACATACTGATTGTATATACATGGAAGGTTTGCAGCGATTTCTGTTATTTATGTAGCATTCAGATCTTTTCATTAAAAAGATAAAATCAGACAAGATGTAGCTGTTGACACAGCTGGCTTATGAAAACATTCTTTTCTCTGTTTTTTGCTATATTAGCTCTCCCCAGCATACCCAAGTACATCTACTTGTCCTCGTCAGGACCTCTAGGGCACTAACTGGCCACTAACAGCCTTGACCAGCCTCACCTGAGAACTACACATACACCTCTTGGCCCATGGGGCCAGGAACTCTATTTAAGTTCTGCCATCTTGGCCAACACTCTGGTACAGTGTTGGTCTGCAGACCTGTCACACCCTCTTGATCTCAACCCCTGAGCTGGCTTGGCCTTGGATCTGCCTCATCACTGTGACCTGACCACAGCCTATGGGCCTGCCTTGCTCAGGCACTATGGGCAGTGGCCCCTGGCAGTGAGGACACCATCCTGCCCTACCAGCTGTGTTGTGAAGATTGTTACCCAATTCTTCTGAAGAGATTAAGATTTCTAGGCCCTATTTTTAAATGGTTCATTTAAAATAACAAATTACTTCCCAGGCATTGAGTAAGCAAAACAGCTCTACCAGCTGTGTAGTGAAGACTGTTATCCAATTCTTCTGCAGTGATGAAGATTTCTAGGCCGTATTTTTTAATGGTTCGTTTAAAATAACAAAATTACTTCCCAGGCATTGAGTAAGCAAAACAGTTCTACTGCAATACCAAATTTAAACTACTATTTCTCTTACGCCAAGTTTGCATTAAATATGGTATTGTGGCTGCTTCTTTTTTTCCTCTGTCAACAATAGGAAAATATTATAGCTGAAGATGTCGGTGTTACAAAAGTACTGGAAAATGAGGGACTCTGTCCCTAAGTGTAGTGGGTTTGCAGTGACCTGCCCCCCCCACCTTTTAG
>VWZI01009209.1:0-14177 GCA_013396835.1 Psilopogon haemacephalus
TCCGATGCCCATCAGGTCTGCCTCTGCCTGCTCCACCCCGACCCACGCACCTCAGGACTCTCTGACCGGGGTGGGAGGAGATGTGCAGGAAGCCTTTGCACAAAGTAAGTCTCATTAATAGCTTGTCTGGGGTACTCCATTAACCTGACAAAGAGTTGCTCTTGACCTCAGCAAGGCATTGTCACTGTGTCTGATTTTAAATAGAGACTTTGCTAGCAAGAGGTGAGGCAACCATAGAAGTAGTTCAGGTGGGAACAGCTTTTATAAGTCACCACATTCTCCTGCTCCAAGAAAGAGGGCTTCAAAATGAGATCAGACTGTTCAGGATCTTAAAGCAGTTGAGTTCTGGATGGCTTCTGGCACACATTTTCCATGGTCTTTGCATAATTCTCTTTTTGTCCTTCTATCTGATTGGAACATCTCATGATGCAGCTTCTGACTGTTGTCCCTTGTCCTTTTCCTTTGGGCTTCTGAGAAAGGTCCAGCTAGGCTAGACAGGAATCAAGTCTGGAGACCTAAATGAATCCTTCCTTTGTGCTTCCAACAGAGACCTGCCCATCTATACATAATGCAGAGAGGCCAGGATTAAAGCCTGCCTCCTCTAGGCTTTGGCTCTTTGCTCTTTCATAGTGTTTGCAGGAGTTCAGAGAGATTAAATTGGGAAGACTTTTAGAGAGGGAGTGGCTGTCTGAGTGTTTAACAGAGAGATTAACTACTTTGATTTGCATTTCAGTAAGCGGTTGCTAATGGATATCATTAGGGGAAAAAAAAAAAAGAAAAAGAAGAAAAAGAAAAGGAAAAATAAACTTCTTTAGCAGCTGAGGAACTTTTTTATTGGTTGTGGTGGTTTAGCAGTTATCTGCCCCCCCACACTTTGAAATAACCCAGGCTAGGACTCAGTCGGCTGGAAGTTAATAAGTGAAGCTTTGTATTTACAGCTCTGCGCAATATCCGAGCAGATATTGACAGTCTATAACAGATATTCACAGATAGATACAGTAAAAAGGTAATACAGAAACACCACAGCCCTTCCAGAGATCAAAATCCCTAAGAGGGGTCTCTAACCACCCCTACCACCTTCCTCCCCTTCCCCAGTCTTTTCTCACCATCTCTTTCATGCAGCAGATAGGCAAAAGTAGATCAGCCAGGGGGGATTAGCAGCAGGAGAGAAGTTAGTGGAATTATTCAGATTCAGCTACAAAAGGCAGGGAGAAAAGATCCATGCAAGAGCAGCCACAGCCCAGAAAGGTCTGAAGCAGTCTGACTTACCTATATTTGGGTTACAACTCTTAAACATTTTTTTTTTTCTTTCTCAATGAAGCTGTGAGTGCAGCAGCACCATCAGTGCTTTGCTCTCTCGGCCTATAGCCTAATTTCTCATTCAAATCCTCCAATTAGTTCAAACCAGCACATTGCTTTACGTGCAAGCAGTTTTAAAGGATCTGCAGCAGCCAAACCTTGCCAATTCCTGTGAATAATCCAGTCTGGAAGATTAGAGATTCTGTGGGATATATTGATTATTCAGCCGTGTTTGGGACCTGGGGGAGTTAAGCATGCTTTACCCACAGCCTGCTCCTAGGGTTGGAAAATTTCATGCAGCTCACAAGAATCTTTTGTGATTGATGGTTGAGGGAACATTGCCAGGTTCAGCAGGGAAGCACTTCTAGATCCATTATTAGAAGGAGTTAGAAGGCAGCAGCCTGGGGCTGTTTACAGAGGCAATGGTGCTTCCTTTATTAAAAAAATAAAAAATAAATAAAAGAGACAGACAGTAAATTATGGAATACACAAGAAAGTCCTTGAGCTACGGGAGAGGCTGACAAGGTGCAGAGAACAAAATTCCAGGTCAGTCTTGCTGAGGTCAAGTTTGTTTCTTCAACGTTTGCCATAATTATCTGGCAAATACCTGGCAATACTGGAGTGATTAAACAGAGCTCTGGGAACTTAGGGAGAACACTTCATTTCTTCCTCCTCCCCCACAGACACTGTAAATGAGTTCATGCTGGATTTAATCTTGCAGGCTTGGTGGTGTCACCACACAAATGCAAGCTCGATGGCAATGAATAATCTCCACGTATCTGCCATTGGGATTAAATGAAGCATGAGGATAGGCTTCTGCTCCTGCCTGCACCATCAGTAAATGAGGCCATTCTGCAGAGAACTCTCCTGCACGTGTCCCTCATAAGAACTTTGACACCCTGCATTATCACAATGGCAGCTTTCAGCAGGGTCAAAACTGCTTTCAACGGGAAAACTATGTCTTGTGTAAGAGTGGTAACACTCTGCTTTGTCTGCCTCTTGCTTCAGGTGCAAGGAGAAACTTGAGAAATGATTTGCTGGTGGCAGCAGATTCAATCACCAACACCATGTCCTCTTTGGTAAAAGAACTGAATTCTGGTGAGTGAGGCTAGTGGGGTGGGTAGCTGTGGCTGGAGAGTCACCACGCTGACATTGCCCACGTATGTGAGAAAATGAGGGGCAGGAAAAGAGAAGCCAACCAAAAAAAAAAAAAAAAAAAGCAGCTTCAGGAGTACAGCAGTTCTAAAAGCCATGGACACTGCAGCTGGGTGCAGTCAAAACTTGGAGAAGTTTGTTTGTGATTCCACGTGGGGAGAGAGAGATTTGCTCTTTAGAAACTGCCTTCAGGATAGGACACTGAGGACCTGTTGTGAAATGCAGGCTGTAGTATTCTCACCAAAATATCCTGCCTAGTGACTGAGATAAGCAAAAGCTTTGCTGTTCTGTCCCACCACGAGATGAAGACTCTTACCTGTGCAGGTATGTTCACAGGCTCACAGGATGTCAGGGGTTGGAAGGGACCCAAAGAGTGATCTCTTTGAGTCATTTATCATTGAGTCCAACCCCCCTGCCACAGCAGGACCAGACAATCTAGCTCAGGTCACACAGGAACACATCCAGACAGGCCTGGAAAGGCTCCAGAGAAGGAGACTCCACAACCTCTCTGGGCAGCCTGTGCCACTGCTCTGGGACCCTTACAGTCAAGAAGTTGCCCCTTGTGTTGAGGTGGAGCCTCCTGTGCTGCGGCTTCCATCCATTGCTCCTTTGTGAGTGAGATCCTGCCTAGTGACTGAGACAAGCAAAAGCTTCACTATTGTGTCCCACCAGGAGAAAAAGACTCTTACCTGTGCAGGTATGTGTGGAGTAGTGCACTGTTACTTGCTGTGAGGAGGTGGCACTCCCGAGTTGGGGAGGCAGAGAAGCGCTTGGAGAAGCAGGCAAATATCCTTACTCTCGCGGGCGCTGAAAGTGTCACCTTGTGCTTCACAGAAGTGGGCAGCGAGACAGAAAGCAACGTGGACTCTGAATTCGGGAGGACTCACTTTGACGACCTGGTTCCATCCCCCACGTCAGAGAAGGCTTTCCTGGCGCAGATCCACGCCCGCAAGCCAGGCTACCTCCACAGCGCCGCCGCCACCGGCTCCATCCGCAGCGACATGTGCGTACCTGCTCCACTTGCCCTCTTCACCCCAGCTGTCCTGCTGAAAACACTGTGCACCATCTCCTGTTTCCCTCCCCCTCTCAGCTGTGGTTACCAAACAGATTCCCAAATCCAAGCGCTGACAGCTTCCTGCTTAGATAGCAGCGAGCTCTGTAAACAATAAGGGATGGAGCTTAGACTGCCCTCGGGACTGAGCTGTCTCACGTCCAGCTTGGGACACTCAGGGTGCATGGAGGCTGTGGGACAGCAGTGCTGCAGTCCTATTCCCTGCTGATCTAGACTCAGGCACCTGTTGGAAAAAGCTAAGTTTTTAAATGCAAAACATAAGAAAGCTCTTTCAGAGGACCATAGGATTGTTTTGGTTGGAAAAGACCTCTAAGATGGAGTCCAACTGGCAACCTCACACCACCATGCCCATAAACCATGTCCCAAAGTGTCATGGCTACACTTTTTAAACACCTCCAGGGAGGATGATTCCACCACCTCCTTGGGCAGCCTCTTTCAATACATGACAACTCTTCCAGTAAAGACATTTTTCCTAATATCCAATCTAAACCTCCCCTGGCACAATTTGAGGTCACTTCCCCTCATCCCATCACTTCATACTGGGGAGAAGCCTAGAACTGATCCAGCAAAGCAGTTTGTTTTCAGAACCTGAATCAAACAGGCATCTTTCCACTTACTTGTAGTTTGGCCTCCCTGTATCAAAACATTGAGAACTCAGTATGAACCAAAACTTCCCTAGAGCCTTCAGCTGAGTGTGGTCCTTGACCTGCTTCATCCATACCAGACCTCTGGAGAAGCTTCATTGCCAGGGAAATAGTAACCAATGTGGTTGGAGTGAAGGTATCCCAGTCTCCTCGTTTTTGAGGAGAGCTTTACTGGCTCAGGAGGTCATTCATCTCAGGAGGCTGTTTATTGATGGTTGTCTCTAGGGTTACAGAAGATGGAGACCCTTACGTCAGAGCAGATGATGAAAACTACGAGAATGACTCTGTCCGCCAGCTGGAGAATGAACTGAAGATGGAGGAATACCTGAAGCAGAAGCTGCAGGACGAGGCATACCAGGTGGGAGAAGGACACCAACTGCCCCTGTGTCTCCATAAGGGAGAAACAGCAATGCACCACAGCTGCCCAGTGCTCTTCTTAACCTGTCCTGGGCCCTGGGGCACGATCTGTTCTCAGAGGAGCCACATCCCCAGCACTGCTGCTGTTCTTCTCTTCTACAGGCACAGATGCAGCCAGTCTTTGTGCCTGTCCAGGAAGACTGCAGTGCCTGAGGCACACAACAGTAGTTCTTAAGCTTACCAAGCTTGTCAAGTGGGACAAAATTGCCCCACTTAGACAGAACTGTCAGCTCTTATCAGGCAGTGTTTTAACAGCAGTGATTTGCAAGTAGAAACTGGTTTTAGTTGACAGCCACAGGCCCAAAGCATGCAACACCTGAAAGGTCCTTCCCAGTAAGGCTGGTGCCCTCCAGATTATGGAACAGGCTTAAAGAAATCAAGAAAAGGTATTTAGTGGGGACCACTGGGATCATCAGGAGTTGGTTGGATAGTGTCATGTATTCATCCTGAGACAGGTGCTTGGCTTGGGCTCATTCTCTGCACTTTGCAGTCACCTTGTGGTGTTTTGCCTTTCTGTTCCTTCTCCTACTTAGCAGCACTGAGTAGTCTCTAAAGAAAGCCATTGCTTTCTACTTGTGAAAAGAACAGAAGAGGGGAAATTTCAGCTTAGGGTGTCCTATTGATCAGTGGCCAGGTCGACCATTCTCATTTTGCATCAAACCTGTGGAATCTACTGCAGGCAATTTAACTGTTTTTATTCCCATGTACGCTGCTGCATTCATCTGAACAGCCTAAAAAAGGGAAGCTGGTGGTGGCTGTAGCTATCATAACACATTTGCCAGCTATAAAAATATCTGCAAGGAGAGGAACTCCTACTAAGGTCGCTGAGTGGTTAACCTCAGCGACAACGTGGTGACCATTTTCATGTTATTAAATGTCTCACTTCCTGTGGAAGCAGCACATTTAGAAGAACATGGAGGTGCAGCAGAGCATGGGAGGTGGTTGGTCAAAAACCCACTCTTGTTATTTCATGTCTCCAGGCAAGATACTCAAGCCAAGCTCTAAATCAGTGCTTAAAGTATGTGCCGAAAAACCCAAGAACAGGAGTAAATCTGGGACAGGGAACCTCAAAGGAGGCCTCTTTCTCTCCCTTCTTTTATTTTTTTGGTGCATGTTGTAAATAACAAGTGTCTGTAGCAGGAAAACACACATTTGATGCACAGTGCTAACAGTGCTTATCCTCCTACATCCAATTGTGCTGTCGTCAGAGCCTGTTGCTGGATGTGTTGTGTAAGACACTTTTCATTGAGTTTATTTTCAAGGGTCCACAGTTGCTCTGTGTATTTCCAGGCTTGTGCATGGCTTCCTTCAGAATAATACACTGCCTGGCTGGTCACTGCCTTAATTTGTCATCTTCTTGTTTTCTACCCTTTGTTGCCCACAGGTCAGTTTGCAAAGTTGAGTGCAATATCCTTCCCTCTCCTCTCAAGTAAGTATCACTGTGATTTAGAAGCCTGTGTGGAATCGGTCCTCATAATGTGCATTTCACAAGGTGCATTGCACCTGTTGCCCAAGCATATGTGACAATGTCATTTGTTTCCTTTAACCTGTGCTGGGATAGCTGGGAAGCTCTCAGAATCATTTCTAGTTTTCCCTAGTCCTCTGCAGACTTCACCCCCACCCTTTTTATCTTCTTCCCCGGGCTTTTTATCCCTGGGGATGATGACAGATATATTAGCCAGTACAAAGCAAACTTAACCAGAAGATAATCAGATTACATTTCAAGAGACTTGAGCTGAGTTCCTTACAATCCCTTAAGTCTTCCTAGGATAACTGAAAGAAATAATTTCTGGTGAGACCAGAACATAGAATCAGGATCAGAACTGCCTTCTCATATATAGAATCATAGAATCAGTTAGGGTTGGAAGAGACCCCAAAGAATCATCTAGTTCCAACCCCCCTGCCATGCCCAGGGACACCCTACCCTAGAGCAGGCTGCCCACAGCCTCTGCCAGCCTGGCCAAAAACACCTCCAGCAATGTGGCACCAAACACCTCCCTGGGCAACCCATTCCAGCCTCTCACCACTCTCATGCTCAACAACTTCCTCCTCATATCCAGTCTGAATCTCCCCACCTCCAGCTTTGCTCCATTCCCCCTAGTCCTGTCACTCCCTGAGAGCCTAAAAAGTCTTTCCCCTAGTGTGTGAAAAGTGAGTTGGGTAAACATAAAAGCAGGAAACCCACCAGCTGCTGAAGCAGAGAGTGTTGTGGAGGTTTAAAATGCCCCAATCCAAAGTGCAAGGTACTCAGCTACTCTAGGTAGAGCCTGGCAATCCAGACATAAGGCAAGAAGATGAATTTCCTGCTGGCCCATATTCAGGTCATGTTCCTTACACGTGCCAAGCTCAGGGTTGCCTCACTGAGTTCAGTGCCAGCTCCAGCAGTTGTGCTATTTTTGTGAAGCAGCCTGCTCTGAACTTTTGCCCAGGGAATGGCAGACCACACATTTCCTTCTTGCCTCATCTGAAGCTGCAGGGCTCTGCAGTCGTGGCTTCCTAGGAGGGTGCAGTGCCCCTGCTGTGGAGACTGCAGTGAGGCAGTGCTGTCCATCCTGCTGTGGCAATGAAGCATGGAGTAACAGGGCTAGGAAGGGAGGAGAAATCTGAACTAGCACAGGCATTTTCAAAAATGTCTGCTGTGCTCACTCCCTATTTTTTTTTTCCCCACTTTATTTTTCTCCTTAAATCCTCCTCTTCTTGATACGTGGGCGTAAAAAAAGCTGTACAGGAGCTGTGACCAAGCCAACTGGGAGAAAAGGAGCTTTAGCTTTGTGAATTTAACCCTAAAATTAACAGGAGGGATAGGGGTGGGTTTTAGAAATCACTGAGTGGTAAGTAACAGAGAAGAACCTGTGGATTGTTTGCCAAAAAAAAAAGAGGCCAGGAAACCATTTTATGGCATAACAAATCCTTCGAGCCTCAAATTGAAATTAATTCTGGCATTTTGGAAATGCTGCATAACATATCATTGGAGTCTCAAACTGAAATTACTTCTGGCATTTTGGAAAGGCTGCAGTGAATTTACAGCTCCGAGGTTCGTTAGCACTCATTATTTCTTGTACGTCCCAGTGCTGGCTGTGGAACAGAGAGAAGAAGCCTTTAGAGAATTTAGAGTAAGCCTCCTGGGCTCCAGCAAGGAAAGCAATTCATCCAGGAAATTCCAAGCAAATCCAAGCCCTTAGCAAGTCCATCTTCACCCATCCAGTGTCTCACAAGCCACTCTCATTTTCCTCTCAGGGTTTATAATGATCCCATCAAGATGCAGGAGATGTGCCCGTGTTAATATAACCCTGAAATGGATTCCATTAAAAAAAATGGGCCTTGAGCAGCTGAGAGCTGACCTCTTCCACGCCTCTCATTGGCGTTTCTTGGCTGAATTGTGAAGAGCCAAAATGTTCCTTTATTAAAGGATTTCCCAATGACTTTGCAGGCTTCAGCGCCGCAGATGCGTGTCTGGTGTTTGTAAAAGGCTCGTTTAAAGGGTACCTCAGCAGTGTTTTATGGCCCTCTCATTAGACTTGCAGCGCAGGTTTCCTTTCCATTCATCCACCAAATGTTAATGCTAGGTCTTTTTTCTTTTTTTTTTTTTTTTTTAACTGCCCTAGCACAAGGAGATAGTAAATTAAGATCATCACACCGTTTGGGATGCTTAGGTATTAAGGAGTCGGATGGAGGCGTTTGAGTGTGGATAATTAATACAATCAAAGGGTGTCAGGAAGGAGAAGCAGCAAGCTAAACTACCTGACCTTTCTCCGTTCATGGGCTTTAATTCAACTCTCTTTTTTTGATTAATTAATTTGCATTTCATCTCTCATCTCGTAGGCCAGCTTTATACCCGAGATGAGTGGAAAAGAATTCGTGTCAGTAGGGCTTGGTCTTCTATGCTCTTACTAGCAGACTGTACGCAGTGTGATTTGGAAGTGATGTTAGGAAGAAGTTCTTTGCAGTGAGGGTGGTGAGACACTGGCACAAGTTGCCCAGGGAGGTTGTGGCTGCTTCCTCCCTGGAGGTGTTCAAGGCCAGGCTGGATGAGGCCTTGAGCAACCTTTCTAGTGGGAGGTGTCCCTGCCCATGGCAGAAGGGCGTTGGAACTGGATGAGCTTTGAGGTCTCTTCCAACCTAAACCATCCTATGATTCTGTGATTTGGGGTTTCTGTCTCAGGTAGCTCGAGAAGAACAGGATGACCTCCTTAGCTCTGACAGGTCAGGTCTGTACACAGTAGAAATGCCAAAAGCAGAAGCAGGAAATATTGTCTGACTGTAGATCCTCCCATATAGGAATTCAGGTTCTTACTGATGCTTCAGGATATGGAGAAGCACCAAGGAGAGAGATTGATGCACAAGCAGATGAGGCTGTGTGGAAGCTGTAGCAGCAGAATCATCCTTTTAAGGACTTGCAGTTCTTTTTAGACACAGGAAAGGATGTAAATTAAGGATGAGACTTACACATTGGGAGGAGCTCCTGCTGATGACAGCTCTTAGCTAGGTGGCTGAGCCTGTGCACATAATCCATATTTTTGGTACTGGGAAGGATTTCTAGAGTAAATTGGAGAGGAAGCTGGGAATGTCTGTGAATCTGTTAGTGCAGAGCCAGTTACCCCAGGGTCCTACAGCAGAGCAGGCAACAGCCTTCTCCCTTGTGCTAAGCGTTTCCAACTCAGCAGCATCCTGTGAGCTTCTGTTGGCAGCTCCCAGTCCTGTGGCTCACTTTGTATTGGGTTCAGGCTGGCCCCCCTGAGCTCAAGAAAGCTCAATAAATACTCAATTTGATTTGGAAGTAAAAAAAAAAAATGTAAACTTTAACAACAAATAGGAGGTAAGGGGAGTTTTACAGAAGGTGGGGAAAAAAGAGAACCAGAATACAGGGTATGGAGAATGAGGGGAGTTACAGATGATAAAGGGGAGAAGGGAGCAAAATACACAGTAGCAGAACACAGTCTGTGAGGTGGGAGTTGAGTCCAAGCGCTGCAATTGATGATTGGATGGTGGATGAAGCAGGATGCAGGATTTTGGTGATGAAAAGCAGTTAGTTAAGAGTTCCAAAGAAAATGGCTATTATCACCACGTGTTGGCTGGAGAGCAGGTGGTGATCCAGCCGCAGAACAGCGAGGAGCTGGTCAGGAAGGCAGGACCAGAGAGAGAGAGCAGGCAAGATGTGCCCCTCTTTTATAGCAGTCCTTGGCAGGGAGTGGGAAGGGGCTAAAGATGATACCTGGGGGAAGGTCAGACCACCCCCAGGGAGGAGTCGGAAGGCTCCAGGTGGGCTTAACCCTTGACAGTGCAGCTAGGGAAATGGCTTTGTGGTGGTAGCTCTGCAGCAGGGGTGGGATTGTGAGCCCTTAGGGGAGCGGTTGGACTTGCTTAGCTCTTTCAGGGGTACCCGCAGGAATAGGCCAGCTCCTCCTCTTTTTTACTCTCAGCAAAGCGGCAGGCAGAGGCTTTACTCGCGGGCGCAGCACCTGGATCCAGCCTCCTCTTTTAAAAACCCTCCCCTCGACGCTTCTCAACAGGCGAGCTGCAGTCAGACAGACCACGAAAGCTACGTAAGAACCGACGATGAGGAGAGCTGCTTTCGGACAGACGACGACGAAGACAACTCGGCTGCAGACTTCAGCGAAGAGTGGAACCAAGAGGTGCAGCGGCTCTTGGCGAAAACAACCCCCGTCACCAAGTTCTGAGGACTGTAGCACAGTGCTTTTGTTCTAAGAGTTTCTAGTTCGTAGGTGTGTGGTTTTGGTTTTGGTTTTTTGGTTTTTTTTGTTTTTTTTTTTTTTTGACAGCGAGACTTCTGTTTAAAGGCTGACTCCTTTTTAGCTACATCTTCTGTAACCTGGCTCATTACCGGCGAAGCAAACCAGGCTTGACCTCGGCGCTGCTGTTTTACGAGGGGTGGCAGTGTTGATAACTCACCCGAAAACCCTTTGCACATGATGTTGGACCTGTTCAGTTTACAATGCCAATACTGTTTTATAGGCAGGAATTTGATTTCTGAATACTCGGAGCTTTTAGTAGGTCGGGTTTACTATACACTGTACATTTGTTTCTTTGCTCTTTGGTTTGTTTTCCACAGGAGAAGCGACAATTATGCATTTAACACTGAGTAATTATACTCCCGAGTGTATATATCTAGTAGCACCCCCCCCAAAAAGAAACCAACACCCCACAAACCAAACAACAACAAAGTACCAGACTACATTTGCAGTTTGTTTGCGAGTCTTTAAATTGAGGCTTACGCCAAATGGACTAAAAAAATAAGAGTAATAAATCTTTGGAATTCGTTTGGGAGTCTTTAAGGCTTACACAAAATGTATTAGTAAGAATAATGATAAATAAATTGGAATTAATTTGCAAGTCTTTAAGGCTTACACAAAATGTATTAGTAAGAATAATGATAAGTAAATTGGAATTAATTTGCAAGTCTTTAAGGCTTACACAAAACGTACTGAAATAATAATAATAACAATAAATACTTGGAATTTTGTTTGCGAGTCTTTAAGGCTTATACAAAAATGTACTAAAATAATAATGATAAATATTTGGAATTTGCGAGTCTTTAAGGCTTATACAAAATGTACTAAAATAATAATGATAAATATTTGGAATTTGCGAGTCTTTAAGGCTTANTTGGAATTTGTGAGTCTTTAAGGCTTATACAAAATGTACTAAAATAATAATAATCAGGATAAATATTTGGAATTTGTGAGTCTTTAAGGCTTATACAAAATGTACTAAAATAATAATAATCAGGATAAATATTTGGAATTTGTGAGTCTTTAAGGCTTATACAAAATGTACTAAAATAATAATAATCAGGATAAATATTTGGAATTTGTGAGTCTTTAAGGCTTATACAAAATGTACTAAAATAATAATAATCAGGATAAATATTTGGAATTTGTGAGTCTTTAAGGCTTATACAAAATGTACTAAAATAATAATAATCAGGATAAATATTTGGAATTTGTGAGTCTTTAAGGCTTATACAAAATGTACTAAAATAATAATAATCAGGATAAATATTTGGAATTTGTGAGTCTTTAAGGCTTATACAAAATGTACTAAAATAATAATAATCAGGATAAATATTTGGAATTTGTGAGTCTTTAAGGCTTATACAAAATGTACTAAAATAATAATAATCAGGATAAATATTTGGAATTTGTGAGTCTTTAAGGCTTATACAAAATGTACTAAAATAATAATAATGATGATAAATATTTGGAATTTGTGAGTCTAAGGCTTATACAAAATTTACTAAAATAATAATGACAATAAACATTCGGAATTTGTTTGTGAGTCTTTAAATCAGGGTTTATACAAAATGTACTAAAATAATAACGATAAATATTTGCAATTTGTTTGAGAGTCTTTAAGGCTTATACAAAATGTGCTAAAATAATAAATAATATTAATTTTGGAAAAAAAAAAAAAAAACAAACTCTCTCTGATTTAGGGCTAATGTGTAACTTAGGAATGTTTCTTTCAAAATAACCTTAAACAAATCAGCCATAGAAGTTAGTGTAAATATTTTTTTCTTTTTTTCTTTTTTCTTTTTTTTCTTTTTTTTTTTTTCCAAATAGATACCATATACAAAAGGTGACATTCAAATGATATAGAATCTAGTTTTTAAATCAGCACAGATCTTCTTAAAACTGTGAAACTTATGTTTTGAAAATACTCGTTGCTAAAGCTGTTTCTAAACCACAGGTGCCATAAAGATCCCTGAACTGACTGATGTTCTCGTATAATCCTCCATGGTATTGTTCCACTGATGTTTTAGCTTTAGTAAGCATGTGTTCAACAAACTGGCTCTTTCCATCTCTCTTGCCCCTCCACCTCTCTCTCCTCCCTCCCCACCTCCTCCTCCTCCTCCTCTTCCTCCTCCTCCTCCATTATGTTATTTTTCGAGGCCTTCAGCTTTAAATGTACAGGCTTAAAGTGCGCTTGCAACTGTTCTCTTTTGATTTCCGAATGTGTATTGCCTTAGCCAGCCACCAGATGTTCTGCATGCACTCTTGGCAATGTGTGGTGAGACTCTTTGGGAGCTGGATGGAGACGTAGCTGTCAGAGAGAAAGCACAAGGCAAGCCGCCGTTGTTTTGGAAGGACAGGCAAGCAGTTAGGGAATTGGGGTTTTGTCCAGTCTGGTTATTTTTGGAGTTAGGAAGGCATTTCAGGAGAAAGGGAACTTACCTGGCTGGTTTGGATTAGGCAGTGAGACTGCTAGCTGGAGAGTGTTTGCTCTGCTGCGACTACAGACCTGCAGATAGTGCTGAGCAGGGACACAAACTGGCTGCAATGTCCTCCCCCCCCGGGGCGTAGTGCTTGGAAATGGGGATGGCGCCTGCACAGTGCACACTGCTGCTGTGCAGAGAGAAGAGGGAGCCAGGCCAGGAGCAGCGGGACCAGGAGCCAGGCACTAGCCCAAGGCAGCATCACTGAGGTGAGCAGCGTCTTGGCTTGGGACGACCTCTGTGCCAAGGGAGTTTTACCGCCCTGATGGAGTCTTGTGGCTTCCAGTGTCTGGGCTGACCTGAAGTGACACTGCCTGACAGCCCTGCAAGCAGTAGCATTTCATGCAGATATTTCACACCAGCACAGCTGGCCTGCAAGCAAGCGGCGAGATGCCCATCTGAAGCAGGCTCCCACAGTTTGTCCGTCCTCACTCTCATGAATGTGTGCTGTGAGGTTCCTCTGTAGCTCGACCCAGTAAGTCCAGTCGTTTGCATGCACTCTTGAGGCTCGTGGCTGTTTCCCTGGGCACCGTGTGCCAGGGAATGAGTACCTGTATGAAAGAGCTGCTGCCATCTTCCACTTTCACGTCGTGTTACCGCGCATGCAGATCCTTCGTCCGCATCTCCTTGCATCCCTGCCTTGCTCTCAGCCATCCCAGCGCTTGCTAAGGCATCTGGATATCTTCATGTAAGCTTTTCCTTTGTGCAACCACTGGTCTTTGCTCCTGGGGTATGAGCTGTCCTGGCAAGGCAGGCACCATACCCTCCGACGCCCCCTCCTCCAGCCTCCTCTCAGGAATGGGTGAGCCTCCACTAGTGCCTAGCACTCCGCATTTAAAGCTACTCCAGTGAAGCTGTAGATGTTGCTGCCAGCTCGGGATTCCAGGCAAGCGTTTTCCTGAACAGGGGTAAAACGAGCTAGAACACAGCTGCATCCAATGGCTGACTAATTCAACCCATGTCATGTTTAACTGTGCCCCGAGTCATAGATTCCCCTCCCTCCCATCATCTTAATGTCTGCGTTCTCGTTCCCGCTCCGCTTAAAATAGGTGCAACGGAACAAATCCATTGCAAGGGCTTCCGGGTTAGGAGTAAGGAAAAAAGGGATCAAGCACCTTCCTCTCAGGCTGCTTGCCAACAAGGTGATCCCCAGCAGAGCTCTGGGTCCCTTACGCCCTGGAGCTGAAGCACCTCTTTCTTACTTGGCTCTCCAAGTATCTATTTTAAGCGTTTCCCAACTGTCGAGCTGGCTGCGTTTTCGCCCCAGCTGGTCTTTTGTCTGCTTGTTGAATATTCTTTTGGTTGTGATTTTGAGGTCACTAAAATAAAAGAGAGCTACCAAAAAAAAAAAAAAAAA
>VWZI01009209.1:16252-26369 GCA_013396835.1 Psilopogon haemacephalus
GCCTTCAAGCCAGTTCTGTATCCATCTGGTGCTCCACCCATCAAACCCATGTGTCACCAGCTTGGAGACCAGGATGTGGTGCGGGACAGTGCCAAAGGCTTTGCTCAAGTCCAGGTCAATGCCATCAGTTGCTGCCCCTCAGCTATTAATGTTGTGACCTGTTCATAGAAGGCCACCAGGTTTGTCAGGCAGGATCTGCCCTTGGTGCAGGCATGGCTGATTGCACCCAATCACCTCTGCACTCTTCTCCTGTCTCAGTAGTGCCTCCAGGAGGATTTGCTCCAAGATCTTACCATGCACAGAGGTGAGACTGCCTGGCCTGGAGTTCCCTGGCTCTTCCTTCCTACCCTTTTTGAAAATGGGAGTTCTGTTTCCCCTTTTCCAGCCTGTGGGGACTTCACCAGGCTGCCAGGACTTTGGGAATATGATAGAGAGGGATTTAGCAACCTCATCTGCAGTTCTCTCAGTACCCCTGGGTGTATCCCATCGGGTCCCATGGACTTGAACACTTCGAGGTTCTTCAGGTGATCACAAAGCAGATCTTCACTTGTGCTGGGCAGCTCTGCCTTCCAGTCCCTGCCATTATCTTCCATGACTCTGGGAGTGTGGCTGGAGGCCTTTGCAGTGTAGACTGAGGTAAAGAAGTCATTGGAAACCTCAGCCTTTTCCAGGTCTCTTGTGACCAGTTTGCCTGTTTCCTCTCTGAGGGGTCCACACCTTCCCTAGGCTGCTTTTTACCATTAATATACCTGTAGAAATTCTTGGTGTTGCCTTTGACCTCCCTGGCTAGATTCAATTCAAACTGTGCTTTGGCTTTCCTAAGCAGACCTCTGGCTGCTGGGGCAGCTTCCTTATATCCCCCCCCCCACACCCAATTCCAGCTGTCCTTTCTTCCACTCCTTGGAGAGTCTCTTTTTGTGTGACAGAGTGTCCAGGAGCAACTTGCTCAGCCAGGAAGGCCTCCTGCCATTCTTCCCTGCTTTTCTCTTTGTTGGTATCCATTGCTCCTTTTTTGTAGTCCTCTTCAGATCCTGGAAGGCCACAGTAAAGTGACCTGGGAACCTCCTCCAAACTGCACAGCCCCAACTCTTTCAGTCTGTGCTCATAGCAGAGGTGCTGCAGCCCTCTGAGCATCCTCATGGCCCTTCTCTGCACACCTCCAGCATCTCCACATCCCTCTCATCCCAAGGGCTCCAAAACTGGATGCAGTACTCCAGGTGGGGTCTCACCAGGGTGGAGTAGAGAGGGAGAATCATCTCCCTCAACCTGCTGGGTGCTAGCAGCAGCTTTTTCCAGCAAGGCAGCAAAACAGATCCTGGTGGCACAGGGAGAGTGGCGTGGGAGTTGTCTGCTTTGCTCACACTGTCTCCTCCCTACCTGTGCAAGAGGATTCCTCCCACCCCTTTCCCCAGTGCTTTGCACGTGGTACCAAGCAGCACCTCCTTTCAGTGGACCAAGCAGTTGCTTCTTTCTCCCTTTCACAGGATCACAGAATGTTGGGGGCTAGAAGGGACCTCTAGTCTAAGTCAACCCCCTGCCAGAGCAGGATCACCTTTTTTTCCTTTTACAGTCCAGTTTTCAATTTTATTATATATTTTATCCCACTTCTTCCTCATCTTCCTCCTTTTCTCTCCATCTCCTCTTTGCCCCCATCTTCCTTCTTTTCTTTCCATCTCCTCCCTTTCCATCTCTTTCCTCTCCACCTTCCTCTTTTCCCCCATCTTCCTTTCCTCTCTATCTCCTTCCTTTTTTTCCCATCTTCCTCTTTTTATCTCCATTGTTTTCCTCTCCATCTCCCTCCATTCAGCACCACCTCCCCTTTTCCACCATACCTGCCCCTTGCCCACCCCACACAGCTTTTTTCCCCCCAAACTCACAGCACCTGGGTGCCATTGGAGTCTCCTCCCTCCCCACTCCCCTTTCTTAATCTGGATGCTGTTGGAGTCTCCTCCCACTCCAGGTGTGGCCACTTTGCCTTCCCTGCCCACTCCCCTTTATATTCAGCCCCAGGAGGAACAGAAGCCCCAAGTTTGCCCATTTGGGCAGAGGAGCCTCCTCCTGACACCGTTGGTGAGTACCCTTGATGCACACTGGGTGAATGGTGGTGGTGACTACAAAGGCCGGGGGGCCTGCTGGCCCCCCGGTGCTAGGGAACACAAACACTTCATGATGCAGATGCTTGATGATTGCTGCAACATTGCTCACTGGTGCTGGTTTGGGTTTCCTTACTTAGGTTGAGCTCTTCTATGTTTAGCTGTTTCTGCCTACTTGTGATGAGCTGAAGCGCTTGGTGGAACTGGAAGCTCCTGGTAAGTAGTATTGCCATAGAATTGTTTTGGTTAGAAAAGGTCTCCAAGATTATCAAGTCCAACTTTAACCCAACGCTACTGTGGCCATTAAATTATGTCCCAAAGTACTATGGCCACAGATTGCTTGAAGACCTCCAGGGGTGGTTGCTCCACCCCCTCCTTGGGCAGCCTGTCCCAATGCCTCACAGCTCTTGCAGCAAAGAATCACAGAATTTCAGGGGCTGGAAGGGACCTCCAAGGATCATCTAACCCAACCCCCCTGCAAGAGCAGGATCATACAGGAACGTGTCCAGGCATGTTTTGAGTATTTCCAGGGAGGCAAACTTCACAACTTCCTTAAGTCTCTGTATCTTCAGCAGCTTCACAGTTAGAAAATGTAATTCCCCTGGCTGTGAAACCTCTCCCCCTGCTTCCACTTAACAGCAGAAGCACCTACAAGGACACCCTGGTTCTGGGGAACCTGAACTATCTGCACTACTATAATTTTTCTCACCCACTGTGTTACTGTCTGCTCTTAGAACAAGAAAAACCTTGGAAGATGTCCATGTTAATGGCTTTACCATGCACAGTTCACTTGTTATCTTTTTTTGCAGAGGGATGTGAAGTCTGTTTTTTCCAACTACGTGCCTAAGGTTCTGTGCCAGGTGCTGGCAATTCCAACTCTTGGCTAGCCTAAAAGAGCTGCAAAGGAAAAGCTCTTATTTACAGCAACAAGTTTGTGTCCTACTGAAGTACCTCCAAGCATGAGGAAGGCAGTCAGGAGGCAGTGTCCAGCTGTGGCCCTCCATAGGGCAGGTTGGTGAGGGTGTGCTGCTCACCCAGGCTGGCAGCAAATGCCCTGCAGCCTCCCATCACAGGCTCTGTCTCCAGCAGCTCAGTGCAGCCAAGCTGATGTTGCAAACTGTAGAATTAATTGCACTGAGGTGGGTCTGGTAGAAGGAAAGCAGGAGCTGCAGACCAAGCACATCCTCTGTCTGCTCACCACACATCCCAGTATCTTGGGAAGCAGATCAAACCCTGCCTGCTGTCTCCTCCTCCATCGCTGTGTGCTGTGGTAGCCTATAAATCAGCAGGGTTTATTTGCCCTAATTCCCCTCTCTGCCTGGTGATGTTCTCCGATGAAGATGATCATTTTACACTCTGAAGTTATTTGCCAGGTCTCCTGAACTTTGCCTCCACGGCCTCAGCCCAAATTCATATCCTCAGGATTGTAATATATGATGACAAATCATCAGCTCCTGAGGATAACTCTGTTTTATCCATGCATAATNCACCTGGGACTTTCTACAAGCACCTGGGAATTTCCTCAATTGGGTTCATGTATAGATGCAAGAAGGAGCAACACAGAAGACCCTCCTGAGGCCACAGTTGTGAGAAACCTATGCAGAAAGCCACCTGCTCACCCATTAGAAACTGGGTTTGTGGAGATCATGCAGAGTCTGCACAGCTCCAGCATTGATTGTTTGTTTGGCAAAGTGATAATGAACAGGAAAATGATCTGGGCTGGCTGCAAGTTGGGGTTACCAAGGGTGATGGTGCCTGGAAGCGTTAGAAAACTGAGAGGGTCGTGTGTCTGGTTGGGGATTCATCACTTAGCCTAAAGGGTGCTCATCTAGAGGACTGAAGCTGAATGGAAACCAGACCCCTGGTGTGCTGGTTGGAACTCATTGGGGGATTTGAATGAGAAGTTAGGCTATAGGCTGAGGAAGGAAAACACTGAGGATGCTGCTTTACTCATAGCTTTACTGAGAAATGGGGGGAAAAAAAATGTTTTAAGAGTTGTAACCCAAATATACATAAGTCAGGTGGTTTGAGAGTGCTTCAGCCCTCTCTGGGCTGTGGCTGGCTCCTTGCATGGCTCTTTTCTCCCTACCTTTCCTAGCTGGATCTGAATAATTTCACTGACTTCTTTTCCTGCTGCTAACCCCCGCTGGCTGATCTACCTTTGCCTATCTGCTGCAAAAAAACAGATGGTGAGAAAAGGCTGGGGAAGGAGGGAAGGTGGTAGGGGTGGTTAGAGACCCCTCTTAGAGATTTTGATCTCTGGGAGGGCTGGGGTGTTTCTGTATTATGTTTTTACTGTAAATATCTGATATACATTGTCAATATTCTGATTGTATATTGTGCAGAGCTGTAAATAAAAAGCTTCATTTATTAACTTCCAGCTGTTTCTGAGTCCTAGCCTGGGTTATATCAAAGTGGAGGGTGGGGGTAACTGCTGAACCACCACACCTGCCCTTGGGGATCCTGGTTTGGCTGGGGGGTTGGACTGGATGACCTCTAGAGGTCCCTTTTCAACTGCCAAACCACCACACCAAGGCTTCAAACTGTTCTTTCTTTAGCTAGGGAGCTATTCCATGGGCAGTTCCTGCTTTCCCTGGGAAGCAATTACTTATTCCCTCCAGGTGTTGAGCTGCTGGGAGGGATAGTTCTCATCTGCTCAGCTAAGGCTGCTGAGGGGCAGGAGACTTTCCTGCTGGGAGGATGCAGCAGGCTTGCTCCTGCCATGGCTGGGCTATTACATACAGCTGAGGTACAGCAGGCAGGAATTTACCCTAAGAGCTCTCTGGAGTTGAGAGCAGGACTGCATCTGGTCAAACTTTTAATAAAAGGTGATGAATAACCGTGGGGGTGTTCTCCCTGGCAGACAAAAGCTTTTCTGAGATGGGAATAGTGTTGATGTCTCCAGCCACCTGGCAGATGAGACAGAGAAGCTTGTGGCCTTGCCCAAAAACCATGAGCCAGCCCAGTGCTGGAGGGAGGCTTCACACTGGCCTGTGTGATAATGCAAAGAGCAAGAGCCCTTGTAGCAAATCCTTCCCTATAGGCTCCCAGCACAGTAGTATTATTTATTGTCCCACCTCTGTGCACAGAACTTGGCCAACACAAATCAACAGGTTACAAAAAAGCATGGGAAAGGTGAGGCTTGAGTTGTGTCTGTGTCATGCCCTGTTGCATCTACATTTAAGCTTCAGGGGCTCATTTCTGGGAGTGATGACCTGGTGAAATCAACTCTTTTAAGGATGTAGAGGAGCTGACAACTCAGATTTGGGGTACTGCATTTGGGCATTCATTGCCTAGAGATGGCTTTAGAGCACAGACACCTTGCAGAAGCATCTCCCTTGCTCACCTCTGCCAGCTTTCTACACTTCCCCCTCTACTACCCTTGGCAGGGGCAGATGTGCACACAAACACCTCTGGGTTTATTGTGTTAAGTAAGAAGTGACATTGCAGACTGCACAGGGTGCCACAGATGCAATGAGAGGTTATCCCCACCCATTTTTGCATGGATCAGGTTGCTCTTCCTCTTGCTGTACAAGTTGAACAGTCCCCTGTCAGTCAGTGACACTCAAATCCTCCAATGAGCTCAAACCAGCACAGGGGGATTGGACTCAGTGATTTCTGGAGGTCCTTTCCAGCCTCTAAAGTTCTGTGATTCTGTCATAGTTGAGGTGTCATTTGTGTGCCTGTCTTCCACAGTTACCTTCACACTATAAAATGATAAGTAAGAGCCTTGGAAACCAGGGCAAGGTCCTAGCATCAGTGACTGGGGTCCCCTGTCAGTCAGTGAAGGATGCAGCAGGGCTCCATGCAATTCAGTGTGAATTAGTGGAAGACCTTTACTACCCATTACACCTTTATAGACCGAGCACCAAGCCTGCAAATATTCATCCATCAGCAATAACCTGGGCAGGCACAACCCCCACTCATTAACATAGCTGAATTTGTTATTCCCTGGGTCACCTGCAACTGCTGTCTCCTAGTCTCATTTGAGGGTCTTTGCCATGTTATGGGAGCCAAGGTCAGCTGGTCTGTGTAGCACTGATCATTTTCACTCTCATCACATTCCCACAGTCCCCACCCAGGTAAAGGCAAGAGCTGCACTGCACACGTCCTTATGCCAGCCCCCAACTATGAAGCACCTCTGTACCTCAGGAATTGCCTGTTCAGGGCTCACAACTCAGGCATCAGGCTGATGTATCAGTAGATGTGAGCTGTGGGCCTCAGGCCAATTTAACTCTGAGATGTGAACAGAAAGCAGCTGCTGCAGTACCAGCGAGAGGTGCTTACCCATCAGCCTGATCTGATGGAGGCAGCTCTCCTGGTCAGGGAAGGACTTTTCCTTAAGGGCACAGTGGCAGGGGGGGGTTGAAACTAGGTGATCCTTGTAGTCCCTTCCAGCCCTGACTGATTGTATGATTCTATGAATTGTTTGTGGCCTGTGAATGCTTTTTATTCCTATTTAGTGATGCTGTAGCTCCAGGGAAAGGCATTTTCAGTACATCACTTGCCTACAGCTGGTCTGTGTAGCACTGATCATTTTCACTCTCATCACATTCCCACAGTCCCCCCCCAGGTAAAGGCAAGAGCTGCACTGCACATGTCCTTATGCCAGCCCCCAACTATGAAGCACCTCTGTGCCTCTGGAATTGCCTGTTCAGGGCTCACAACTGTAGTGGGTTTGCAGTGACCTGCCCCCCCACCTTTTAGAACCCCGGCTAAAACTCAGAAAAACACACTGGAAGTTAATAAATGAAGCTTTATATTTACAGCAATGCAAATATACAAGCAAATATTTACAAGATATAACAGATATTTACAGAAATATACAGTAAAAAAGGAATACAGACACCACACCCCTCCTGGAGACCAAAATCCCCAAGAGAGGGAAACCAAACCCCTCCCTGTACCACCTTTCCCTCCTTCCCCCAGCTTTATCTCACCACTTGATGATGCTGCAGATAAGCTGAAGATCGGTCAGAAAGATTAGTGGCAGGAAGAAATGAATGGTTTTAGTGATTTTACTCTGAATTAGTTCAAAGGCAGAGAGACAAAGGAAAGAAGCTGCTGAAGCCAGTGCGGACCCAGAGCCGACTGACTGCACAAGCACACTGCCTTATCTGGATGTTTTGGGAACATTCTCAAAACAACCTTTCTTCTCTCTCAGTCAAACTGGGTGAAGTGACACGCTATGTTTAATTTCTCAAATTCTCCAATTAGCTCAAACCAACACAACAACTCAGGCATCAGCTCTGCTTTTGGGAGATGCCAGTGGGGCGAGGGCTTTGGTTTTCCTGCACAGACTCTCTGGCCTTGGGTTTGTTTCTTTGGCATGTGTAGATGCTGTGGTGGAAGTCAGGGTCCCACCACACCGAACATGGAGAGGTGTCGCTCCCATCCAGGGATGGGATGCTCCAGACCAAGAGGAAAAGCAGAAGGTGGCAGTGTCAGAGGTGAGCTGGCAGGGATGTTCACCTGCCAACATGAAGTATCAGTAGATGTGAGCTGTGGGCCTCAGGCCAATTTAACTCTGAGATGTGAACAGAAAGCAGCTGCTGCAGTACCAGCGAGAGGTGCTTACCCATCAGCCTGATCTGATGGAGGCAGCTCTCCTGGTCAGGGAAGGACTTTTCCTTAAGGGCACAGTGGCAGGGGGGAGGTTGAAACTAGGTGATCCTTGTAGTCCCTTCCAACCCTGACTGATTCTATATTTCTATGAAATGTTTGTGGCCTATGAATGCTTTTTATTGCTATTTAGTGATGCTGTAGCTCCAGGGAAAGGCATTTTTCAGTACATCACTTGCCTCCAGAGATATTTGTACTTGCTCTGGAGCTTCAGGGGTGAGTTCTGGCATGTTTGGGCCAACCCAGCTCTTCCCTTCATCTGATTTCCCCCAGAGGCAGGAGGAGGTGTCTTTATCTGTACAAACCTAATTATGTTCCCACAGCCTCCAAACTGACAGCTAAATTACTGTGCCAGGGCACTTGCAGAACAAAGCTTCCACCAGAAGTGTTGCAGCTTGATTTGTTGGACCAGCAGTCTGAAAAGCAAGATTGTCATGTAAATTCCATTTGGAAATTATTAGCAGGAGTGGTGCTGTAGAACAGAACCCTTTTATTTCTTTTTTTTTATTAGGGTTCCACTTTATTTTAACCACATTCTGCTTCTGCATCCACAATTCTTCCTGCTGCTGTGACTTCATCACAGAAAGCCACCAAATTAGTCAGGCAGGATTTGCCCTTGGTGAAGCCATTGCTGGTCAGCATCTGCTTTGTCTCCCATCTGCTGCAGGAGAGCCTGCAGGAGGATCTGCTCCATGATCTTGCCAGGCACAGAGGTGAGGCTGACTGCTCTGTAGTTCCCAGGGTCGTCCTTTTTTCCCTTCTTGAAGATAGGTGTTATATTTGCCCTTCACCAGTCAGCAGGAACTTCACCAGTCTGCCATCACCTTTCAAATACAATGGACAATGGTTTGGCAACTTCATCTGCCAGTTCCCTCAGGACCCTCGGGTGGATCTCATCAGGCCCCATGGACTTGTGCATGTTCAGGTTCCTTAGGTGCTCTCGAACATGATCTTCAATCACAGTGGGCAGGTCTTCACTTCCCCAGACCTTACTTTTGCCCTCTGGAAGTTGGACATCGTGGCTGGAGCACTTGCTGCTGAAGACTGAGGCAAAGAAGTCATTGAGCACCTCAGCCTTATCCATGTCCCCTGTCGCCAGCTCTCCATTTCCCTTCTGAAGGGGTCCCACGTTCTCCCTAGTCCTCCTTTTCTCACTGATATACCTGAAGAAACTCTTCTTGTTCCCCTTAATGTCTCCAGCCAGATTCAACTCCAGCTGTGCTTTGGCTTTCCTGACTTGATCTCTGCTTCCTCGAACAATATCTTTGTATTGATCCCAGGTTACCTGTCCTTTCTTCCACTCCCTGTAGGCTTTCCTCTTGCGTCTAAGTGTGTCCAGGAGTTCTCCATTCATCCATGCAGGTCTCCTTGCATTCTTACCTGCCTTCCTCTTTTTTGGAATGCATTGCTCCTGGGCCTGAAGGAGGTGATCCTTGAGCAATGTCCAGCTTTCCTGGGCCCCCCTTCCTTCCAGAGTTTTTTCCCATGGTACCCTCTTGAGCAGATTCCTGAAGAGACTGAAGTCTGCTCTTCTGAAGTCCAGAGCACTGAGTTTACTGTATAGCCTCCTTGATGCTTTGAGGATCTTGAACTCGACCATTTCATGGTCACTGCATCCTAGGGTACCCTTCAGCTTTACTTCACTCACCAGGCCCTCCTTGTTGGTGAGGACTAGGTCCAGCACAGAACCTTTTCTTGTGGGTTCCTCTACCACCTGAAACAGGAAGTTATCATCAACACATTCCAGGAACCTCTTAGATTGCTGGTGCTGTGCTGTGTTGTCCTTCCAACAGATGTCAGGGTGGTTGAAGTCCCCCATGAGTACCAGGGCCTGTGAGCCTGAAGCTTCTCCTGTTTGTAAAGGGCCTCATCTGCTTCACCTTCCTGACCAGGTCTGTAGCAGACTCCTACTACAATGTCCCCTTCCCATGCCTTCCCTTTAACCTTCACCCATATGCTCTCTGTTTTGGTGTTGGACATCCTTAGGTTGAGCTCCATGGATTCCAGTTTATCACTGATGTAGAGGGCTACTCCCCCTCCTCTTCTCCCCTGCCTGTCTCTCCTGAAGAGTCTATTCCCATCTATCCCTATGCTCCAATCATGAGATCCATCCCCCCAGGTCTCAGTTATACCAATGACATCACAACCCTGGAGGCTTGCACATATTTGTAATTCCTCCTGTTTGTTCCACATGCTCCTTGCATTAGTGCAGAGGCATTTCAGTGCCTTCCCTTTAACCTTCACCCATATGCTGTTTTGATTCCAGTTTATCACTAATGTAGAGGGCTACTCCCCCTTCTCTTCTCCCCTGCCTGTCTCTCCTGAAGAGTCTATTCCCATCTGTCCCTATGCTCCAATCATGAGATCCATCCCCCCAGGTCTCAGTTATACCAATGACATCA
>VWZI01009210.1:11967-22231 GCA_013396835.1 Psilopogon haemacephalus
AGGAAGCTTCCAAACTTCAAATGGTCCCTGGGTGGTGGCCAAGAACCAGTGAGCCTGAAAGAAGCTTCTAAACTCCAAAAGCTGTCTTGGATGTGGTCAAGAACCACTGAGGTTGAAGCTTCCAAACCACAAGTGGTGACCAAGAGGCACTGAGGCTGAAGGAAGCCTCCAGCCCTCAAATGGTGACCAAGAAGCAGGGAAGATGAAGGAAGCCTCCAGCCCTCAAGAGGTGACCAAGAAGCAGGGAGGCTGAAGGAAGCCTCCAGCCCCAAGTGGTGACCAAGAAACAGGGAGGCTGAAAGAAGCCTCCAGACCCCCAGTGGTGACCAAGAAGCAGGGAGGCTGAAGGAAACCTCCAGCCCTCAAGTGGTTACCAACAGGGAGGCTGAAGGAAGCCTCCAGATCCCAAGGGGTGACCAAGAAGCAGGGAAGCTGAAGGCTCTCAAGCAGTGCTGGGGTCTGAGGGCTGCTCTTACCTTCATGACATTGAAGAGGACCTCCTGGCCCAGGCTGTCCTGGCCCTTGAAGAACTCGTGCTCGGGGTAGGTGCGGGCAATGTCTCTCCTGATGAGCTTCTCACAGGGGGAGGACATCTTGAGCAGCTCTGAGTACTGGTTCTTGACGGGCATGTCGGTGGCACTGCAGAGCAGCTGCCAGACGATGGCGCGGAAGTGGTGCGGGATGCCCTTGCGGATCAGCTCCTGAGGCGGGGAGACAGCAGGGGGCAGGAGGCGGCGACCGCCGCAGCTCAGCAGCTCGGCGAGCCCAACCCTTCCCCCAGCGCTGTCTGTCAGGGGATCCACCCAGCCCTGTTCCCTCAGCACTGGGGCAGGAGCTGGCTCCTCCCGGCGCAGGGGCAGGAGCTTTGGCCTCTCTCTGGGCACCACTGAGCAGTGCCCAACCCCAGCCTCATGCCCCCAGCCCCGGCATGGAGCAGATGCCCTCTGGGACTGCTCTTCTGCAGGCTCTCCCCAGCCCCAGCATGGAGCTGATGCCCTCTGGGGCTGCTCTCCTGCAGGCTCTCCCCAGCCCCAGCAGCACCCCCAGAGGTGCCCTCAGCATCTCCTCAAGCTCTGCTGGGCTCTCTCCAGCAGCTCCTGGGCTCTGCAGTTGGGCAGACCCCCCCTGCCCCTGGCAGGGGCACAGAGCAGAGGGGCAGCAGCAGCTCCCTCTGTGCCCTGCTGCCCACACTCAGCCTCATGCCCCCTACCCTTCAACTCTTGCCCAGCATGGAGCAGATGCCCTCTGGGACTGCTCTTCTGCAGGCTCTCCCCAGCCCCAGCAGCACCCCCAGAGGTGCCCTCAGCATCTCCTCAAGCTCTGCTGGGCTCTCTCCAGCAGCTCCTGGGCTCTGCAGCTGGGCAGCACCAAACTGGCCCCAGTGCTGCAGCTGTGGCCTGGCAAGAGCAGAGCAGAGGGGCAGCAGCAGCTCCCTCTGTGCCCTGCTGCCCATACTCTTCCTCATGCCCTTCCCCAACAGAGCCCCTTGGGAACCTTCTTGGCCACCTTGCTGCCTCCTGCCCACCTTGCTGCCCCCCAGCATTCCCAGTTGCTTCCCAACTGCTCCTCCCCTCCATGCACCAGGGCAGGACCTTGCTCCTCCCTGCCCAGGGCCAGGAGCCTGCCCTTGGCCTGCACCTCAGCAGCTTCCTCTGCCCCTGCTCTCCAGCCTGGCACTGGGGGCTCTGAGATGAGACTGCAAGACAAAGTCATCAAGTCCAACTCTTCACCCAGCACTGTCAGGGCATCACCAAGCCCTGGTCCTCAGCTCTGGGGCAGCAGCTTGCTCCTCCCTGCCCTTGGCCTGCTGGCACCTCAGCAGCTTCCTCTGCCCCTGCTCTCCAGCCTGGCACTGGGGGCTCTGAGATGAGACTGCAAGACAAAGTCATCAAGTCCAACTCTTCACCCAGCACTGTCAGGGCATCACCAAGCCCTGGTCCTCAGCTCTGGGGCAGCAGCTTGCTCCTCCCTGCCCTTGGCCTGCTGGCACCTCAGCAGCTTCCTCTGCCCCTGCTCTCCAGCCTGGCTCTGGGGGCTCTGAGATGAGACTGCAGAACAAAGGCATCGAGTCCAACCCTTCAGCCAGCAGTGTCCCAGGGCACCACCAGCCCAGGGCCCTCAGCACCACAGCTCCAGGGCTTGCAGAGCCTCTCCAGCCATGGGGACTCCACCACTGCCCTGGGCAGCCTGGGCCAGGCCTCAACAAGCCCTTCCCTCAGGACATTTCTGCTCATGGCCAACCTCAGCCTACCCTGGGGACACCTTCAGGCTGCTGCCTCTGCTGCCAGCCCTCAGGACAAGAGGGCTCAGCCCCAGCTGGCTGCAGCCTCCTGCCAGGGAGCTGCAGAGCCCCAGAAGGGCTCCCCTCAGCCTCTTCTGCTGCAGCCTCAACCCCCACAGCTCCCTCAGCTGCTCCTCACAACTTCTACAGATCCTTCCCCATTTTCCTTGCCCTCCTCTGGCCACTCTCTAGCTCCTCAATGTCCTTCTTGAGCTGAAGGGCCCAAACCCAACCCCAGCACTCAAGAGGTGTCCTCCCCAGTGCCCCCAGTCCAGGGGAACAATCCCTTCACTGGTCCCACTGGCCCAAGCCAGGCTGCTGATGCCCTCTTTGCCCACCTGAGCACTGCTGGCTCCTCTCCAACCAGCTGCTGACCACCACCCCCAGGAGGTCCTTTCCCACCAGGCCCATATTCCAGCCACTCTGTCCTCAGCCTGGAGCCTCCATGGGGGCTTGGTGAGACTCAAAATGCAAGACCCAAGACTTGACCTCACCCAAATGGCCTCATTCCATGGCTCCAGCCTGGCCAGATCTCTCTGGAGAACCTTCAAACCCTGCAGCAGCTTGGTGCCACCTGCAGATCTCCTGAGGGTGGCTCCATCTGCTCAGCCGGCCCCTGCTGAAGGCCAAAAGGTTTTGCCCTCACCTTCAGCAGCTTCTCCTTCTTCTTGCGCCACTCGTCCCACTCATTGACAATGCGGCCCCAGAGGATCCAAGTGTCCTCCTCCAGGTGGCTGAGGTTGGAAGAGGCTGAGGAGCTGGAGACCAAGGAGGAGCCACTGTTCCTCCTGGAGCCGTTCATGGAGCGCATCGACTTGGAGTCGGCCTCCAGCAGCCTGGGAGAGACCAAAAGAGACCCCAAAATTGACCCAAAGTCCAGTCAGAGACTCCCAAAAGGTATCTGAAATGAGGAGATGTTGCCTCAAGACTGACCCAGAGGGGGTGAGAGATCCCAAAAGGTATCTGAAATGAGGAGATGTTGCCTCAAGACTGACCCAGAGGGGGTGAGAGACTCCGAAAAGGTATCTGAAATGAGGAGATGTTGCCTCAAGACTGACCCAGAGGTGGTGAGAGATCCTAAAAGGTATCTGAAATGAGGAGATGTTGCCTCAAGACTGACCCAGAGGGGGTGAGAGACCCTAAAAGGTATCTGAAGTGAGATGTTGCCTCAAGACTGACCCAGAGGTGGTGAGAGACCCTAAAAGGTATCTGAAATGAGATGTTGCCTCAAAATAGACTCAGAGGATGTGAGAGACCCCAAAAGGCATCTGAGATGTTGCCTCAAAACTGATCAGAGGTGGAGACGCCTCCAAAGAACCTCTAAAAATGGAGATACTGCCCCAAAACTACCTCAAAAGAGGGAAGAGTCCTCCAAAGAAGCTCCAAAAATTGACATCTCCTAACAAAACCACTCAAAATGAGAAGGGATTGACCTAAAATGTCCCAGAAGAGAGCAGATTCCTCCAAAGAACCTACACAAATAACCACCTTTCCCCCACAAACCACCTCAAAAGAGGAGAGATGCCTTCAAAGAATGTAAAAAATTGAGATATTGCCCATAAAACACTCAAAGGAGAGGAGATGCCTCAAAAAAACCCTCCAAAAATTGAGATCTTGCCCCAAAACCCCCTCAAAAGAGAGAAGATGCCTCCAAAGAACCTCCAAAAATGAGATACTGCCCCAAAACCACCCAAAATGAAGAGATTCACCCAATATGTTCCAAAAGAAGGGAGATGCCACCAAACACCCTTCAGAGAACCTCCAGAAGTGGAGCCCTTGCCCTAAAACCACCTCAGGAAAGGGAAGATGCCTCCAAAGAACCTCCAAAAAAAGGAGATACTGCCCCAAAACCACCCAAAATGAAAAGAGATTCACCCAATATGTTCCAAAAGAAGGGAGATGCCACCAAAAACCCTTCAGAGAACCTCCAGAAGTGGAGCCCTTACCCTAAAACCACCTCAGGAAAGGGAAGATGCCTCCAAAAATGAAGACCTTCCCCCCAAGCCACCTGAAAAGAGGGGAGAGGCCCCCAAAGAACCTCCCAAAAGAAAAGAGATACTGGCCCAAAACCCCCTCAAAAGAGGGGAGATGCCTCCAAACCAACTCCAAACTCCCAACCGCAGCCCAAAGTCCTCCTCTTCACCCATCCCTTTGGATTTCCCAGGTGGATCTTGGGATGCAGAGAGGCCCTGGGTGGGTGCCCTCCCCTTCCCGGGCCGGCACTCACCGGTTCTGCTCCTCCAGCTTGGCCAGCAGCTCCAGCTCATCGGGGCTGAGGTTCTCCGAGTCGGAGGTCGGGGAGCAGGCTGGGGCTGAGTTGACCGAGGAGAGGCCTTCGTGGGAGGAGGAGTCCGGGCTGAGGGCTGGAGACGTCATGGTGCTGCCAGGGCTAGGGGGAGGGGCAGGTGGAGGAGCAGGAGCTTGGGATCTCACCTGAAAAAAAAAAACAGCAAACCAACGGAGGGGTGGAGTGAGGAGGTGGGAAGGGACCTCCCGAGCTCATCTGCAGATGCTGTGCCAGGAGGTTCAGCCGCAGGTTGCCCAGGATGCTGATTCCCAGCTGGGGCAGTTGTGGAGATTCCACAGCTTCTCCAGGCAGCTGCTCCAGGGCTGGAAGCCTCTGAGCCAAGAGGCTTCTACCTGGTGGAGCCTCCTGGCTGCCAGTTTGTGCCTCTTGGCCTCTCTCTGGGCACCACTGAGCAGTGCCCAGCCCCAGCCTCATGCCCCCTACCCTTTAGCTCTTGCCCAGCATGGAGCAGATGCCCTCTGGGGCTGCTCTCCTGCAGGCTCCTCCCCAGCCCCACCAGCACCCAAGAGAGGTGCCCTCAGCATCTCCTCAAGCTCTGCTGGGCTCTCTCCAGCAGCTCCTGGGCTCTGCAGCTGGGCAGCACCAAACTGGCCTCGGTGGTGCAGGCTCCAGTGGCTTGGGGCAGAGCAGAGGGGCAGCAGCAGCTCCCTCTGTGCCTTGCCACCCACACTCTTCCTCGTGCCCTTCCCCAGCAGAGCCCCTTGGAGACCTTCTTGGCCACCTTGCTGCCCCCCAGCACTCCCAGTTGCTTGCCAACCCCTAGGGTCCAACCCTTGAGCCAGCAGTGTCCCAGGGCACCACCAGCCCAGGGCCCTCAGCACCACAGCTCCAGGGCTTGCAGAGCCTCTCCAGCCATGGGGACTCCACCACTGCCCCTGGGTAGCCTGGGCCAGGCCTTACCAAACCCTCCCCTCAGGACATTTCTGCTCCTGGCCAACCTCAGCCTGCCCTGGGGACACCTTCAGGCTGCTGCCTCTGCTGCCAGCCCTCAGGACAAGAGGGCTCAGCCCCAGCTGGATGCAGCCTCCTGCCAGGGAGCTGCAGAGCCCCAGAAGGGCTCACTTAAGCCTCCTTTGCTGCGGCCTCAACCCCCACAGCTCCCTCAGCTGCTCCTCACAACTTCTCCAGACCCTTCTTCTCCTCCAGACCCCTCCTCTTCTTTTCCAGACCCTTCCCCACCTTCCTTTGCCCTTCTCTGGCCACTCTCCAGCTCCTCAATGTCCTCTTGGGCTGAGGGGCCCAGACCTGACCCCAGCACTCCAGAGGTGCCCTCCCCAGTGCCCCCAGTCCAGTGGGACAATCCCTTCGGTGGTCCAAGCCAGGCTGCTGGTGCCCTTTTTGGCCACCTGAGCACATCTTCAGCCCCAAAGGTCCTTTCCCACCAGCCACTTTCCAGCCACACTGCCCCCAGCCTGGAGGCTCCATGAGGCTGGTGGGACCCAGGTGCAGGACCCAGCACTTGGCCTTGGTGCACCTCAGGAGGTTCTTCTCCACTCAGCTCTGCAGGTCTCCCTGCAGCCTTCTGGTGGATCAACCACTCCTCTCCAGGGCTGGAGCAGCTGAAGGCCCATCCACATCCCTTCAGCCAGGCTGTGGATGGAGAGGCTGGGCACAAATGGAACCTGAGGAGCACTCAAAAGCTGCAGAGCTCCAACCCTTTGAGCTGTGTTCTTCAGCCAGTTCCCACCCAGCTCACTTCCCACTTGTCCATCCCAAGCAGAACTTTATGGGAGTCAATGTCCAAAGCCTGGCTGAAATTCCCTCCAAATCTCCCCACTCAACCAAGTGTTGACCTCCAACTGAATTCAAACCCAGGGGTTTGACCTCAAGCTGGACCCAAACCACCCAGTTTCGAACTCAAATAGGTCCAACACCCCAGTTTTGACATCAAGCTGGACCCAAACCCACAGTTCCAACCTCAAACTGGACCCAAATGCCCGATACCCACCTCAAACTGGACCCAAACCCTCAGTTCTAACCTCAAACTGGACCCAAACCCTCAGTTCTAACCTCAAACTGGACCCAAACCCTCAGTTCTAACCTCAAACTGGACCCAAACCCTCAGTTCTAACCTCACACTGGACCCAAAGCCTCAGTTCTAACCTCAAACTGGACCCAAAGCCTCAGTTCTGACCTCAAAACTAGACCCAAAACCCTAGTTTTGACCTCACACTGGGTCCAAACCCCCAGTTTTGACCTCACACTGGGTCACATCTTCTCATTCTACCTCTGTCCTCAATCAGTTCAATTAAATTAACCAAACCCCCTGGAATTCTCCCCTAACTTTGGTGCCAATGGGGAAATCCCAACCAGCCACGGGTAGCTCCCAGTTTGCCCAGTTTGGGTGGGTTTGAGGGACCAAAAGGCCCCCTTGGGGAATAATCAACCCCAATTTGGGACTGGGGGAAGCCCAGAAATGGGTTGGGAAATGGTGGTTTGAGGAGTGCTGTAAAAAAAGGGGGTTGAGGAAGAGGATCTGGGAGGGACTGGAGTCCCTCGAGGTGATTTTTAGGCTGAGAAAGTCTCTCCTTGGTTAAAAAATGCTTCAAATTGGACCTTTGGTTGCAGCTGGGTGAAGAAATTGCCTGAATTTGCCTGATTCAACCTTAATTTGCTGTCTCAAGTTGTAAATCAAGGAGGTTTCAACCAAAGCAAAGCCACTTTTGGACCCATTTTTAGGGCATAAAAAGGAGCTTAGAGGAGATGAGAAGCAAAGAGCACAAAAAAAAAGGAAAATTGGGGTGGTTTGATTATTTATTTTTTTTTCCCCCCTCAGAGTAGCCAAATTCCACTAAATTGGGTTGAATTTTACCAGGGAAAGGTGGAAATTAGATTTAAAAGGTGGGGAGAGGGAGTGGGAAATGATTCATGAGATTGAATTTTGACCCACGTGGGGGGTGCAGAGTTGTTAATTTCTTGGGTTTTAAATGAATTTGATCCAAACTAGTGGGTTTAGGAGGGGGAAAAGAAAAGAGCAATCTGCTGGAGACTGAGAAATCAAAGCATAGCCACAACCCAACCTGGCAGGGCCCAAGAGGCTCTAAAAATGACCTAAAAGGGCTTTAGAGAGGGGGGAGAAAAAATCACTTTCATGGTGGTGTTGAGGAGGGGAAAAGTGGGTGGTCAAAATGCAGGATTTCACCCCCAAAAATTAGGTGGGAGGTGGAAATGTTGCACTGTCAGGGCTAAAAAACAACACAAAAATGTGGGGGAGGGGGGAAAGGCAAATTTAAGGTTTTTGAAGGAGGTTTTGGGTTGAATTGTGGTGGTTTTTAGTATGGAGGGTGAGGGTTGGGGCCAGAGGTTGTTCAATCAAAATTTGCCCAAAAAGATGGAATTTGAGGGGAAGGAAAATGGTCTGAAGGGGCTGGGGAAAAAATGGCAGGAATAGGGCTGGAAATGGTTCTCTTCCCCACACCCAGAGTAGGGCTAAGGGGGGGTGGGGGTGGGTGTAAACTGACCTCAAATTTCACTCATCTGTAATAAAAATGTCACCCTGAAGGCCCAAACCTCCTCTTTTTCCACCCCAAAATCCAGCAGCTGAGCTGGAGAATCCAGCAGCACCTCCAGCTGCAGAGCTCTGGGGGCTAAGCCACTAAAACTTCCTCCTCTGCATTTCAGATTCACCAATTTAAGCTATCCTGAGCCATTCTCGCAGCTCTGCAGCACTTGTGCCACTCTGGGGCCTTTCCTTGTGCCATTTGGTGCCATTTCTGCCCACTTTGCATCATTTCCACTCCTTCTATGTCTTTTCTACCCCATTCTTTGCCCTTTCTGCCCAAGTTGTGCCATTTCTACCCATTTTTATGCCTTTTTGGCCATTCCTATGCCTTTTCTGCCCACTCTTGTGCCCTTTCCACTCACTCTTCTCCCCTTTCTGCCCAATTTTGGGCTTTTTTACCCCACTCTGTGCCTTTTCTGCCCATTTTGGTACCCTTCCCAGGCACTTTCTGCCCACATTTGTGCCCTTTCACCCCACTTCAGTGCCTTTTTTTACCCCACTTTGTGCCCTTTCTGCCCACTCTTGTGCCTTTTTCTAACCCCACTTTGTGCCCTCTCCACCCACTGTGCTTTTTCTGCCCATTTTGTGCCCTTTCTGCATTATTTCCCACCCATTCCCCCCCAATTTCTGCCCTATTTTGAACCATTTCTGCCCTTTTCTATAGGTTTTCATCCTGTTTTATGGTTTTTGTTTTTTTTTCATTTGGCCTCTTTTCATGCTTTTTCTGCCCATTTTCACCTTTTTTTTGCATTTTTGGGCCCATTTTTATGCCTTTTATACCCCACTTTCTGCCTTTTCAGCCCACTTTTACACCCTTCCTACCCATTTTTGTGCCTTTCCATGCCCCATCCCATGCCCTTCCCACCCATTTTTGTGCCCTTCCTGCCCCATCCCATGCCCTTTCCCCCCATTTTTGTCTTTTTTGGGGCCATTTTAAGGCCATTTCCACCTGCTTTCAGCATCACTCTAGCCCCATCTGCTTCAAAGTTCCTCCAAGTGGGGATTCAGCCCCAATTTCAGTAGCAATTTTCAGAGGTACCATCAAGTTTTCCATCACAAGCCACCCAAAAAAATCCACCATTTTGCCCAAAATCTCAATGATTGGCCCAAAAAAGAGGTGAGACAAAGAAAAATCAATTGATTAAATCACATTTTTTTTACCACGGGACACTCCTGAGCCATTCTAAGGACCACAAAAAAGCGGCAGCCAAATGGCTAAAAAAAAAAAAAGGGTTGAAACATCCCAATTTGGGCCACCAGCAAGGTTGGACCAGGTATAAAATGAGCTCAAATCACCTCCCAAACCCCCACCACAGGGCTTCAGAAATACCCATAAAGGGCTAAAATTTGAATTTAGAACCCAAACAGAGCAAGCAAGCAACCAACCACCACCTCCCTCCCCATCCCAACATCAACCACTCCATGTGGGGGGTTTGGGGGTGAAACCACCCCAAAAAATGCCATTTTGGGAGGGTTGATGAATTAAATTAGCTCAATAAAGCCAAAACCAGGAGGATTTGGTGTGGTTTGTGGGGTTTTTTTTCAATGCAAAATGAGGGTTTTTACGCTTCCCTCCCTGGCAGGTGTTCAAACGGCGCCGGCAAAGCCTCAAAGGATGGAAAAGCAACACACAAAAAAAAAAAAAAAAAAGGAGAGGGGGAAGGAGGAAAAAAAAAAAACTACAAAAAGGAGGAAAACCTGGGGGGAAGAAACCCAGGAAATGTCAAACCGAAATCAGCTCTGTCCCCAAATCCTTGGATTTGAACCCAAAAGGAGAGGTGCGGTGGGATAGGCACAAAGCCACAGCAGTGGCATTGAAAAGGAGGATGGAAGAGAAGGGAAGGGAAAGGAGGGGGGGAGATAAAAGCCTCTTCCCTACCACCCCCAAAATAAATATTCGGGGGGCAATGGTTGTGACTGGGGGAGGGGCACAACTGCTTGCCGTATCCCTCCCCACCCTTTTTTTTTTCCCCCCCTCTCTCTTTTAACCGAAATCGGAGGGATTTGAAAGGGAAAAAGAGAAAGCAGGCAGGGGCCAACACCCACTTTGCGCGCAGCCCCCCGCAGGCTGCAGTGGGGAGGGCATGAAAAGAAGGGAATTTGGGGGTGACCCTTACACCTCCCCTAGTCAATAACCCCCCTCATTAAAGGGGGGGATACCCCTAAAGCGACC
>VWZI01009211.1:16219-27807 GCA_013396835.1 Psilopogon haemacephalus
CTGCTCGTGACAGGGATCCTGGAGACCCTTCTGTCCCCAGTGGTGACATTGGACCCCAGAGACCTCTGTCCCCTTTCCTTTTCCTCTCTGGTGTTCAAGGAACCCTGGGGACCCTCTCTCCCCATTCCCCCAGCCCACTGGTGTCAGGGACCCTCGGGACCCCTCTGTCCCCTCTCCCCTACCCTACCCTACCCTACCCTACCCTACCTGTGCCAGGGACCCCAGAGTGGCCTCGCAGGGTTGGAGGCTGGCATCACCCGGGGCACAGTTGTGCAGCACGGGGGGGCGGTAGGACCCCCATGGTGACCCCCAGTGCCCATCACCCCCACCCCGCAGGTGCTGGGCTCGGTGCTGACGCTGGCCCGGGGCAATCCAGCGTCCTACGAGGTGCTGGTGGACTCCTGGCCCCACTTCGGCGTCGTCCTGACCCGCCTGTGCCCAGAGGTGCTGCTTTGGGCTACCCCCACCCTCACCCCCACCCCTTGCCCAAACCCCCGCGCACCGTGGGGCAGCTGCACTTAGCTCTTTGCGTGTCCCCTCCCCTGGCAGGACAATAAGGACCCCAAGGACTTCTACACCAACCAGCTGAGCGTCTTCTACCGGGACGAGGGAGCCTGGCGAGCGCTGCTGGGAGGCAGCCAGGCGGTGGACTGGACTCGGGCGTTCCGGATACGCGGTGAGCCTGGCACGGGGGCGGGGGAGGCACTGGGGACCCCCTCCCTGCCCTCTGTGCCTCTGCCCGGGCTGAGAGTGATGCCGCAGGGATGCAGGATGGGATGTACGAGGCCGTGCGGGAGCTGAGCCACGCCAAGGGGCTGCGACTGGAGACTTACAAGTACCAAGCACTGCTGAGCCCCCAGCCCCCCCAGCCCAGAGTGCAGTGAGTGTAGGGGCACCTGCGGCACGGTGGGATGGGGGTGCCAGTCCTATCCCTGAATGGCACACGGGGATCCCTGAGGGCATGCCCTGGTTGGCATGGGGGTCCCCGAGCATGTTCCTAGCTGTTGCAGGTATCCCAGTTACATCCTTGGGTGGCACACGGGTCCCTGAGCACATCCTGGGGTGGCACACAGGTCCCTGAGCACGTCCCCAGGTGGCACAGCGGCTACCTGGGCAAAACCCTTGGGTGACAGAGTGGGTCCCCATCCCAGGCTGCGGCACCCCCCCGCCGTGTGCCATCCCCCTCAGTCTCCGCAGCCTTTCCCCGCTCCACCCCTCCGCTCCGCCCCCTTCCAGGATGCCCGCAGGGTTCCAGCTGGCCCCCGTGTCGCCGTCCCACGTCCCTCTGCTCAACGCCACTTGGAGCGCGGGAGGCAACGCCCGCAGCCAGCAGTACCTCCTGGCGCTGGTGAGGGCACTGCCCAGCGCCTGCCTGCTGGGACCCCGCGGGCGCCCTGTCTGCTGGACCATCCTGGACCCTCTGGGCTGCCTCACCCACGGCTACACGGTGCCAGCCTGGCGCGGGCACGGCTTGGCCGGGCTGACGCTGGGAGCCCTGGGCAAGGATCTGCACGCCAGTGGCTTCCCCATCTATGCCGGGGTGCTGCCCAGCAACCTCTCTGCCCAACGGGCACTCCGTGGCCTGGGCTTCTTGCCTCAGCCTGGCACCTTCTACACCTTGGTTGTCAGCCCTCCCTAGTGCCCAGGGCTGGCTGAGCCCCAGGATCGGGGTGCTCATGGGTGAAGGGGTTAAAGGGGGTATAAAATGGGATTACCTGGGTCTGGGGGTGTCCTGGCTCCACGAGTAGGGAGGTTGGGAGGGTATAAAATGGGGTCACTTGGGTCTGGGGGTGTCCTGGCTCCACAAGTAGGGAGGTTGGGAGGGTATAAAATGGGGTCATTTGGGTCTGGGGGGGTCCTGGCTCCACGAGTAGGGAGGGTGGGAGGGTATAAAATGGGGTCACTTGGGTCTGGGTGTCAAGAGTTGGGGGGGCATAAGCTGCAGTTGCATGGGTTTGGGGGGACCCTGTCTCCAAGGCTGTGGTAGGGGGTGGCAAGGGTTTAGGGAGGTATAATATGAAGGTAGCTGGGTATGGACAGGGGATGAGTTTGGTCCTGGCTTCCCCTCCACTACCCCTGCACAGAAGGGTCCATCCCAGACCCCTTACACAGAGCTTGGACTCTGACTCAGCTACTTATTCACTCTGGTCCTTACTGATGGCAGCAGAGCTCACTCTGGTCCCTACTGATGGCAGCAAAGTTCACTCTGGTCCCTACTGATGGCATCAGCATCCACTCTGGTCCCTCCTGATGGCATCAGCATCCACTCTGGTCCCTACTGATGGCAGCAGAGTTCACTCTGGCCCCTCGTGATGGCATCAACATCCACTCTGGTCCCTACTGATGGCAGCAGAGCTCACTCTGGTCCCTCCTGATGGCATCAACATCCACTCTGGTCCCTACTGATGGCATCAGTGTTCACTCTGGCCCCTCGTGATGGCATCAACATCCATTCTGGTCCCTACTGATGACATCAGTGTTCACTCTGGTCCCTGCTGATGGCATCAACATCCATTCTGGTCCCTACTGATGGCATCGACATCCACTCTGGTCCCTACTGATGGCAGCAGCAGGTCAGGGTGGTGAGGGCTGTGGGGGCACAGGGTGCTGGAGAAAGGCTTTTATTTGTTCACTGTTCATACAAGAATAGATCTTCTGCAATAAATACCCCAATAAATAACATCTCCAATAAATAAGACACTCATAGACGCACCGGGACAGAGGCCCTGCGACCCCCCCCCCCCCCGGGCCCCACCCACCGTGGGGGGGGAGGGGTCACAAGGGTTGCTAGGCAACCAACGGGGGCGGGGCTTGAGGGAAGGGGGCGTGGTTTGGTGTGGGAAGGGGAGGGGCTTGCTAGACAGGNNNNGATTGCCATGGGGGTGGAGCCTATCGCTCCAGGGGGAGGGGCTTATGCCTATGCTCGAAGGGGATTGGTCCTTTCCGTTGGAGTGGGTGGGGCTGACACCCAGGCTGGAGCCCTTGAGGGGCTTATTGCTGCTGTCAGGAAGAGGTTGGTGGCCACCCCAGCACCATGGGTGTGGGGACAATGGGGTGGCCTGGCGGGGTGGGGACAGGGCGGTGGCACCACCCCTGCCTTGAGGTACAGGTGGTGGGGACAGGGTGAGCTGTGGCGACGCTTTGGGGTGAGGATCCCTGTCCCTTAAAGGACGGAGGGGGTGGGAGGGGTGGCCTTGGTGGCACCTGGGGTCAGGAGACTCATTTTTCGAGGTACAGCAAGGTGATGATGAGGATGCAGCAGGGCTGTGGTGGCACCTGGGGGGTCACAGAACCCATTTTTCAAGGCAGATTGGTGATGGTGAAGGGTGAGGGGTAGCCGTGGTGGCTCCTGGGGTCAGATGCCCTGTCCCTTAAGGCACAAGTGTGACGACAGTGGGGCTGTGCAGTGGCATTGGTGGCAGTTTGGGGGTCAGGGGACCCAACTCTTCAAGGCAAATAGGTGCTGGAGAGGGGGCAAAGCAGAGTGGCTTTGGTGGCACTTGTGGTCAAGATCCCCATCCCTTAAGGCACAGCGTGGCGGTGGTGGTGAGGCTGTGGAGTGACTTTGGTGGCACTTTGAGGTCAGGGGACCCATTTGTCAAGGCACACTGGTGTTGGAGTAGGGACATGGGTGGCACTTGTGGTCGAGGTTCTCTTTTTAGGCCCAATCTGGTGATGATGTGGGTGTGAGGTGGGTGTGGTGGCACTCTGGGGCCAGCAGACCCACATCTGAAGGCATGCTGGCCATAGAGAGGGGACATTGGTGACCCTCTGGATACAGCAGACCCACCTTTGAAACTTGCTGGTCATGGAGAGGGGACAGTGGTGGCTGTGCTGCCACTCTGGGTCAGCAGACCCACCTTTGAAGGCACACTGGTGATGGAGAGGGGACAGTGGTGGCTGTGGTGGCACTGTGGGGTCAGCAGACCCACCTTTGAAGGCACACTGGTGATGGAGAGGGGACATGGGTGGCCGTGGTAGCACTCTGGGCGAGGAAGCCCACCCCACAAGGCACAGCGAGGTGGCAGTGGGGACCTGTGGTGTCCCGTCGGGGCGGGCCCCAGCCCCGTGCCGGCAATGCAGGGGCAGAGGGGGTGGGGTCGTGGTGGGGGCGTCAGAAGCCCTTGGCCTCCAGCCGCAGGGTGACCACTGCCGGCGGCACCTTCTTCTTGAGGCGGTTGAAGTCCTTGGCCGAGCGCCACAGCCAGGTCTGCAGCTCCTTCAGCAGCCAGAAGTCGTCCATCTTCTTGAGGAAGTCGTTGGGTGCCACGGGGGTGCCGGGCGGCGCCGGCGGCCCCACGGGTCCGGCCGGCAGAGGGTAGCCCAAGGAGGACATGACGCCGGCGATGCTGAGCACCAAGCCCTGCAGGCTGGAGCAGAAGTGGCCGAGGCGGTGGCGCAGCTCGGCGGTGCCGGCTTGGCCGTCGAGGGCGCGCAGGTAGCAGAGCAGGCGGCTGTAGGCTCGGTAGTTGGCGGCCAGCCTGGCGTTGTCGGTCAAGCCTCGCCACAGGTCCAAGTCCACCGTGGCGCTGGGCACCCGCTCGGCACGGGCCAGCCGCGGCGGGTTGAAGTCAGGCTCGTTGAAAGGCGGCCCCAGGTAGTTCAGCTGGCAGGGAAAAAAGGGCAGGGGGTGCGGCCGTCGGGGGTCTGCGAGGGTGCCCACCCTGTCCCTGGGTCTCCGCAGAGCCCTGCCCACCACTCCTCGGGACAGCAGGACCACCGCGGTCCCTCTCTGCCCCCCAGATGAAGGTGCCCACACACTGCCTGCCCTCTGTGTCCTGCTGCATGCCATGCCCCAAGTGCCCATGCCCACCATGCCCCAAGCGCCCATGCCCACCACAGCCCAAGTGCCCATGCCCACTATGCCCCAAGTGCCCATGCCCACCATGCCCCAAGCGCCCATGCCCACCACAGCCCAAGTGCCCATGCCCACTATGCCCCAAGTGCCCATGCCCACCATGCCCCAAGCGCCCATGCCCACCACAGCCCAAGTGCCCATGCCCACTATGCCCCAAGTGCCCATGCCCACCATGCCCCAAGCGCCCATGCCCACCACAGCCCAAGTGCCCATGCCCACTATGCCCCAAGTGCCCATGCCCACCATGCCCCAAGCGCCCATGCCCACCACAGCCCAAGTGCCCATGCCCACTATGCCCCAAGTGCCCATGCCCACCATGCCCCAAGCGCCCATGCCCACCACAGCCCAAGTGCCCATGCCCACTATGCCCCAAGTGCCCATGCCCACCATGCCCCAAGCGCCCATGCCCACCACAGCCCAAGTGCCCATGCCCACTATGCCCCAAGTGCCCATGCCCACCATGCCCCAAGCGCCCATGCCCACCACAGCCCAAGTGCCCATGCCCACTATGCCCCAAGTGCCCATGCCCACCATGCCCCAAGCGCCCATGCCCACCACAGCCCAAGTGCCCATGCCCACTATGCCCCAAGTGCCCATGCCCACCATGCCCCAAGCGCCCATGCCCACCACAGCCCAAGTGCCCATGCCCACTATGCCCCAAGTGCCCATGCCCACCATGCCCCAAGCGCCCATGCCCACCACAGCCCAAGTGCCCATGCCCACTATGCCCCAAGTGCCCATGCCCACCATGCCCCAAGCGCCCATGCCCACCACAGCCCAAGTGCCCATGTCCACCACATCCCAAGTGCCCATGCCCACAGTGCCCATGCCCACCATGCCCACCCCGTCCATGTCCCCATGTGGATGTGCCCACCATATCCCCCACACCCCAGCTCTCCATGTCCTCCTGACCACCACGTCCCTCAGGTGCCAGGGCTCCATTATCTCCAGGTGCACATGCCCACCACACCCCCTCCCCCTTTCATGCCCACCATGTCCCAGACCTCCATATCCCTGCCCTCCACACCCACCCCACCCCAGATCTCTATATCCCTGCTGTCTGTGCCCACCATGCCCTGGTTCTCCATGTCCCCCCGATGGTCACAGCCGTGCCCACCGTACCCCAGTTCCCTAGGTGGGCATACCCACCACATCCCATGTTCCATGGCCCCTACCTCTCCACGCCCACCCCATCTTAGCTCTCCACATCTCCCATACCAAACCCCACGGCTCTGCCACCCTCATCCTCACTTGGCACCATCCGGGCTGAGCTGGCAGCACCGGGGGCACGTCAGGGCAGAGACAGGGAACCTCCACATGAGCTGGAGCTGCCGGAGGGCAGGGTGAGGTAGATGCCTTCACCCATGAGTGCACTCTGGGCCAAGGGCAGGGACCCCAGAGGGCACAGGGCGGCTCCCGGGTTCTCTGCCCTTGGTTGATGAGACATTTCCGTGGCCCTTGGCATGGGAGAGTGGTGGGCACGTGGGCACGTGTGTAGGAACAGCCCTGGACCATGTGTAGGAGCAACCACAACACTGGTGGGCACCCCAAGTTGGAGCACAAAGCACCCTCGGGCATCTCCATGGAGAGGTGGGCATGGGGAGGGTGATCACACGGGGTAAGGCCTCGGTGCCAGGGGGCAGAGGTGGGGTTGGGTGACCTCCTCTACTCACATAGGTGCCAGCCAGGGTGCGGAGCTGGTGCTCCAGGTAGCGGGTGAGGTCGTAGGTCTTCTGGATGGACTGGCTGGTGCCCAGCTCCTCGCTGCAGTTCAGGGCTGGCAGCGCTGGCAGGTTGCAGAGGGCAGCGCACAGGAAGGTGAAGATGCCCCAAGAGTCTCCTGTAGGGATAGGGCACCTCAGGGTGGGGGGCGGATGAAGAGGGTTGCGGGGGCACTTCTGCCCATCCTTGGACCTAGGGGCCCTGGAGGCTCTGATCCCACCTGGCACTGCCAACCTTGTCCCCACGACAGCAGGGCAACTGAGGTGGACAAAGAGCAACCTGCACCTGCAAGAGGGCAATGGCCACCTTGCCCTGGCACTGGGCAGCTCAGCATTCCCAATGGCACTGGGTAACTCAGCATCCCCTGGCACCGGGCAGCTCAGCATTCCCATGGGCACTGGGTAACTCAGCATCCCCTGGCACCGGGCAGCTCAGCATTCCCATGGGCACTGGGTAACTCAGCATCCCCTGGCACCGGGCAGCTCAGCATTCCCATGGGCACTGGGTAACTCAGCATCCCCTGGCACTGGGCAGCTCAGCATTCCCATGGGCACCGGATAACTCAGCATCCCCTGGCACCGGGCAGCTCAGCATTCCCATGGGCACCGGATAACTCAGCATCCCCTGGCACCGGGCAGCTCAGCATTCCCATGGGCACCGGGTAACTCAGCATCCCCTGGCACCGGGCAGCTCAGCATTCCCATGGGCACTGGGTAACTCAGCATCCCCTGGCACCGGGCAGCTCAGCATTCCCATGGGCACTGGGTAACTCAGCATCCCCTGGCACCAGGCAGTGCAGCATCCCTATGGGCACTAGGCACTTAAAAAATGCCCTGGCAATAAGCAGCTCAGCAGCTGTGGGCACTAGGCAGCTCAGCCTGGCACAGGGCAACTCAGGATACCATGGCACAGGGCAACTCAGCACTTTCCCTGGCACAGGGCAGCTTAAAATCGCCTGGTACAGGGCAGCTCAGCATTGCCCTGGCACCAGGCAGCCCCGTTCATCTTCTCTGGTACTGGGTAGCTCAAAATCCCTTGGCACAGGGCAGCTCAGCACCCCCTGGCACTGAGTACCTCAGCATCAGAGGAGAGCTCCACATTGCCCTGGCAGCAGGCAGCTCAGCATCACCCTTTCACCAGATAGCTCAATATCCCCTGGCACAGGGCAGCTCAACAAGTTCCCTGGCAGCAGGCAGCTCAGAATCCCCAGGCACAGGGCAGCTCAGCACCTTTTCTGGCACAGCACCACTCGGCATGCCCTGTGCCAGCACACAGCTGGCACCTGGGCACAAGCAGGGCAGCGCCATCAGCCCAAGGCGATGCCACCCAGCCCAGGCGGTGCCGTGGGGACCCCCGGCTGGCCTCGGTGCCGGTGCCAGTGTGCCCATGCCCCCCTCGGTGCCCGGGCTGCAGCAACAATCCTTTATATGGTGTGTTGCTGGGGCTGCTCGCGGGGCCCCCGCCGGGACAGGATATATTTGGGCACAGCGACTCGCTCGCCACCAGCGCCGGTGCCAGCCGACGGGCACCCCGGCAAGCCTCGGCACCGCGGGGTCCTGTCCCCCGCCGTTAACCCCCAGCTTGGGCGCCTCGGGGGGAGCTGGGAGGGTCGGGAACGGGACCCGGAGGTGGTGGCTGCGGCTTGCCCTTCGCCCGGGCTGCCGGAAGCCACCAGCGCCGTGGCCGTCATCGCGGGGTGACCCCATCCCTGCTGACGTCAGAGTGGCCTTCGGAGCTCCGGCAGCCACCGGGCTCGGGCCAACTGGCACCAGTCGAGCCCAGTCGCAACTGGGTTTTCCCGGCCGGCTCCTCCGCCGGGAGCAGCCACCCGGCGGCAAGCAGCGCGGCTCGACCGGCAGCCCTCGGGGGGGTTCCGGCGTGGGCAGCCCCACGGTGCCAGCCTGCCTCACCCCTGCCCCTCACCCGCCTCGGACACGAGTGGGTGACGCAGCAAGGTCCGTCCTTGGGGACATCCCAGCTGTGGCCCAACCTCACCGCAGCGGAGAGCAAGGCTGCTCCCGGGGCCACCAGCGGCGGCTGGGGCACGTCAGTGGCGCTGGCAACATGTGGGTGACAACCTGCACACGAGGCACAGCGGACAAGTGTCGCGCTGGGCACCTGTGACACGTCCTGTGACACGCCCTGCAGGTGTGTGCTCCGCCCTGCCCGCGGGACACAGCCTGTGTGACACAGCACACGCAGGGGACACACTGCGTGGGGCATGATGCACCCGCGGGGCACGTCGGTAAGATGTGTGACACACTGCACGTGTGTGACACAGCACGAGTGTGACACGGCACATATGGCTGACACCGTGTGTGAGACAGCACATGTGTGAGACAGCACGTGTGTGACACAGCACGTGTGTGACAGACTGCACACATGGCTCACACCGTGTGTGAGACAGCATGTGTGTGACACAGCACGTGTGTGACACACAGCATACATGCCTGACACTGTTTGTGACACAGCACGTGTGTGACACACAGCATGCATGGCTGGCACCGTGTGTGACACAGCATGTGTGTGACAGACTGCACACATGGCTCACACCGTGTGTGAGACAGCACATGTGTGACACAGTGTGTGTGTGACACACAGCATACATGCCTGACACTGTGTGTGACACAGCACGTGTGTGACACAGCATGTGTGTGACAGACTGCACACATGGCTCACACCACGTGTGACACAGCACGTGTGTGACACAGCATGTGTGTGACAGACTGCACACATGGCTCACACCATGTGTGAGACAGCATGTGTGACACAGCGCGTGTGTGACACACAGCATGCATGGCTGGCACCGTGTGTGACACAGCACGTGTGTGACACAGCATGCACGGCTGACCCATGGCACACATAGGTGACACCGTGTGTGACACACGACAGACGTGACACGCCACCCATGCCTGACACACCATCCGTGACACCCTGTGTAGGTGTGACACCACCTGCACGTGTGACGCCACGTGCGGCATGCCACGCGTGCCTGGCACAGCATGTGTGCACCACTGGGCACCTCGTGTGACACATCCATCACGCCAGCACGGCACTGTGTGCCACGAGTGGCACGGGTGTGACAGAGGGTGTGACAGGCCCCGCAGGCGTGTGGCGCTGCCCGGCGTGGCGAAGGCGCCGTGCCCACCCGTGACACACGGCACATGCCCGCGCAGGCACCGCCCGGGGGCTGAGCTGGGTGCCCTGCCGCGTCACCGAGCCCCGCGGCGCACACCTGCAGCCGCCTGCCCCTGCCCCGGCCTGTCCCTCTCTGTCCGTCTGTCCCGGCGCGTGTCGGCGCAGCCGTGCGTGGGTCGGGGGCCACCGCCGGTGACTCAGCTCCGGTTTCCAGCGCGGGACTCAGACTGGCGCTGGCCAAAGCAAACACGGATGGGAACTGGGAGGGGGTGGGGGAGAAGGAATGGAGCCACTGCTGCGTCCCAGGAAGGCGATGGAGGAAGGAGGGTGAGGGTGGAGGAAGGAGGGTGAGGATGGAGAAAGGAGGAAGGTGAGGATGGAGAAAGAAGAATGAGGATGGAAAAAGGAGGGTGAGGTTGGAGAAAGAAGGAAGAGGATGGAGAAAGAAGGAAGAGGATGGAGAAAGGAGGATGAAGATGGAGAATGGAGGAAGAGGATGGAGGATGAGGTTGGAGAAAGAAGAATGAGGATGGAGAAAGGAAGGTGAGGATGGAGAAAAAAGAATGAGGATGGAAAAAGGAGGGTGAGGATGGAGAAAGAAAGAAGAGGATGGAGAAAGGAGGAAGAGTTGCCCAAGTTAGGTACCTGGCTGAAGGACAGGAGATGGTGAGGCGCACAGAAAAGATGGTGGCACAAGGGTGGCAGAGAGACAGCCACGGCACAGCAAGTGTCCATGGCACAGTGGGAGTCATCGTACAGGTGGCACAGCAGTGGTGGTCACCATGGCACAGCCCTCACGGTGGCACAGGCACTGCCACTGCAGAAGCATATGGGTGGCACAGTGGAGACCACGTCACAGCAGTGACATTGGCACAGCCATGGCCACGACACAGCAATGCAGGTGGCATGAGGGTGCTGGTGGCAGAACAGCAGCACAGGCACAGCCATGGGAAAGCATGGGGGGGGCACACCAGAGGCCACGGCACAGTGGTGGCAACGCATATGGCTACGGCACAGTGATGCTGCTGGCACACTAGTGGCCGTGGCACAGCAGTGGCACGGCCATGACGAAGGCACAGCACAACGTGAGTGGCACAGACGTGGCCATGATACAGCAGTGTCACCCGCCCATGGCACAGCAGTGACAATGGCACACCATGAGTGGCACAGACGTGGCCGTGGCACGGCAGTGATGGTGACCACGGCACGGCAGTGGTGGTGGCCGCGGCACGGCGGTGCGGGTGGTGCAGCCATGCAGGGTGCCCCGCAAGCAGCCAGACTCCCTCGGCCACCCTGGCGACAACGTCTTGGGGCGGGCACGGGCGGCGGTGAGGGGTAGGGGTGCGGGTGTCGGGAGGAGGGAGGCCCGGAGCCGGCACAGCTGGATCGCGGTGACGTCGGCGAGGAAGAGCCCGAGGGTTTCAAAACCGCCCCTGGAGCCCAGCCAGGCTGCTCCCAGCCCACGTAAGCAGCTCCTGGCGTGGCTGCCCCACGTCACCCGCTTGGCCCCGGGGGCAACCGGGGACGTGGGACCTGGGCATCGGCAGGCAGTGCCGGCACGGCGCCCACCTCCCCGATGACAGGGGGTCACGGCGGGTGGCGGGACACCACGGGCATCCCTCGCGGCACCGGGGCCGTCGCTCACCCTTCTTTCAGCGGGGTGCTCGTGGCGGGTCCGCTGCCACCCACCCAGCCGCCTTGGCACCGCCGGGCAGCCCTCCCGGTGCCGGGTGAGCTGTTCGCTGGGCATGCTGTGGGCAGAGCCACTGAGGTCAGGAGTGACCACAAAACCACCCGGAGCCTCCTTCCCGAAACCCTCGTGGCAAAGCCATCACCCCGCGGTGGGGAGGGGCTGGTTGGTTGGGGGGGT
>VWZI01009212.1:9182-44097 GCA_013396835.1 Psilopogon haemacephalus
AGCAAGTGAGCAGAGCCTGTCCCCTGAGGTTCAGGAGTCTGAACCTCAGCCCTCAGATATTGATACACATTGATTAAATCCCCTCTCAGGCTTCTCTTCTCCAGCCTAAGCAGCCCCAGGTCCCTCAGCCTCTCCTCCCCAAGCAGTGCTGCAGTCCCCTCAGCATTCTCATAGCCCTCTGCTGGACCCTCTCCAGCACATCCCTGTCCCTCTTCACCTGGGGAGCCCAAAACTGAAGGCAGTACTCAAGATGAGGTCTCAGCAGGGCAGAGTAGAGGGGGAGGAGAACCTCCCTTGCTCTGCTGGACACACTCTTGCTCATACACCCCAGGATCTCATTGGCCTTCTTGGCCACGAGGGCACATTGCTGTGCCATGGATGTTCTCCACCAGCAAGTGAGCAGAGCCTGTCCCCTCCCTCCTGACCCTCAGCCCTCAGAGAGTTATAAACATTGATTCAATCCCCTCTCAGCCTTCTCTTCTCCAGGTGGGAGTTAGCTCCTCCCTGGAACCAGCTCTCTGTGCAGGGCCTCAGAGCACCCTGCTGCAGATGAAGATGTCCCTGCTCACTGCAGGAGGGTCAGGCTGGATGACCTTGAAAGGTCCCTTCCAACCCAAACCATCCTTTGATTCCAGGGCCAACCCTAGAGGCATTTAAAAAGAAATGCTGAGGTGGTGTAGAGGGAAATGGGTTTGTGGTAGGCTTCATGGTGGGGACTTGAAAGGCTGCAGATGTCCCTGCTGACTGCACAGAGCTGGACTGGATGACCTTCAGATGTCCTTTCCAACCCAAACCATCCCAGGATTCCACGACTCCTAAATCCAACGCAGGGCCCAAAATTAGCATCTCAAGCTGGGGAGATCCTCAGGCAATTTCAGCTCTCCCCAATCTGATGTAAGACCAAGCAGCTGGCAAGTTACACAACAGCACCTTCTGAAGAACTCTGCAGTTGCCTGTTAGCCAGAGCAGCTCACAGCTCTTGAGCCTTCCAGCATTCTGCACAGAAAGAGCAAGCCTGTGGCTTCAGTGCTGAACTGAGCTGTGGAGAAGCAGGATGCTGCCCCACGGGGACTGATGGAGACCTCCAAGGCTGGGGTAGAAGACAGAAGCTTTCCTCTGCTGTCTACTGCACACTGCAGCTTTTCATACAATCCTGTGCTCCACAACCTCCTTGGGCAACCTGTGACAATCCTTGACCACCTTGATGTGGTCTTTGATCATATTTTGTGCTTCTGTGCTCCACAACCTTCCTGGCCAACCTGTGCCAGTGTCTCACCACCCTCACTGCAAACAACTTCCTCCTCACATCCACTTTCAAGCTCCCCTCTGACACTCCAAGCTCATTCCTCCTCCTCCTCTCATCACAAGACCTTGTGAACAGTCCCTCCCCAGCCCTCCTGTTGCCCCCCTCAGATACTGGAAGGTTACTCTAAGGTCTCCTGGAAGCCTTCTCTTCTCCAGGCTGCACAGCCCCAACTCTCTCAGCCTGTCCTCACAGCACAGCTGCTGCAGCCCTCTCAGCATCTTCCTGGCCCTTCTCTGGACCCTAGAAGCTTTCCTCTGGTGTCTAGAGCACACTGGAGCTTTTCATACAATTGTTTGTGTTGGAAAAGACCTCCAAGACTGTGTCCAGCCACCAGCCCAACACCACCATACCCACTGAACCATCTCCCCAGCTGCCATGGCCACACATGTCTTGAGCACCTCCAGGCATGGGGACTCCATCACCTGCCCTGGGCAGCCTGTGCCAATCCTTGACCACTCCTGCAGCAAAGGAATCATAGAATGGTTTAGGTTGGAAGGGACCTCAAAGCTCAGCCAGCTCCAACCCCCCTGTGCCATAGGCAGGGACACCTCCCACTAGAACAGGTCACTCAAGACCTCATCCAACCTGCCCTTGAACACCTCCAGGGAGGTTGTGGAGCAAAGAATCACAGAATGTGATTTCTTGAGCACTTCCAGGCATGGGGACTCCACCACCTCCCCTGGGCAGCTTGTGCCAATCCCTGACCAGTCTTGTAGCAAAGAAATCTCCAATCTAACTCTTCCCTGGCACAATTTCAGGCCATTTCCTCTCCTTCTATCACCTGAGACTAAGAAGAGGAGAAGGGATCAACCTCATCCTCACTGCAACCTTCACTCAGGGAGCTGTAAAGCAATGAGGTCTTCTCTCAGCTTCCTTTTTCCCAGGCTGATCAACCCCAGGTCCCTCAGCTGCTTCTCCTCAGCTCTGTTCTCCAGACCATTCCCAACTCTGTCACCCTTCTCTGGACCTGCTCCAGCCCCTCAATGTCCTTCTTGGAGTGAGAGGCCCAAAACTGAATCCAGGATTCCAAGTGTGGAATCTTAAGCAAGGCCAAATGCCAGGTCCTGCACTTGGGTCACAGCAACCTGAAGCAGTGCTACAGGCTTGGGGCAGTGTCGTTGGAGAGCTGCTGGGGGCTGGAATGGGCAAACAAGAGAATGTGAGGCAGCAGTGTGCACAGGGGGCAAAGAAAGCCAAAGGCATCCTGGTTGGGCTTAGAAATGCTGTGGGCAGCAGCAGCAGGGAGGGGATTGTCCCCTTGGGCTCTGCTCTGCTGAGGCCACACCTCCAGTGTGGTGTTCAGGTTTGGGGCAGCTCAATCCAAGAGGGATGTGGAGGTGCTGGAGGCAGTGCAGAGGAGGGCAAAGAAGCTGGGGAGGAAATCTGATGAGGAGAGAGTGAAGGATCTGGGGATGGTTAGTGTGAGGAAGAGGAGGCTGAGGGCAGACCTCATGGCTGTCTACAGTTACCTGCCAGGAGGTTGTGGAGAGGTTGGTGCTGGTCTGTTCTCACAGGGAATGAGTGCCAGAAGAAGAGGGAATGGCCTCAAGCTGCCACTGGGTAGGCTTGGCCTGGAGATGAGGAGAAATGTTTTCCCAGCAAGAGTGGTCAGGCACTGGAATGGACTGGGCAGGGAGGTGGTGGAGTTCCCAACCCTGCCTGTGTTTCAAAGTGGTTTAGATGTGCTTGGGGAGATGGTTTAGGCTGAGCCTTGCAGAGCAGGGTTCTGGGTTGGCCTTGGTGATCCTGAGAGGCTTTTCCAACCTGAATGTTTCTGTGACTGCTGTGGCAGTGCCCAGTCCTGGGGGACAATCCCTGTCCTGTTCCTGCTGCTGACCCCACTGCTGACCCAAGCCAGGCTGCTGATGCCCTTCTTGGTCACCTGGGTACTCTGCTGGCTTTTGCCTAGGAGGAAGAGAAGCTAAAATCTTGTCAAGTCCTGCAACAAAGATGCTCCTCTGACTGAAACATGCAAGAGGAGAAGGAGGATTCCCTCCCATGCTGATTGCCACACAGTGTGGTCAATGTGGTTTCACCCAAACGTCCAGAGAGCAAAAAGAGGAACAAGAATCCTAAGATAAGGTCACAAGAAGGGCAAGAACTGGAGCTGGAAATCCCTAGACAAGGAAAACAAAAGAACGAGGAGGCTCAGGAGCTTTGCCCAAGACATAAACGGGAGGAGACAAAATATCCAGAGGAAAGCTCCCAAATAGTTCCAGCCCCTGACAGGTACAAGACTGCAGCCTCCAAGTATCAGCTGAGGGTCAGAAAATCAGGAAGAATCCAAGAGATGAAGTGGAAGCCTCATCCCTGGAGGAGTTTAAGGCCAGGCTGGATGTGGCTCTGGGCAACCTGCTCTAGTGTGAGGTGTCCCTGCCCATGGTAGAGGGGCTGGAGGTCAATGATCCTTGAGGTCCCTTCCAACCCTGACAATTCTGTGACTCTGGTCACAGCCCCTGGACACCCACCTTGAGGACACAAATGACAGCAAATGCAAAGTAAAGTTCAGGCTAGAGTGACTGGGAGTGAAATCTGGAACCAAACACTGGTGGGGGTTGGAAGGGAGCTCTGGAGCTCAGCCAGTCCAAACCCCTTGCTCCAGCAGGGCCCCCATAGCAGCCTGCCCAGCAGCACAATGCCCACGGGGGGTTGGAAGCTCTGCACACAAGGAGACTCCACAACCTCTCTGGGCAGCCTGCTCCAGGCCTTCAGCACCCTCACACCAAAAAAGCTGCTCCTCACCTCCAGCTGGGACCTCCTGGGTTCTACATATCTACATTAAATAGAATCACAGAATGGTTTAGGTTGGAAGGGACCTCAAAGAACATCCAGTTCCAACTCCCATGTCTCTAGGGAATTTCAAAACAGCTCCATGCCTTTCCTCTCCCCCAGGATTGTATTTATCTGGAAATCAGCTTGAGCCAGCAGTGTGCCCAGGTGGCCAAGAAAGGCACCAGCAGCCTGGTTTGGATCAGCAATGGTGTGGCCAGCAGGAGCAGGACAGGAATGGGTCCCCTGCACTGGGCACTGGGAAGGTCACACCTTGAATCCTGGGTTTGGTTTTGGCCTCAGGCTAGAGTGACTGGGAGTGAAATCATAGAATCAGAGAATCATAGAATGGTTTAGGTTGGAAGAGACCTCAAAGATCATCCAGTTCCAACCCCCTGTGCCACAGGCAGGGACACCTCCCACTAGATCAGGATGCTCAAGACCTCATCCAGCCTGGCCTTGAACACATCCAGGGAGGGAGCAGACACAACCTCCCTGGGCAACCTGTTCCAGTGCCTCACCACCCTCACTGTGAAGGGTGGAAATCTGGAAATAAACACTGGTGGGGGTTGGAAGGGAGCTCTGGAGCTCAGCCAGTCCAAACCCCTTGCTCCAGCAGGGCACCCACAGCAGCCTGCCCAGCAGCACAATGCCCATGGGGGGTTGGAAGCTCTGCACACAAGGAGACTCCATAACCTCTCTGGGCAGCCTGCTCCAGCCCTCCACCACCCTCACACCAAAGACGCCTCTCCTCATAGTCAGATGGAACTATCAGCTGGTGTCCACTGGCCCTAGTCCTGTTGCTTGGGCATCACTGAGAAGAGTCTGAGCTGGGAGGGCACACAAGGAGACTCCACAACCTCTCTGAGCAGCCTGCTCCAGGCCTCCACCACCCTCACACCAAACAAGTTGTTCCTCACAGTCAGATGGAACCTCCAGTTGGTGCCCACTGCCCCTAGTCCTGTTGCTTGGGCACCACTGAGAAGAGTCTCACCTGGGAGGGCACACAAGGAGACTCCACAACCTCTCTGGGCAACCTGCTCCAGGCCTCCTGCACCCTCACACCAAACAAGTTGCTCCTCACAGTCAGATGGAACAATCAGCTGGTGCCCACTGCCCCTAGTCCTGTTGCTTGGGCATCACTGAGAAGAGTCTGAGCTGGGAGGGTTAGGCTGGAGATAAGGAAAAATTTGACTGGTGAGAGGACTGGCACAGGCTGCCCAGGGAGGTGGTGGAGCCACCATGCCTGGAGGGGTTGAAGAAACCTGTGGCCATGGCCCTTGGGGACATAGTTTAGTGTCCATGGTGGTGTTGGGTTGAAGGTTGGACTCAATGATCTTGGAGGTCTCTTCCAAGGCAGCCAATTCTATGACTCTAAATGCTTGCACTTGATGTGTGAGGCATGCAGGAAAATAGGGATTAAGAAAGCAGTGAGGAGGCTGGAGCACAGCCCTGTGAGGAGAGGCTAAGGGAGCTGGGGGTGTGCAGCCTGCAGAAGAGGAGGCTCAGGGCAGACCTCATTGCTCTCTACAACTACCTATAGGGAGGTTGTGGCCAGGTGAGGTTGGGCTCTTCTGCCAGGCAACCAGCAACAGAACAAGGGGACACAGCCTCAAGCTGTGCCGGGGAGGTTCAGGCTGGATGTTAGGAGGAAGTTGTGCACAGAGAGAGTGATTGGCATTGGAATGGGCTGCCCAGGGAGGTGGTGGAGTCACCATCCCTGGAGGTGTTCAAGCAAAGCCTGGATGGGGCACTTAGTGCCATTGGATAGGGCTGGGGGAGAGGTTGGACTGGATGAGCTTGGAGGTCTCTTCCAACCTGGCTGATTCTATTCTATTCTATTCTACTGGAATGGGCTGCCCAGGGAGGTTGTGGAGTCACCATCCCTGGAGGTGTCCAAGAAAATCCTGGATGGAGCACTTAGTGCCACTGGCTAGGACTGGGTGCTAGGTTGGACTGGATGAGCTTGGAGTCTCTTCCAACCTGGCTGATTCTATTCTCTTTTATTTCTATTGGAATGGGCTGCCCAGGGAGGTTGTGGAGTCTCCATCCCTGGAGGTGTTGAAGCAAAGCCTGGATGGGGGCACTGAGTGCCATTGGCTAGGGCTGGGTGATAGGTTGGACTGGATGAGCTTGGAGATCTCTTCCAACCTGGCTGCTTCTATTCTATGAAAGGTATTAAGCTCAGCTTAATTAACTAAAAGGTACTCAGAGGTCATCTTTGCATTGCAAGATCTGCTGCTGAGTCTCTTCTGATCTGCCAGGAACGAAGGAAACCCAACCCCAACCCCAACCCTTCCAGTCTCAGGAGCAGCTATTTCAGCACAGCCTGGGGATTTGGCTTCCCTTCTCACCTTGCAGGGCTAAAAGCTTTTACAAACAAGTTTTCCAACAGGCCCAAAACACTCTCCAAGGGACCTGATTATTTTAGCTGCTTGCTAAAGGCCTCAGAAGTGAGGATCTATCCTCAGCCTAAGTGATGGCAATGCCAAGCAGCAACTCTAAGAAAGCTACAGGAGTCTCACCAAGTTTGAGCAGGGCCAGGGGAGGGTCCTGCCCCTGGCAGCAAAACAGCTGAGGGGGGACCTGCTGGGGAGCAGCTCCATGGAGAAGGAGCTGGGACACAAAGAGAAGCCCAGGATCCAGCAAGGGGACCTGGTAGCCAAAAGGCCAAAGACCTTCTAAGTGCATGAAATGTGGCCAGCAGCAGCTCAGGAGGAGGTTCTCAAGGACCACGAGGATGCTGAGAGGGCTGCAGCACCTCTGCTGTGAGCACAGACTGAAAGAGTTGGGGCTGTGCAGGCTGGAGAAGAGGAGGCTCCCAGGGGACCTTCTGGTGGCCTTCCAAGATCTGAAGGGGCCTACAGAAAAGCTGGGGAGGGACTTTTGAGGCTATCAGGGAGTGAGAGGACTAGGGGGAATGGAGCAAAGCTGGAGGTGGGGAGATTGAGGCTGGAGGTGAGGAGGAAGTTGTTGAGCAGGAGAGTGGTGAGAGGCTGGAATGGGTTGCCCATGGAGGTGTTTGAGGCCAGATCCCTGGAGGTGTTTCTGGCCAGGCTGGCTGAGGCTGTGGGCAGCCTGCTCTAGGGTAGGGTGTCCCTGGGCATGGCAGGGGGGTTGGAACTGGATGATCTTTGTGGTCCCTTCCAACCCTGACTGATTCTAGGATTCCTCCTCCTCTGCTCTGCCCTAGTGAGGCCACCTCTGGAGTGGGTCCAGCTCTGGGCTCTCCAGTTCAAGAGAGCCTGGGAAGTGCTTGGAGAGAGTCCAGGGGAGGCTGGGGAGAGGCTGAGGGGCCTGGAGCAGCTCTGTGAGGAACAAAGGCTGAGAACCTGCATAAGAACAGCCCCAGGGGGGACCTGCCCAAAGAACTGGATGATCTGCAGAGGTCCCTTCCAGACTCCACCACTCTGTGACTCTGGAAATCAAAGAGCATTTGGAAATACTGTAAGACACAGGCCAAAGTTCTTCTGATCAAGTCTGACCATGAAGCTAAGGAAGAAACAGACTCAGCAGCACTGAAGTCCATGTGATCAGTCTCTGGTATTTTTAGATCATGGAAATGTAGAGGTTGGAAGGGACCTCTGGAGATGGAGGCCAAACTCCTTTGCCAAAGCAGGATCACCTAGGGCAGGTCACACATCCAGAAGGGTCTTGAAAGAAGGTTGAGACTCTGGCACAGGTTGCCCAGGGAGGTGGTGGAAGCCTCATCCCTGGAAGTTTTTAAGGCCAGGCTGGATGTGGCTGTGAGCAACCTGCTCTAGTGTGAGGTGTCCCTGTCTGTGGCAGGGGAGTTGGAGCTGGATCATCCTTGAGGTCCCTTCCAGCCCTGACAATTCTGTGACTCTACTTCTACCAATTCATCTTACCTAGAAACTGAACTTGTGCCTCCTTCCAGTGTGGACACACTGCCAAGGCAACTCCACCTCTGCCAACAAGCTCTGGCCCTCAGGTCAGCCTGTCTCAAGGAGGCCTCCTGCAAAGTTCTGTGGCACTCAGCATTGTGGTGAGGTGAGAAACTCACTGAGCTGGGGATGCCACAATCCTTGGAGCCCTACCAATGGTTCCCAAGCCAGAGCAGGAAAGTTTGGTCCATTAAAGGTTTACTCAGCCTGCAAATGGAGCTGGGTGGTGGTTTGGTTGGGTTCTTTCCATTGTTTTCATGGTTCACTTGATTCCTACACCAAAAGAACAAACAACTTGAAGCCATCATGTTTAGGAGATCAGACATGGGAGTTGGAACCTCTCAAGTCTTTTTTAGAGGAACAAGGCTGGTGAGGAGCAGCTGAGGGAGCTTGGAGTTGTTGAGCCTGGAGAGAAGGAGGCTGAGGGGACACCTTTTGGCTCTCTACAGCTCCCTAAAAGGAGACTGGAGCCAGGTGGGGGTTGGACTCTTCTCCCAAAGAACAAGGGGTAGGGACAAGAGGAAATGACCTCAAGCTGCCCCAAAGGAGGTTTAGGTTGGACAAAAGAAGAAACATCTTCACTGAAAGGGTTCTCACAGCCTGGCACAGGCTGCTCAAGGAGGTGGTGGAGTCCCCACCCCTGGAAGTGTTTCAGAGAGGCAGAGCTGTGGTGCTGAGGTTTGGCCCCAGCCTTGGAGGAATTTAGAGAATGGTTGGGCTCAAAGATCTTGAAGGTCTTTTCCAACCAAACCCATTCCATGATTCAGAGTCCATATTAAAAACAAGCCCAGCACTGAGCCAAAAAAAAACCCAACCAAAAAACCCAGAAGGAGACCTTCAGTAATTAATGATTTATGAGATCCAATTTTCACCTGGCAGGATTTTATTTTTAAATACCTAATTAGCTGCTTGTAAAAAGGCCCTGGAAGATGTAAGAATGCTCCATTCATAAATGAAAAGTAATTAAAGCACTTCTAGGTGCTGATCTGGTCTTTGAGGAGTGAGGCTGAGAGCAAAACTGAACTCCTCTTGTTATAAAAGGGAAGGAGCTACGAGTTCCTCCATCACCTAAGCCACAAAATTCAACCCAAAATGTAAAAAAGTGACATTTTTGTGGCCAAAAAACCTGCCCTAGATATCTGACATTGCCACAAAGGCAGCATCAACTGGTGTCCACATCCTGGTCTCCAAGCTCGTGACACATGGGTCTGATGGGTGGGCCACCAGGTGGACAAAGAAGTGGCTTGATGTCTGCACCCAAAGAGTGGCTGTCAATGGTTCCATGTCCCACTGGAGGTCAGGGACAAGCAGAGTCCCTCAGGGGTCAGACCTGGGACCAGTCTTGTTCAATATCTTTGTGGGTGCCATGGGCAGAGGCACTGAGTGCAGCCTCAGCAAGTTTGCTGAGCACCCCAAGCTGTGTGGTGCAGCAGCCAGGCTGGAGGGCAGGGATGGCATCCAGAGGGACCTGGACAGGCTGCAGAGGTGGGCACAAACCAACCTCAGGAGGTTCAACAAGGCCAAGTGCAAGGTCCTGCAGCTGGGTCGAGGCAATCCGAAGCACAAATCCAGGCTGGGCAGTGCCTGTCTGGAGAGCAGCCCTGAGGAGAGGGACTTGGGGGTGCTGGTGGAGGAGAAGCTCAACATGAGGCAGCAGTGGGCACCTGCAGCCCAAGTGGCTGGCTCCAACAGTTCCTCTGGACCTGCTCCAGCAGTTCTATTTCCTTTATCATGCTGAGGGCACCAGAACTGGAGGCAGTGCTGCAGCTACTTCACCCATACAAGTGTCTGACATCAGGTTCTGCTCACATCAGTCACTCAAGTTTCCCACTGTAAGTGGTGGCATCCATTTCACTGTGTCCAGTTCTGCAGTCCCTGTGACAGAAGAGAGCTGGAGGTGCTGGAAGGTGTCCAGAGAAGGGCCAGGAGGATAAGCAGAGGGCTGGAGCTGCTCTGCTATGAGAACAGGCTGAGAGAGTTGGGGCTGTTCAGTCTGGAGAGGAGAAGGCTCCCAGGTGACCTTCTTGTGGCCTTGCAGTATCTGCAGGGGGCTACAAGGAAGCTGGGGAGGGACTTTTTAGGGTGTATGGGAGTGATAGGACTGAGGGGAATGAAGCAGGACTAGAAGTAGGGAGATTCAGATTGGATGTTAGGAAGAAGTTCTTCAGCATGAGGGTACTGAGAGCCTGGCACAGGCTGTCCAGGGAGGTGGTGGAAGCCTCATCCCTGGAGGTGTTTAAGGCCAGGCTGGATGTGGCTGTGAGCAACCTGCTCTAGTGTGAGGTGTCCCTGCCCATGGGGGCTGGAGCTGGCTGATCCTTGAGGTCCCTTTCCAGCCCTGACAATCCTATAGTTCTATGACTTTCCTACAAGTCAACCTGTGGCTCTCTTAACAGCTTCACATGAAGGCTATTGCCACCTGGCAGCCACCTGTGACACAGATCCTTAAGAATTTTAGGGTTGGCAAAGGTCTCTACGATCACTGAGCTCAGCTATCAACCCCACCCCACCATGGTCACTAAACCATGTCCCAAAGGACCACGGCCAGAGGTTTCTTAAACACCTCCAGGGATGGTGACTCCACCACCTCCTTGGGCATGACAGCTCCACCAGAGGCAAGAGCACAGAGTTAGATCACAAAGCCTCCAGACCTTTACTAAGCTTTCCCTAAAATCCCAAGCATGAATGGACATCAACTAAAGAAAAGAACAAAATAAATACACAGCATGGAAGGCTTTAGGTTGGAAGAGACCTTTTGAGGTCATCTAGCCCAAAAGAGACATCTTCAACTAGAGCAGGTTGCTGAGAGCCCTGGAATGCTTCCAGGGATGGGATATCTCCCACCTCTCTGGACAACCTGGGACAGGGTTTCCCTGTACTGCCAGGCAATCACAGAGCTGTCAGGGCTGGAAGGGACCTCAAGGATCATCTAGTTCCAACCCCAGTGTTGAGGGGGACTGAAGGGACCTTCTGAGCTCTCTGCCAGTGCTGCCTCTCACTGAGAGAAGGTGACTCAGAGGATCAGGAGTCCTCCAAAGAGTCCCAACGTTCCTGAGCCCCCCTTCAGGCTTCATTTTCAATATCACAGAATGCTTTGGGATGGAAGGGGCCTTTAAAGATCACAGAATCACACAACAGGGTGGGTTGGAAGGGACCTCCAAAGCTCATCCAGTCCAATCCTGCAGTCAGCAGGGACAGCCTCACCTAGATCAGGTTGCTCAGAGCCCTCTCAAGCCTCACCTTGAATACCTCCAGGGCTGGGGCCTCAACCACCTCCCTGGGCAAGCTTCTCGACCTCATCCAGACTTACCTCCCTGCACAGGCTCACAGGATGTCAGGGGTGGGAAGGGACCCAAAGAGCTCATCCAGTCCAACCCCCCTGCCACAGCAGGACCAGACAATCTAGCTCAGGGCACACAGCAACACATCCAGACAGGCCTGCAAAGGCTCCACACAAGGAGACTCCATAACCTCTCTGGGCAGCCTGTGCCACTGCTCTGGGACCCACACAGGCAAGAAGTTGCCTCTTGTGTTGAGCTGCAACCTCCTGTGCTGCAGCTTCCATCCATTGCTCCTTGGCCTATCCCAGGGAGCAGTGAGCAGAGCCTGTCCCCACACTCCTGACCCCCAGCCCTCAGAGAGTTATAAACATTGATTAAATCCCCTCTTAGTCTTCTCTTCTCCAGCCTAAGCAGCCCCAGGTCCTTCAGCCTCTCCTCCCCAGGCAGTGCTGCAGTCTCCTCAGCATCCTCATAGCCCTCTGCTGGACCCTCTGCAGCAGATCCCTGTCCCTCTGAAACTGGGAAGCCCAAAACTGAAGGCAGTACTCAAGATGAGGTCTCAGCAGAGCACAGCAGAGCAGAGTGGGACAGCCCCAACCAGAGCAGGTTGCTCATAGCCCCAAAAACCTGCCCTGGGATGCTGCCAGCCATGGGGCAGCTCCCACCTCTCTGGGCAGCCTGGGACTGGCTCTCCCCACCCTCAGTGTCTCCCTTCCAGTTTGAATCTCCCTCTTTTAAGGCTTCAAACCACCACCCCTTGTCCTGTCACAGAGTCTCCAAAGCCTCTCCCCAGCTTTCTTCTCAGCACCTTCTCAGTCCTCTGCAGTTCACCTTCTCAGCAACAGGCTCCCCAGAGGGGTTGTGGAGTCTCCTCTGGAGCCTTTCAATGCCCATCTGGATGTGTTCCTCTGTAACCTGAACTGGATTGTCTGGTCCTGCTCTGGCAGGGGAGGTTGGACTCGATGAGCTCTTTGTGCCCCTTCCAAACCCTGACATCCTGTGACCTTAAAGCTGGGCTGGACAAGATGACCTTGAAAGATCCCTTCAACCTTCTGTGATTCTATGAAGTTGGGGAGGGGGGAACCCCTCCTCTTTCTGCAAACAGCAGCAGCTGAATGCTTCTTCCAGCTGAGCTCTTCCTGCAGCACTCAATCCTCTGCAGTTTACCTCCTTCCCCCCTCCAGCTGATGCCCTCTTAATTAAACCCTGCTCCCTGCACTCATTACCGAAGACACAGCTCTGACATCTGCCACCACAGCATCTGTCATTCTGCTGGGCCCCATCAGCTCTCCTTGTCCTCTCATTCCCGAGCCAGGAGGCTTCCTTTAGGTTCCTGAGGGCCACAATTACCTGCCACAGCATTTCCACACCACCCGGGGCCACAGCTGCATCCCCTCCTGATCCATCCTTTGATTTACAACCCTGCTAGAGGGAGCAGGCAACTTCATCAGCCCCAGCTGCAAGCTGGGCAGGAGATGGATGAGGGCAATCATCCTGCCAGGAGCTTTTTGAGCCAGCAAGAAGAGGGACAGGAAAATCCTGATCACTGGGACACACAAGAATCCAGCCCCTCGCCTGACTCCACCACCAGACATCAAATCATAGAATGGTTTAGGTTGGAAAAGACCTTAAAGATCATCCAGTTCCAACCCCCTTGTGCCACAGGCAGGGACACCTCCCACTAGATCAGGACGCTCAAGACCTCATCCAGCCTGGCCTTGAAAACCTCCAGGGAGGGAGCAGCCACAACCTCCCTGGGCAACCTGTGCCAGTGCCTCACCACCCTCACTGTGAAGAACTTCCTCCTAACATCCCGTTCAAACCTCCCCTCTGCCAACTTGAACCCATTCCCCCTCATCCTGTCATAACAAGACCTTGTGAACAGTCCCTCCCCAGCCCTCCTGTAGGCCCCTTCAGATCCTGGAAGGCCACTCCAAGGTCTCCTGGAAGCCTTCTCTTCTCCAGGCTGCACAGCCCCAACTCTCTCAGCCTGTCCTCATAGCAGAGCTGCTGCAGCCCTCTCAGGATCTTTGTGACCTCCTCTGGACTCTCTCCAACACTTCCATGTCCTTCCTGTGCTGGGGGCTGCAGAGCTGCAGACAGTGCTGCAGGTGGGGTGTGAGGAGAGCAGAGCACAGGGGCAGAATCCCCTCCCTTGCCCTGCTGCCCACAGCTGCTCTTGCTGCAGCCCAGCACACAGTTGCTGTCTGAGCCGTGTGTGCACACTGTTGGTTTTCTCCTTGCCCCTCCACACACACATGCAGAGTACAACCTCTTGGCTCTTGATTTCCCCCCTAATCCTCTCACCCCCTGTCAAGTATGTGTGCAGTTCTGGAGTCCCCAACACAAGAAGGACATGGAAGTGTTGGAGCCAGTGCAGAGGAGGCCACCAAAATGCTGAGAGGGCTGCAGCAGCTGTGCTGTGAGGACAGGCTGAGAGAGTTGGGGCTGTGCAGCCTGGAGAAGAGAAGGCTTCCAGGAGACCTTGGAGTGGCCTTCCAAGATCTGAAGGGGGCCTGCAGGAGGGCTGGGGAGGGACTATTCACAGGGTCTTGTAATGACAGAAAGAGGGGGAATGGGTCTAAACTGGCAGAGGGGAGATTTAGGTGGGATATCAGGAGGAAGTTGTTTGCAGTGAGGGTGTTGAGACACTGGCACAGGTTGCCCAGGGAGGTTGTGGAGCACAGAAGCACAAAATGTGATCAAAGATCAAAGATCACATTGGGTGCTTCTCTGCCCCACAACCTCCCTGCAGATGTTCAAGGCCAGGTTGGATGAGTCCTTGAGTGATCTGATCTAGTGAGAGGTGTCCCTGCCTATGGCACAGGGGGGGTTGGAGCTGGCTGAGCTTTGAGGTCTCTTCCAACCTAAACCATTCCATGATTCTATGTTGAACAGGACTGGAGCCAGTACTGACCCGAGGAACACCACAAGCTCCAGGCCTCCAACCAGACCCTGCAGTACAGCTCACAGCCCTCTGAGCTCCATCCTCCAGCCAGAACCTACCAATTTTCTCAGCAGCTCTGGCAGGACCAAGGCTTGACCTCAGACCTTTCCACACACAGGAGCTGCAGAGAACAGCTTCCCCAAAAGCTCTCTCCTCCCAGAACTGATTCCTCAGGCAGACACCCAGGCGAGGACTCCTCCTGAAAGAAGCCTGAACAACATCTTAAAAATAGTTCCTGATTTCAGGTCAAGGCAGCCTGGCTTCTGAGGAGGCAGCTTGCAAGGATGGGAACAGAAGTGCAGAGGGAGAACATTCTGTGCACTGCTCCTTCCCCATGCAGTGCAGCTCTCCACACAGCAGGAGCTCAGCCAGCAGCTGCTGATCCGAGCTGACAGGGATGTCCCTGGACAGTACCTGAGGACTGGGGGCAAAAAATAGCTCAGGCAAGACACAGAGAGTCCTCAGCACCACAGCCCACAGGGGTTAGGCACATATGATGCAAGTCCACAGCAAGGCAGGAGGGAAATAGCTGATGACAAAAAAAAAAAACCAAAGCAACAAGCAGAAGAGAACATGGATGGCAGCAGCAGCACAAGAGCCTGGTTTGCACAGAACCATGGAAGGCACCTCCAAAGCTCAGCCAGTCCTTTGCACTCAGCAAGGACATCCTCAGCTAGATCAGGTTGCCCACAGCCCTGTCCAGCCTCACCTTCAAGATCTCCAGGGCTGGGGTCTCAACAACCTCCCTGGGCAACCTATCCCAGTGTTCACCACTTGTTCCTCACATCCAATCTCAACCTGCTCTGCTCCACCTTGAAGCCATTGACTTTGTCCTTTCCCTGCAGACCCTTGCAAACAGTCTCTCTGCAGCCTTCTTGTAGCCCCCTTCAGCTCCTGGCAGGCTGCTATGAGGTGTCCCTGGAGCCTTCTCTCCTCCAGGCTGCACACCCACAGCTCCCTCCCTCAGCCTGGCCTCCTGGCACAGCTGCTCCAACCCTCTGACCATCTTCCTGGCCCTCCTCTCAACCTGCTCCATCAGGTCCAGGTCCCTCCTGTATTTCTACTCTTCTCAGCACCATTCTGATGCCAGCTAAAGCAGCACAGGCAGCTCAAGGGAGCTCAGGCATCACTCCCCATGCTGCATGGAGCTATCAGCATCCTCCTAAAGGCTTCCTGCCCTTCAGTGCACCACAACCAAGGCTAAGTCAGGCTCTTCCAGCAACCAATTAGAGAAGAACTTTCAGGAGGCCAATTAAAGATGCTACAGATTCTCAGCAGCTTCCCATCCCTCCAGCCTTTAGTTAATTAAAGTTTTGCCTAGCTCTTCCCCAGCACCATTATCCACCTGGAAAAAAACAAGGGAACAACCTCCTTCTGCTCCCTCTTTTTGTCTCACCTCTCATCCATGCAGTAGACCATCCCCCTCCTTGGCCATGAGGGCATTCTGCTGGCTCTGGGCAACTCAGCATCAAAGAATCATTTACAATCAGAAAATGGGGTGGAAGGGACCTCAAAGCTCAGCCAGTTCCAACACCATGGGCAGGGACACCTCCCACCAGCCCAAATTGCTCAAGGCCAGCTCAAGGGAGCTCAGGCATCACTCCCATGCTGCATGGAGCTATCAGCATCTTCCTAAAGACTTCCTGCCCTTCAGTGCACCACAACCAAGGCTAAGTCAGGCTCTTCAGGCACATTCTCTACTAGATCAGGATGCTCAGAGCCTTATAGAGCCTGACCTTGAATATCTCCAGGGCTGGGGCCTCAACCACCTCCCTGAGTGCCATCGCAGTGTTCCACTACCAAAAACCCCTCCCACAATTTATATTCTTAGCAACAGAAACTGAAAAGCATAGAACTGGCTGGTGGGAAAAGACCCTGGGAGATCATCCAAGCCCAACCATTCCCTAACTCAACCACACCTGGTGCCAAACCATGGCCCACAGCACCACAAGCCCTGTGCCTCCTAAAGACCTCCAGGGATGGGCACTCAACCACCTCCCTGGGCAGCCTGGGCCAGTCCTTGAGAACCTTTTCAGTGGAGAATTTCCTTCTGGTGTCCAACCTCAGCCTCCCCTGGGGCCACTTGAGGCCACCTCCTCTTGTCCTATCCCTTTTCTCTTGGGAAATCAACCCCCAGCTGGCTCCAACCTCCTTTTAGGGAGCTGTAGAGCCAAAAGGTCTCCCTTCAGCCTCCTTTTCTCCAAATTAACCAACCCCAGGTCACTCAGCTGCTCCTCATCACTTCATTGCCCTTCTCTGGACAAAGTCTTGCAGCAAGGGGCCCAAAAGTGCCTCCAGTTCCCACGGTGTGGCCTCACCAGAGCTGAGTCCAGGGGAATAGATGCAAAGAGAGGAGATTTAACACAGGGTGGAAAAGGGGAGCTTGAAACTGGATGTCAGGAGGAAGTTCCTTGCAGTGAGGGTGGTGAGAAACTGGCACAGGTTGCCCAGGGAGGTTGTGGAGCACAGAAGCACCCAATGTGATCAACATCCCTGCAGATGTTGAAGGCCAGGTTGGATGAGGCCTTGAGTGACCTTTTCCAGTGGGAGGTGTCCCTGCCTGTGGCACAGGGGGGTTGGAGCTGGCTGAGCTTTGAGGTCCCTTCCAACCTAAACCATTCTATGATTCTGAGAAGCTGAAGAAGTTTGGGTCTCCCCTAGACACTTAAAGAGGCAATGCAAAGCTGCAAACAGCTGCTAGTAGCAAGTGTATCTCAATACCACACTCCCTGCTCCTCCTTCACAGCTCTGCTCCTCAGCTTTCCTCCTGGGGCAACAAGGCAGAACCAAGGCCACCAGCAGGGACACTTAACCCCTCCCTGCTGCTGCTCCCTGCTCCTCTTCCTGTGCTGCACATCCAAGCTGCAAGGACCTTGGTCTGGCAAACCAAACAAGGTTAATCCAGCAGAGTTTTCATCACCTTTCAAGGTCTGAAAACTTCCTCCCTGAGACACAGACTCCTCTGTCAGGAGCTCTGAGCAGCTGACAATCAACTGGTTCCTTCCCAGCTGCATTCCACGAATGCCTTGGAAAGAAGCCAGGCAGCCTGAGGGGATCTGCAGAGATAAAGTTTGGATATCATTTACCAGAACTTAACGGCAAAAACCTAACCCCCTCCCCAAAAACAACAAGTGAAGACCTTTGAAAGATAAAGATTTGCTTCCAAAGAGCCAAGGGAATTAGTTTGGGATTTGAAGTTTTTTACCCCCTACAAAATAAAAAAAAAAAAAAAAAAAGAGAGATAACTACAGGGGGAAAAAAATTCAGCTTGGAAATTGAGCTTGGAGCAGGAAATTCTTGAGAGGAGAATTCTCTGCACTCCAGCATCTTGAAATCAACCTTCTCCTCCAGTGGGATTTTCCAGAGGAGCCATCCCCCCCGCCCCCGTGTCATAGGCAGGGACACCTCCCACTAGAACAGGTTGCTCAAGACCTCATCCAACCTGGCCTTCAACACCTCCAGGCAGGCTGTGGAGCACATAATGTGATCTCTGATCACTTTGGGTGCTTCTGTGCTCCACAACCTCCCTGGGCAACCTGTGCCAGTGTCTCACCACCCTCACTGCAAACAACTTCCTCCTCACATCCACTTTCAAGCTCCCCTCTGACACTTTAAACCCATTCCTCCTCGTCCTCTCACTACAAGGCCTTGTCAATAGTCCCTCCCCAGCACTCCTGTATGCCCCTTCAGATCCTGGAAGGCCACTCCAAGGTCTCCTGGAAGCCTTCTCTTCTCCAGCCTGCACAGCCCCAACTCTCTCAGCCTGTCCTCACAGCAGAGCTGCTGCAGCCCTCTCAGCATCTTGGTGGCCTCCACTGCACTGCCTCCAACACTTCCATGTCCTTCTTGTGCTGGGGGCTGCAGAGCTGCAGACAGTGCTGCAGGTGGGGTGTGAGGAGAGCAGAGCCAAGGGGCAGAATCCCCTCCCTTGCCCTGCTGCCCACAGCTGCTCTTGCTGCAGCCCAGCACACAGTTGCTGTCTGGGCTGCACTCACACTGCAGCCTCATCTTCAGCTTTGCACCAGCCCAGACCCCCAGGGCCTGTTCCTCAGGGCTGCTCTCAGCCATTCCCCACCCAGCCTGGAGCTGTGCTTGGGATTGCACCCACCCAGCTGCAGGACCTTACACTTGGCCTTGTTGGATGTCCTGAGGTTGGCCTGGGCACAGCTCTGCAGCCTGTCCAGGTCCCTCTGGATGGATCCCTGCCCTCCAGCAAGTCAACTGTGCCACACAGCTTGGTGCCACCTGCAAGCTTGCTGAGCCTGCACTGATTCCTCTGCCCACGTGGTTGGTAAAGATGTTCAACAGCTCTGGGCCCAGCACTGACCCCTGAGGGACACCACTTGGCACTGGGCTGCAGGTGGACATTGTGCCCTTGAGCACCACTCTCTGTGTGCCACCATCCTGCCAATTCCTGATCCAATCCCTGCATAATGTAGGTTGGGAGGCACCTCTGGAGCTCAGCCAGTCCAACCTCTCTGCTCCAGCAGGGCACCCACAGCAGCTTGCCCAGCAGCACAATGGCCAGGGCGGGTTGGAAGCTCTTCACACAAGGAAACTCCACAACCTCTCTGGGCAACCTGTGCCACTGCTCTGGGACCCACACAGGCAAGAAGTTGCCTCTTGTGTTGAGCTGCAACCTCCTGTGCTGCAGCTTCCATCCATTGCTCCTTGGCCTATCCCAGGGAGCAGTGAGCAGAGCCTGTCCCCCACCTCCTGACCCCCAGCCCTCAGGTATTGATAAACATTGATTAAATCCCCTCTCAGTCTTCTCTTCTCCACACTAAGCAGTCCCAGGTCCCTCAGCCTCTCCTCATCAGGCCGTGTTGCAGTCCCCTCAGCATCCTCATAGCCCTCTGCTGGACCCTCTCCAGCAGATCCCTGTCCCTGTGGAGCCTTTCCAGGCCTGTCTGGATGTGTTGCTGTGTGCCCTGAGCTAGATTGTCTGGTCCTGCTCTGGCAGGGGGGTTGGACTCGATGACATCCTGTGAGCCTGTGAAGAAGGACATTAAGGGGGTGGAGGAGATCCAGAGAAGTGCAACAAAGCTGGGGAAGATCTGCAGAAGGAAGAGGAGGTTCTGGAGCACTTCTGAGAAGGAGCTGAGGGACCTGGAGATGTTCATCTTAGAGAACAGAAGGCTGAGGGGAGACCTTCTTGTGCTCTATAACTCCCTGAAAGAAGCTTGGAGCCAGCTGGGGGTTGCTCTCTTCTACCCTGCACCAGGTGATGGGAGAGGACATGGCCTGAAATTGCCCAGGGAGGTGTTTGGGGCCAGATCCCTGGAGGTGTTTTTGGCCAGGCTGGCTGAGGCTGTGGGCAGCCTGCTCTAGGGTAGGGTGTCCCTGGGCATGGCAGGGGGGTTGGAACTGGCTGATCCTTGTGGTCCCTTCCAACCCTGACTGATTCTAGGACTCTAGGAAGTTGTTGAGAATGAGAGTGGTGAGAGGCTGGAATGGGTTGCCCCTGCAGGGAGGTGTTTGGGGCCAGATCCCTGGAGGTGTTTTTGGCCAGGCTGGCTGAGGCTGATCTAGGGTAGGGTGTCCCTGGGCACAGCAGGGGGGTTGGGACTGGATGATACTTCTGGTGCCTTCCAACCCTGACTGATTCTATGAAATTGTGCCAGGGGAGGGTTAGGTTGGAGATGAGGAAAAATTCCTTCGCTGCAAGAGTGGTCAGGGCTTGGCACAGGCTGCCCAGGGAGGTGCTGGAGTCCTCATGCCTGGAGGTGTTGAAGGAACCTGTGGCCATGGTTTGATGGCCACAGTGGGGTTGGGCTGAAGGTTGAACTGGATGATCTTGAAGGTCTTTTCCAACTCTACGGTTCCAGAGCATTTAGATATTATGGGATGCAAGTGTTTGATCTGCTCATGGTTTACACAGCTTCAGGAAGAAAATCCTCTCCTGCTCTCCAAGTCACAAGGAGGTTTAAGAACAACTGAAAGAGCAGACCAGGACTATGGTCCAAAGCTTATTTGTGTGATGGTGGATAAAAGCCACTGTGATGAACACTCAGCAGAGAAGGGAACTTGGCTAGGAGAGGGAAATGGGAAGCTGGAAGGAGCAGCAAGAACAGGAATGATGAAGCGAGCACCCAAAGAACTGATAATTAGGAGGCAGCTTGGAAAGCTAGGAAGGGAATTACAAGAACCTGAATTAAGAGGTGGGGGTGGGAATGAGGGGTTGGAAGAGACCCACCCTGTGAAAACCTCTTTTGTAAGGCATTTTAAGGTCAGGAATTCCCAAAGCAGCTTCAGGCTTTCCTTGAGGTGACAGAGCAAACTCCAACTTCCTTCAGCCATTTGCATCTGAGCTGTGTGGAGGAGTTGGGAGATTCACCTCCAGCTTCATCCACGTGAGCAGAAGCTCAGCTTCAGGAAAGCCATCCAAGCTTCTATGCAGCCAAGAGAGATTTTTTTCAGCCATTTGGAGTGAGCCAAGGACACAAAACTGCATCAGTCTGAAACCAGGGGAATTTAAAACATCAGGTGATGCAGGCAAGGCAAAGAGGCAGCAAACCTCTGGGGTGAGGACCTGCCAACTGCTGCCCAGCACAGCCAAGAGAAGAGAAAAGCCACTGCAGGATGGGATCTCACTGCCAGCTCATTCTGCTAGGCTAAGCTTTGCCCATCCATGCTCACAAAGCTGACTGCAGTCCTCCGGAAGCAGGACCTGAAGATTCAGTTGCTCCTCCACCTGCAGCAGCTCTGCCCTGCCCTGCTCCTCCACCTGCAGCAGCTCTGCCCTGCCCTGCTCCTCCAGCATCAGCAGCTCTGCCCTGCCCTGCTCCTCCAGCATCAGCAGCTCTGCCCTGCCCTGCTCCTCCACCTGCAGCAGCTCTGCCCTGCCCTGCTCCTCCAGCATCAGCAGCTCTGCCCTGCCCTGCTCCTCCAGCATCAGCAGCTCTGCCCTGCCCTGCTCCTCCACCTGCAGCAGCTCTGCCCTGCCCTGCTCCTCCAGCATCAGCAGCTCTGCCCTGCCCTGCTCCTNGGCTCTCCCCTGCCCTGCTCCTCCAAACAAAGGAACCAGCCTGGACTGGTGGGAGGTGTCCCTGCCCGTGGCAAGGGGGCTGAAACTGGATGACCTTTGAGGTTTCTTCCAACCCAACCCATTCTATGAACCTGAACCTATGAACTCAGCCTCCCAGGACTAGCAGCAGCTATTTGGATGCTCCTCAGCAGGGATCTGAGCTCAGGTTCAGCTCAGCTCAAGCTCTCCCCAGAATTTACTCTTGTGTGTGCATGGGATGTTCTTCAGGGAATCACAAACTGAGGGTGAGGGTTGGAAGGGACTTGTGGAGGTCGAGTCCAAGCCCCCTGCCAAACCAGGGTCACCCAGGAACACATCCAAGTGGGTCTTGAATGTCTCCAGTGAAGGAGAATCCACAACCTCTCTGGGCAGCCTGCTCCAGGCTTCCAGCACCCTCATGCCAAATAAATTTCTCCTCATGTTGAGGTGGAGCCTCCTGGGTTCCAGTTTGTGACCACTGCCCTCTGTTCCCTCCTCACCCTCCAAGCCTATGTTGGACTCTCTCCAGTATTTCCCTGTCTCTCTTGAACTGGGGGAGCCCAGAAGTGCACACAAATACTCCAGATGTGGTCTCACCAGGGCAACACTCCCAATAAATTTAGCTCTCCCCCTTCCCTCCACCACCTCAGACATCCCCTGGCTACCAGGAGAGCTTGGAGTGGCCTTCTAGGATCTGAAAGGGGCATACAGGAGGGCTGGGGAGGGACTATGGACAAGGTCTTGGAATGAGAGGAGGAGGAGGAATGGGTTTAAAGTGTCAGAGGGGAGATTCAAAGTGGATGTGAGGAGGAAGTTGTTTGCAGTGAGGGTGGTGAGACAATGGCACAGGTTGCACAGGGAGGTTGTGGAGCACAGAAGCACCCAATGTGATCTTTGATCACATTGGGTGCTTCTGTGCTCCACAGCCTCCCTGGAGGTGTTTGGGGCCAGGCTGGCAGAGGCTGTGGGCAGCCTGCTCTANCTTTCTTTCCCCGACGACCTCCCTGAAGGTGTTCAAGGCCAGGCTGGACGAGGCCTTGAGTGACCTGTTCTAGTGGGAGGTGTCCCTGCCTATGGCACAGGGAGGTTGGAGCTGGATGAGTTTTGAAGTCACCTCCAACCAAAACCATTCTGTGATTCTATGAGATCCAGGGGAGCTGGGGAGGGACTTTTGACCAGGGCTGGGAGGGTCAGGATGAGGAGGATGGATTGAAGCTGGGAGAGGGGAAATTGAGACTGGAGATTAGAAGAAAATTCTTTTCAGTGAAGGAAGTGAGACACTGGCACAGGTTGCCCAGGGAGGCTGTGGCTGCTCCCTCTCTGGAGGTGTTCAAGGCCAGGCAGGATGAGTCCTTGAGCAAGCTGGGCTGGGTGGGAGGTGTCCCTGCCCATGGCAAGGGGTCTGAATCTGGATGAGCTCTGAGGTCCCTTCCAACCCAACCCATTCTATGCAACTGTGAATCTATGAATTCAGTCTCCCACGCCCAGCAGCAGCTATTTGCACCTTCCCCAGCAGGGATCAACCTCAACCAGCCACTGCTTGGAGCTCTGTCAGCATGATCACACCCTCCAAGGCCTCCTCTCCTTTTAGCTCCATCACTTCCAGCCTGAATTCCCTTTCCCTTTGTGTCACACCCAGAACATTAAGAAAATGAGCTGGCTGCAGCTCAGCCCTGGAGAGGTAAGCACAGGAAGCAGAGCAGGAAGCTTTTAGAGGAATGGAATAAAGTGGCCTCTGCATTCATCAGCGAGCTGTTGGGAGTGGGAGGGGGGTTTTGTGCTACAGCCATCATCCATGGCTCTCCTAGAAGCAAGTCATTAACCAGCAGCATTCAGCAGGAGGAACCGAGCTCAATTACACAGCCACAAACAGTGACAGGACAAAGGGTTTTAGTGGTCACGACTGAAGCCATGAAAGAGAGCAAGGGAAAGCTGAGAACATTTACTCATTAGCAGGTTTACTCACTGCCCTTCCACTAGTGCAGCTGGGTTTGGCTATGAGACCAAGCTGTGTGGTGCCCTGGACTCACCTGAGGGCAGGGATGGCAGCCAGAAGGATCTGGGCAGGCTGCAGCAGTGGGGCAGGGACAGCTGCAGGAGCCTCAACAAGGCCAAGTGCAAGGGACTGCAGCTGGGGCAGGCCAAGCCCAGGCACAAACTCAGCCTGGGTGCAGAGGGGCTTGAGAGCAGCCCTGAAAAAAGAGCCTTGGGGGTGGTGCTGGGTGCTGAGAAGCTGCCCAGGAGCCAGCAGTGGCCTCATGCAGCCCAGCAGGCAGCTGTGTGCTGGGCTGCAGGCAGAGCAGGGTGGGCAGCAGGGCAAGAGAGGGGATCCTGCCCCTTGCCTCTGCTCTGCTCACTCCTCACCTCCAATCCTGCCTGCAGTGCTGCTGGCCCCAGCAGCAGGAGGACACAGAGCTGCTGCAGGGAGCCCACAGGAGCCCAGCAAGGGGAGCCCAGGGCTGGAGCAGCTTTTCTGTGAGCACAGCCTGAAGGAGCTGGGGGGGTGCAGCCTGCACAAGAGAAGGCTCCAGGGGCACCTCACAGCTGCCTGCCAGCAGCTGAAGGCATCCTGCAGGAAGGCTGCAGAGGGACTTGGCCTAAGGGGCTCTAGAGACAGCCCAAGGGGCAATGCTTGCAAGCTGAGGCAGAGCAGGCTGAGAGTGAGTGGAGCTGAGGCAGAAGTTCTCCAGCAGGAGGCTGCTGAGACTCTGGCACAGGCTGCCCAGGGAGGCTGTGGCTGCCTCCTGCCTGGGGGTGCTGAGGGCCAGGCTGGATGAGGCCTTGAGCAGCTGAGTCTGGCTGAGAGGTGTCCCTGGGCATGGTGTGGAGGGTGGAGGAGATGAGCTCTGAGCTCCCTCCCCACCTAAACCATCCTGTGAAGATAAAAGTTACCTGGCTCAACAGCATCCCTCCAAGATTTCTTCCCAACTCTGGCAGTTCAAGGCAGGTATCCTTTAGATTTCACCCAAAGCTTTAATTCTGTGTGTTTATGACACCTACACACGTCTGGATGAGAGAACACTATGAGCCTGCAAAGCTCAGAACAGCTGAGTGGCATCTCCAGGGGATACTGGCAGCTTGTCAAGGCATGGAAACTCTTGAAAGTATCAGAGAAATCACAGAACACCAGGCTGGAAGGGACTTCAAGGATCATCTCTCCAGGCTTTCTTGGCAAAAAGCATGGTCTAGACAAGACAGCTCCCTGCACTGAAATGGAAGCAACAACCACAGCCAGCATCAGTGCTGCCTGCACCCAGGGGAGCAGCCAAGGTCAAGCAGGATTTGCTTCAGGAGGTGCCAGCTGGACTCCACTGCAGCTGCCAGGGGCACAGAATCATAGAATGGGTTAGGTTGGAAGGGACCTCAAAACTCAGCCAGTTCTGACCCTCCCTGTGCCATAGGCAGGGACACCTCCCACTAGAACAGGTCACTCAAGGCCTCATCCAACCTGGCCTTCAACACCTCCAGGGAGGTTGTGGAGCACAGAAGCACCCAATGTGATCAAAGATCACATTGGGTGCTTCTGTGCTCCACAACCTCCCTGGGCAACCTGTGCCAGTGTCTCACCACCCTCACTGCAAACAACTTCCTCCTCAATCCACTTTCAAGCTCCCCTCTGCCAGTTTAAAGATCACATTTGGTGCTTCTGTGCTCCACAACCTCCCTGGGTAACCTGTGCCAGTGTCTCACCACCCTCACTGCAAACAACTTCCTCCTCACATCCACTTTCAAGCTCCCCTCTGCTACTTCAAACCCACTTCCAGCTCTGGGTGTTGTGATGGAACTGAAGGAGGAAGATCAATGCACCAAAAAAGTGCTCCAAGAAAAAGAAAAGGACCTGGGAGCATCTCCTGTCTTTAGTTCATTCTCATCCCCACTGAGTCTCCAGGATTGTGTCCAGCTGTGGTACCTCCAGCACAAGGAGGACTCTTGGAGTGGGCCCAGAGGAGACCATGAAGAGGAGAAGGTTGGAGCACTTCTATAAAGACAGGCTAGGAGTTGGGAGTTGTGCATCCTGGAGAAGAAAAGGCTCCAGGGAGGCCTTCTGGCAGCCTTTCAGTGCTTGAAGGGGGCCTCCAGGAGAGCTGGAGAGGGACTTTCTGCAAAGGCATGGGGTGAGAGGACGAGGGGTGATGGCTTCAAACTAGAAGATGATAGATTCAGATCACATATTTAGAATCATAGAATGGTTCAGGTTGGAAGAGACCTCAAAGATCATCCAGTTCCAACCCACTCTGTGCCATAGGCAGGGACACCTCCCACTAGAACAGGTCACTCAAGACCTCATCCAGCCTGGCCTTGAACACATCCAGGGAGGAAGAATTTCTTCCCCCTGAGGCTGGTGAGACCCTGGAACAGGTTGCCCAGGGAAGCTGTGCAAGTGCTTGGAGCCAGGTGGAACAAACCTGGTCTAGTGAAGGTGTCCCTGCCCATGGCTGAGTTGTTGGATGAGCTTTAAAGGTCCTTTCTCACTCAAACTGTTCCACCATGCCACGATTTTGTGTCTGCCCTTGCAAAAACATTACTTCTGACATCACACAATGTACTCCTCTGCTTCCCTCCAGCACACAAGTCCAAGGACTCTTTTTCTGGTTGTCCAGCAGGCTGGGAAATACTGTCCTGGCATCCTGACAGCATCCTGACTCATCAGAGCACCTTAGAGCAGTAAGGACATGCTAAGGTGGGGGGTCACAGAAACAGAATAAAAGGTACAGCCTTGGGCTGAAGAGGCAAATCAAACAAATTCCACCACTGTGCTGTGGAAAGGCTTCCTCCCTCCTCTGAAGGTTGAGCTCAGCTTGACAGACTCAACAAGAGGCAACAAGAAGCGAGGAAGGGGCTCAAGAACTTGGTGGCGTGGCAAAGAGCAAGTCAACAAAGCCATGCAGTCACCATCACAGGATGGTTTAGGGTGGAAGGGACCTCAGAGCTCATCTCCCCCAACCTCCCCACTGTGCCCAGGGACATCTCTGAAACTTAGGCTTGGCTGCTCGAGGCCTCATCCAGCTGAGCCATAGAATGGTTTAGGTTGGAAGGGACCTCAAAGCTCAGCCAGTCTCAACCCCCCTGTGCCATAGGCAGGGACACCTCCCACCAGAACAGGTCACTCAAGGCCTCATCCAGCCTGCCCTCAAACACCTCTAGGGAGGTCGTGGAGCACAGAAGCACCCAATGTGATCAAAGATCACATTGGGTGCTTCAGTGCTCCACAACCTCCCTGGGCAACCTGTGCCAGTATCTCAACACCCTCACTGCAAACAACTTCCTCCTCACATTCACTTTCAAGCTCCCCTCTGACACTTTAAACCCATTCCTTTTCCTCCTGATGATACAAGACCGTGTTAATAGTGCCTCCCCAACCTTCCTATAGGCCCCTTTCAGATCCTGGAAGGCCACTCCAAGGTCTCCTGGAAGCCTTCTCTTCCCCAGGCTACAGAGCCCCAACTCTCTCAGCCTGTCCTCACAGCAGAGCTGCTGCAGCCCTCTCAGCATCTTGGTGGCCTCCTCTGCACTGGCTCCAACACTTCCATGTCCTTCTTGTGTTGGAGGCTCCAGAACTGCACACAGGACAGCAGGTGGCAGATATTCACTGCTTGAGTATCTCCAGGGAGGAGGCAGCCACAACCTCCCTGGGCAGCCTATTCCAGAGACTCATCACCTTAGTATGAAAGAATTATTCAGTCTCATCCTGCTCTCCCTCAGCTTCAAACCATTCCCCCCTTGTCTTATCCACCAGACAGCTTCAAGAGCTGCATGTTTTAAATCCCACAACACCAGGAGCAGGAATTCTCTCTATTTAAACTACTGTGAAAGCAAAGCAGGATGGAAAGTGGGGGTTATTTTCTTCAGTTGGTACTTCTACTGCTTGATGACCCAAGGGCTGGAGCAGCTCTGCTGTGAGCACAGCCTGAGGGAGCTGGGGGGGTGCAGCCTGCACAAGAGAAGGCTCCAGGGGCACCTCACAGCTGCCTGCCAGCAGCTGAAGGCATCCTGCAGGAAGGCTGCAGAGGGACTTGGCCTAAGGGGCTCTAGAGACAGCCCAAGGGGCAATGCTTGCAAGCTGAGGCAGAGCAGGCTGAGAGTGAGTGGAGCTGAGGCAGAAGTTCTCCAGCAGGAGGCTGCTGAGACTCTGGCACAGGCTGCCCAGGGAGGCTGTGGCTGCCTCCTGCCTGGGGGTGCTGAGGGCCAGGCTGGATGAGGCCTTGAGCAGCTGAGTCTGGCTGAGAGGTGTCCCTGGGCATGGTGTGGAGGGTGGAGGAGATGAGGCTCCACCCAGAGCCATTCTATGACCTTACTGGTTGAGGAGCCTACACGGTTCCATCTCCACCGCAAAAGGACCTCTGTGTTGGTTAATTTTCCAAGTGCAGCAGCTCCATACCCCTCAACACATTTACTGAGCCATGAAATGATCCACACAGGTGAAAAATCATTTGTTTGGATTTCATCTCATCTCCTATTTGCTCCCCAGATGAACATTTTTAATTCCTGATGCACTAAGCTGCATTTGGGCAAGAGACAACACTACTGAAACAGACCAAGAAAAAGCTCTCCCCCTCCTCTCTCCCCTTTACCCCCAGTCAATATTCCAAAACCTATTTGGCTCATCCTGTTTGGAACACAAACAGAAAATATCTGATGCAGAGGAATTGATTCAGTTCTTAGCTGTCCCTGGGCCCTCCAACCTATCAGAGGCAGAGGAATTTGGTTTATGCTGAAGGGAAAACAAAGCTCCCATTTATTTAGCATCTCAGCTGTGGAAGCTCAGTAAATAAATCAGGAAAATGGGCCTGGAAAACAAAAAAATCCTCTTTTTTCCCCTGCCAGTCCAGCTTTTGCTTGGTTGCTGAAGCACACTTCAGACATGTAGACTTGCAGAAATCATTCACACTGATGGATCAAACTGGTAAGCATTTGGATCCTACCACTTCATTTCCAAAACAAAAGCTTTCAGTCCTCTCCTCTCTGGCCCCAGCCCACAAGAGATGCAGCAGAGCTCCTGGGCCTGCTCACAGGCATTCAGCTGGCACAAGGCTCTTGCAGGTCCCAGGACACAAGAGGTGAATTCTGCAGGTTGGCTTGGAAGAATCTGATGGTGCTGATGTCAAAACAGTGAAATTCTGTTCCTCCTGAGTCCTCTTTCAAACCAGTCAGAGGTTTGGTTTGCTTTTGATCATCAGTGTGCACACACAGGAGTGAAACAAATGCCTTTAAGCACAGGATCCCAGCATGGTGGAGGTGGGAAGAAACCTCTCGAGCTCACCCAATCCAACCCAGCCTGCTCCAGCAGGGCACCCACAGCAGCTTGCCCGGGGGCACCATGGCTGGGGGGATTGGAAGCTCTGCACACAAGGAGACTCCACAACCTCTCTGGGCAACCTACTCCATGCCTCCACCACCCTCACACCAAAGAAGTTGCTCCTCATCTCCAGATGCCACCTCCTGGGTTGCAGTTTGTGGCCCTTGTGCTGTCCCTGGGCAGCACTCAGCAGATGCCAGCCCCAGCCTCCTGTGCCCCACAGCCCCTTCAGCTCTTGCTGAGCACTGCTCAGCTGCCCTCTGGGACTGCTCTTCTGCAGGCTTTCAGCTTTTGCTCCTCACAGACCTTCTTCAGGACCCTCAGTGTCTCCTGGACTCCCTGCAGCATTTCTCAGGCTCTCTGCAGTTAGGGTACCCAGAACTGGACCCAGCACTCCAGATGTGGCCTCATTAGGGTAGAGTAGAACCTTCCTCACCCTGCTGCTGGACACATTCTTCCTGCCCCCAGGAGCCTTTTGGCCTTCCTGGCCACTGAGGTATATTGCTGGCTCCTGGGCAACTTCTTGTCCCCCAGCACTTCCACGTCCTCTGTGCAGCTGCTTTCCAGCAGGTCACCCCTCAGCTCTCCTGGTGCAGGGGGTTGCTCCTCCCCAGGTGCAGGACCCTCCACTTGCCCTGGTTGAGCTTCATCAGGTTCCCTTCCACCCAAGTCTCCATCCTGTCCCAGCCTCACTGAACGGCAGCACAGGCTGAGCAAGAACGGCTGACAGCTGCTGGCTCTGCTGCTTTCCAGCTGCTGGACCTTCTGCTGAGGTGGCCTCAGGTGAGGCTCCTCACCTTTGTTTCTCTGCCAGTCCCATTGCCAGCTTCACCAAAAGCTTGAGGCAGCAGCTTTTGAACAACCTGGATCCTGTGCTGAGAAGATGTCAAGAAGCAGCACAGACCTCACTGGCTGCAGAGAGCAAATCCATTACAAATCAAAGGCTGAGATCTTCTCCTTCCAAGTTCACCCAATTATTTCTCAGACAGAAACAGCCAAGCAGATGGAAGTGCAGGAAGGGAAAGCTCATCATCCTTTGAAGAAATGATGTGGCTCCCTCAGAGGCTGCCACAAACAAGGCAGGCATCAAGAGGCAGCAGGAGGTTAGGCACCAGAAACCAAACAAATGCATTTAAGCCATTCCCTCCAACTCTGCTGTCCTTCTTCCAGACATCACTGTGGGAAGGGTCACCTCAGAGATGGAGAAAAGAAAGAACTGGGACAATATTCAGCCTCCAGCTGCGCCCAAGAAAATGGCATCAGGAAGAAGTTCCTCACAATGGGGGGGCTGAAAGAGTAGAACAGGCTGACAAGAGGTGGTTGAGGTCACTGTCCCTGGAGATATTCAAGATCAGACTCGATGTGGCCCTTGGGCAGCCTGAGGTAGTTGGAGGTGTCCCTGCTGACCGCACTGGGGTTGAACAAGATGAACTTGGAGGGTCCCAATGCAATCTGTGGGTCCCTTCCAACCCAACTGCTTCTGGGTATAGTCCAAATACAACCCCAAACACCTGAACACAGCCACACAGAAGACCCAAGACGTTAGGCAAATGAGAGGAGGGAAGGGGGTGAGATTTTAAACCACTGGTGGGACAAAGCAGTGACTGTTTGGAGCTCAGAAAGATGAGAACTCATCAAAAATGGAAGGGATTGGGAGCTCCACAGGGATGGCAGTCCCTGCAGATGGGCTGGGTTGTGACCAGTGACACACAAACCACCTGCAGCTCCCCACTTAGCTAATGAGGAACCACAATGTTAGCAGGGCCTGCACCAACAGCATTATGCAACACAAGAGTTGACTGCTGGCTCCCAGGACCTCCTCAAGTTATATTGGACTCGTGAGACTTCTACAGCAGCCAAAACCTCAGCATCTGATGAAGGAATTTAGAAGAAAGTAGCATGGCTCAGTGTCCAGGTGAAGACTGGTGACAAGTGGAGCTCCTCAAGATCCACTGGTCCTGGCTCCAGTGCCGCTTAGCATCTTTGTCACCAACCATGGGCAGTGGCATTGAGGCACCCTCAAGCAGGGTTGGGGCTGCCACCAAGCTGTATGGTGCCCTGGACTCACGTGAGGGCAGGGATGGCAGCCAGAAGGATCTGGGCAGGCTGCAGCAGTGGGGCAGGGACAGCTGCAGGAGCCTCAACAAGGCCAAGTGCAAGGGACTGCAGCTGGGGCAGGCCAAGCCCAGGCACAAACTCAGCCTGGGTGCAGAGGGGCTTGAGAGCAGCCCTGAAGAAAGAGCATTGGGGGTGGTGCTGGGTGCTGAGAAGCTACCCAGGAGCCAGCAGTGGCCTCATGCAGCCCAGCAGGCAGCTGTGTGCTGGGCTGCAGGCAGAGCAGGGTGGGCAGCAGGGCAAGAGAGGGGATCCTGCCCCTTGGCTCTGCTCTGCTCACTCCTCACCTCCAATCCTGCCTCCAGTGCTGCTGGCCCCAGCAGCAGGAGGACACAGAGCTGCTGCAGGGAGCCCACAGGAGCCCAGCAAGGGGAGCCCAGGGCTGGAGCAGCTCTGCTGTGAGCACAGCCTGAGGGAGCTGGGGGGGTGCAGCCTGCACAAGAGAAGGCTCCAGGGGCACCTCACAGCTGCCTGCCAGCAGCTGAAGGCATCCTGCAGGAAGGCTGCAGAGGGACTTGGCCTAAGGGGCTCTAGAGACAGCCCAAGGGGCAATGCTTGCAAGCTGAGGCAGAGCAGGCTGAGAGTGAGTGGAGCTGAGGCAGAAGTTCTCCAGCAGGAGGCTGCTGAGACTCTGGCACAGGCTGCCCAGGGAGGCTGTGGCTGCCTCCTGCCTGGGGGTGCTGAGGGCCAGGCTGGATGAGGCCTTGAGCAGCTGAGTGTGGCTGAGAGGTGTCCCTGGGCATGGTGTGAAGGGTGGAGGAGCTGAGCTCTGAGCTCCCTTCCACCCTGAACCACTCTATGGTTCCATGATTCCATGATTTTTTCTCAGCTCTTATGCAAGGCAGAGCACCAGAGGCTTCTCCTGCTTTCTGTACCTATCAACGCCCTTCAGACTTGCTCACCAGGAAAAGCTGCAGCAGAAACCCACATGATGAGAGAATATTTCATCTGTGGTGCCCCAGCATTCTGCTCTGCTCCCTCAAAGACATATTAGGAAGATCTTCCTCTGCTAGATAGCACTGGAGATACAAATTAATATTTGACCAGATACCAGCTTTCCTGCAAGCCACCCCTAGCTCAGGTGATCTGCACACCAACTGATATGACCCAGATATTCAGAATTTCCTCACCTTGAGGCGTTAGGATTGATGAAAAGCATCTGATAAACACAACCAAGAGGCAGAAAGCAGCAGATCTTTCCCTCCCCACCGCAGCTCTGCCTAATCCCTCAGCGCAGAGCTCTCTCTGCCTTTTCAGGGAAGATTTAGCACACTTAAAACTGCTAAACTCTGTTTAATCTTCAATCATTTAAAAAAAAAAAAAAGTTAATTCAATTAAGGCCAGCAGTGAGGAAGCTGCCTTCAACCAAAACACCTCCTTGCAACATTCTGTGGTGATCTGCTGTTCAGGCTGGAGAAGAGGAGGCTCCCAGGTGACCTTATTGTAGCCTTCCAGGATCTGAAGGGGGACTACAAAAATGCTGGATGCTTCCTTATGTCCCCTGGTGCAGCTCTGAACCACGATCCAGGCTGTCAGCTTTTGGTACCACCAAGAAGAGGAGGCTCCCAGGTGACCTTCTTGTGGCCTTCCAGGATCTGAAGGGGGCCTACAAGAAAGCTGGGGAGGGACTTCTGAGGCTGTCAGGGAGTGACAGGACTAGGGGGAATGGAGCAAAGCTGGAGGTGGGGAGATTCAGACTGGATGTGAGGAGGAAGTTGTTGAGCATGAGAGTGGTGAGAGCCTGGGATGGGTTGCCCAGGGAGGTGGTTGAGGTCCCATCCCTGGAGGTGTTTGCAGCCAGGCTGGCAGAGGCTGTGGGCAGCCTGCTCTAGGGTAGGGTGTCCCTGGGCATGGCAGGGGGGTTGGGACTGCCTGATCCTTGTGGTCCCTTCCAACCCTGACTGATTCTAGGATTCTATCTTAGGCTGAAGGCTGGACTCAGTGGATCTTGAAGAGATCTTCTCCAACTGAAATAATTCCATGAGAGACATTTTAAAATAAACAAAAAACAGAGAGAAGGAGAAGCTGCTTCTAGCTGGAGGTAGATTACACTGCAGGCTCAGTGATCAATCCTCAGTAAATGCGGCAAGCAGCCAGCCCAGGCTGGGGAGGGGCACTGAGAAGGGGGGACCCCCCACACACACACACAACCACATTGCTGTTGAGAAGCAAGGTCTTGAGAGGCAATGACTTGCAATAAATTCTGAAGGGAGCTGCGAGTGACCTGATGTCATTTAACCAGCAGACATCCCCACAGACCAAGGGCTGAGGACCCAGGGCTGGAGCTGCAGGCAGCTGCCAGCTCATCGCTGCACCGAGCTGGTGCAGCAGAGGCAGAGGATGCGAGGGGCTGATAGGGGTGACAAGGTCTGGGGAGGGCGGGGGTTGGGGAGGAGCAAGGAGAGAAGGAGCTTCTAAAATAAATCAGCATCTCAGCAGTGAAGCTGCAGCTGTGCGAGGAGCAGGGCAGCATCACTGCAGTGCACAGGCACGCCGAGGTAATAACGGCATTGGGCTGAGGACAGCAGCAGCCAAATCCCCACACCCACTGTGCAATCCACCTTTAAGGAGAGGAGAAAACCCTCTAAGGATGCTTCCAGATCTCGCAGAGAACGCTACTGTCTTTGCTTGGGAGGGATGGAAAGCCTGCAGGAAGAAATTCACAGCCCTAACAGAAGGGTTCATTGAAGAGGCTTGCACGGCAGGGCTGAGCTCTGCTGGCTGAGGCAGCTGAATCGCCACCGCAGCCCTCCAGAACCTTTCATGTGTCATTGCAAAGTCCCTGAATGTAAATGAACCAGAAGGCTTCAGCTTCCCCACCACCACCAGCAGCAGCAGCAGGAGGACAGATCTTTAATTACGACCTCCCAACAGGGCAGGGAAGCTTTGAGCTGAGCGGGAAGAGAAAGGCAGCAACAGTTGTACAAAGACATCTCCTCCCTCCAGCCAAGCTGCTCCAATTCAAAACCCAACTTCATTCCTGCCTTTTCCTCTAACCTTTCCAAACAAAGGACAACCAAGGCAGCTCCACTTTAAGCGAAGCCCACTCCAGCCTCCCTTTGCAGCAGACCAGAGATGCTGCTGCAATGATCTCAGTCCTCCAGAAGAAACATCATTAGGGCATTTATTCTTCCAGGAGCCATTTGGAAAAAAAAAAAAAAAGAAAAGAAAAGGAGGGGGGGGGAAGCTTCTACGCCCTTTGGACAGTGAGGAGATTAAAAAAAAAAAAAAATAGAAAGGATACAGAATGACATCATGACAGCAGCATCCACAGGAGAAAAAAACAAAAAAGCCATTTCTCCACCAGCAGAAGAGATTCATCCAAAAAGGGCTGTGCTGGAGCATGCCCACGCTGGTGCTGCAGCAGCCGTGGGGCTTGCCTGGACGCACCGAAGGCTTTTTTGTTTGGTTTTTTTTTTTGCCACGATCAGTCACGGAGTCATCGCCCAGGAGCTGAGACAAAGGCAGGTCTGAAACCCACACACCGCAGCTGCTGGCTGCCTGGGTCCTAACCAGTTAAGATTCAAACCGGTTTGAAGCCATCTGTAAACCACAGTCAAAACAGTAGCTATATATAGAGAAAGAGAGAGAGAGTTTCGAGCATTCTGTTGCGCTAGACCCTCAAGATCCCTTCTTCCCTGCCCAGATTTTGATGCTGCGAGCAGGGAATGATTTAAAACCTTCCAGTAGAAACACAAGATGAGAAGGAAGGAGGGGGAGGGAGAGGGGAAAATGACAGATTAGAGGAAGTAGGTATCTGATGTTATGTCTGCTAGAGGAGACGAGAAATCCACGTGTAAAGCCAAGAGCTGCTGCGGTTTAACATCTGCACTAGGTGCTACAACCATCCAGGGAGGAGAAGCTTTGTGAAATCGAAGCTTGCAAAATAGAGGAAATATAGGGTAAAAAAAAAAAAAAAAAAAAAAGGCATTTTGAATAATTAAGATTCCTGTTGGAGAATACCTTGGGAGGGAAATAAAAAGCACCAAGCCACCAACCAACCCCAGTTACCTTCTATACATGACAGGGAGGAAAAGCTTCGTGAAATCAAAGCTTGCAAAATAGAGGAAATATAGGGGAAAAAAAAAACCCAAAAACCAAACATTCAGAATAATTAAGATTCCTGTTGGAGAATACCTTGGGAGGGAAATAAAAAGCACCAAGCCACCAACCAACCCCAGTTACCTTCTATACATGACAGGGAGGAGAAGCTTCATGAAATCAAAGCTTGCAAAACAGAGGAAATATAGGGGAAAAAAAAAAAACAAAAACCCAAACATTCAGAATAA
>VWZI01009212.1:46164-68773 GCA_013396835.1 Psilopogon haemacephalus
ACGCCGCCTTCTACGCACCGCCCGCGCGCCCCCACCTCGCCCCGCCCCTGACGTAACGTATTGCGCTTACGTGCCGCGACGTGCCCCGTACGTCCCCGGCAGCCAATCAGATCTGGGAAGGAGGCGGGGCTATGCGGGAAGAGGGCGGTGCGATATGGAAGTGGGCGGGGTTATGTGATGAGGGGCGGGGCTATGAGGGAAGAGGGCGTGTCTATGTGGGGAGCGGGGCGGGGTTATGCGGGGAGGGAGCGGGGCTATGCGGGGAGGGGGCGGGGCNGTGTGCTGGGCTGCAGCAAGAGCAGCTGTGGGCAGCAGGGCAAGGGAGGGGATTCTGCCCCTTGGCTCTGCTCTCCTCACACCCCACCTGCAGCACTGTCTGCAGTTCTGCAGCCCCCAGCACAAGAAGGACATGGAAGTGTTGGAGCCAGTGCAGAGGAGGCCACCAAGATGCTGAGAGGGCTGCAGCAGCTCTGCTGTGAGGACAGGCTGAGAGAGTTGGGGCTGTGCAGCCTGGAGAAGAGAAGGCTTCCAGGAGACCTTGGTGGCCTTCCAGGATCTGAAGAGGCCTACAGGAGGGCTGGGGAGGGACTACTGACAAGGTCTTGTAATGACAGGACAAGGAGAATTGGGTTTAAATTGGCAGAGGGGAGATTGAAACTAGATATTAGGAAGAAGTTGTTTGCAGTGAGGGTGAAGATACACTGGCACAGGTTGCCCAGGTTGTGGCTGCTCCCTCCCTGAAGGTGTTCAAAACCAGGTTGGATGAAGCCTTGAGTGACCTGATCTAATGGGAGGTGTCCCTGCCTATGGCACAGGGCGGTTGGAACTGGCTGAGCTTTGAGGTCCCTTCCAACCTAAACCATTCTGTGATTCTGTGACTCTAAGGGCCAGGTACTGCATCTGGGTCACAACCCCAGGAACGCCCCAAGCTAGGGGAAGAGTGGATGGAAACTGTCCAGCAGAAAAGGTTGGTTGATAGACAGTGAAGAGGAGCCAGGGGGTGCCCAGGTGGCCAAGAAGACCACCAGCATCATGGCCTGGATCACCAGGAATGTGGCTGGCAGGAGCAGGGCAGGGATTGTCCTCCTGGGCTGGGCATTGGTGAAGCCACACCTGGAATCCTGGGTTCAGTTCTGGACCCTTCACTCCAAGAAGGACATTGAAGACTTGGAGCAGGTCCAGAGAAGGGCATCAAAGCTGGGGAGGGGCCTGGAGAACAGGGGTGGGCAAGAGCAGCTGAGGGAGCTGGGGGTGTTTAGTCTAGTCTGAAGAAAATAAATTTGAGGGGAGACCTTCTGGCTTTCTACAACTCCCTAAAAGGAGCTTGGAGCCAGGTGGTGGTTGGTCTCTTCTCCCAAGGAACAAAGGACAGGACAAAAGAATGCAGCCTCAAGATGCACCCCAGGGGGTATAGATTGGACATCAAAACTTCAGTACTGCCAGGCTGGCCAGATACTGGAACAGGCTGCCTGGGGAGGTAGTGGAGTCACCATCCCTGGGGGTGTTCAAAAAACACAGCTGTGGCACTGAGGGGCATGGTCTAATGGCCACGGAGGGGTTGAGTTGATGATTGCATTGGACTGGATGATCTTAGAGGTCTTGCTCAACCTCAGTGATCCTGTGGCTCTCCTGGAGTCGGGGCTGAAATCCTGCTCACTGAAATCACTGAATTGGGAGAGGGAGGAACCAAAAGGTGTGAGGAACTAGCAACGTCCTTAAGACCCAAAGGTCTAAACCTAAAGTGACAGACACAGATGTTTCAGAGGAGCATCTCTTCAGGATGCTCACCCCAGGAGTAAGAGAGAGCAGATAGATTTGGAGTTATTTGGTGGCCTTCAAGGGGCCAAGAAGAAAACTGGGGACAGACTTGAGCAGGGACTGTTGGGACAGGACAAGGAGTGATAGTTTGGAGCCCAAAGAGGGAGATTCATACTGGAGAGAGGGCACAAATTTTTGACTGAGGGTGGTGAGAGCCTGTCCCAGTGGTTACCCTGAGAGGTGAGAGATGCCCCATGGCTGGCACCATTCCAGGTCACATTGTTTTGGGGCTCTGAGCAATCTGCTCTAGCTGGGGATGTCCCTGCTGGGGTTAGACTAGATGACCTTGGAAGGTCCCTTCCAACCCAAACCAGTCTCTAGAAATCTGCTCTGGGCACACCTGAAATCCATCTCCTCCAAGGAAAAGGCCATGGGTTGCAGCTGACATTCCTCCATCTCCCCTGCACTTGAATTTGTACATGGTCCATGCAGCCAAAGGGGGCACAGGCTCTCAGCAAGGATTTGCTTGCAGGAAGGTCACCCTTGTGTATCCATATCCTTTGTTTGGTGTTCATGGAATCATAGAACCACAGAATGGAAGGGGTTGGAAGGGACCTCCAGAGATCATCCAGTCCAATCCCCCCCAAGCCAAAGCAGGATCACATAGAGCAGGGCACACAGGAACACATCCAGGTGGGTTTTGAAAGTCTCCAGAGAGAGACTCCAGAACCTCTCTGGGCAGCCTGCTCCAGGCTTCCAACACCCTCACACCAAATCATTTTCTCCTCAACTTCAGATGGAACCTCCTGGGTTGCACTTTGTGCCCCTTGTGCTGTCTCTGGGCAGCACTCAGCAGATGCCAGCCCCAGCCTCTTGCCCTCTCCACAGTTCCTTCAGCTCTTGCTGAGCACTGCTCAGCTGCCCTCTGGGGCTGCTCTGCTGCAGGCTCTCAGCCTTTGGTCCTCACATTGCTGCTCCAGGCCTCTCAGCCACTGCAGCCCCAGGACTCTAAGCCTTCCCTCACCAGACAGGCTCTGTCTTTGCTCATCAAACCTTCCTGCTCCAAAGGTGTCGCTCCTGGACATGAGTCTGGCAGCAGCCAGAATCCAGGTCCAGAATGAGACATCGATTTGAAACCCAAATGCTTTCTGCTTTCTATTTTTGCTCCTTTCATCTGCACTCCCTCAACATGATTAAAGCTTCTCCATGGGTTTTGTCTTTCCAGGTCTTCAACTGCTGGAGAACTGAAGAAGAAAATTTTGCCTTCAGTGAGGTGATGAAATTTAAATCCGTCTTCACGAAGGCAGGAGCAGGAGCTCCTCTTCAGCTTGCATCCAGCCTTTGGGAGCCCTTTCACCATGCTGTGGCACTGGGGCTTTGCTGGCTGTTGGCCCAACACCATACCCAGGGGAAAAGGAATCCCAGACTGGCACAGACCTGACATCATTCCAACATCACTGCACAAGGCTCCATGGATTCATGGAGTGGTTTAGGTTGGGAGGGACCTGAAAGATCATCCTGTTCCAACCCCCCTGCTGTGGGCAGGAACTCTTCACACCAGCCCAGCTTGCTCAAGGACTCATCCAACCTGGCCTTGAACCCCTTCAGGGAGGGCACATCCACAGCCTCCCTGGAAAACCTGTGCCAGTGTCTCTCACTCCAAATAATTTCTTCCTCATCTTCAGTCTCAATCTCCTTTCAGCTCCAATCCATTCCCCTCATCCTGTCATTCCCAGCCCTTGACAAAAGTCCCTCTCCAGCTCTCCTGGAGCCCCCTTCAGGTACTGGAAGGCTGCTCTTGGTTTAGTGGTGGTCCTGGTAGAGCTAGGCAATGGTTGGCTGTGAAGATTCTCTACAGTGAGGGTGGAGAGGCTCTGTAACAGGTTGCCCAGGGAAGCTGTGGACATCCCTTCCCTGAAGGTGTTCAAGACCAGGCTGGAGGAGGCCTTGAGCAACCTGGGCTGGTGGGAGGTGTCTCTGCCCATGGCAGGGGGGTTGGAACTAGATGATCTATGAGGTGACTTCCAACCTAAACCTTTCTATGGATCTATGAATCTTGAAGGTCTTCTCCAACCACGGTGATTCTGTGGTTTTAATCTCTCTTGTCCTTGTGGACACCCTGGGATGGATTCAGGGAGCCTTCCTGCTGCTCCCAGGGAGATCTCCTGACCGTCAGTAACAATTATTTTTATCCCAAAAGCTCTGCTCTCTGCTAAGCCTCAGCATCTCTTTGTGCCAGCAAAGGAAAAGTTTCTGCACTGCCTGCCAGAGAGGCTTCAGCCCAAGGGCTGGAAGAGGATGTGGAGGAAGCTTTCAAGATAAAGCAGCTGAGGGACCTGCCTCTGCTCACTGAAGCCAGAGGAGATGATAGAGTAATGGAGTAGGTTGGCTTGGGAGGGACCTTTAAAGGTCATCCAGTCCCAACACCCTGCAATCAGCAGGGACACCCCCAACCAGAGCAGGTTTTTCACAGCCCCAAACAACCTGACCTGGAATGGTTCCAGTTATGGGGCAGCTCCCACCTCTCTGGGCAACCTGAGCCAGGCTCTCACCACCCTCATTGCTAAAAATTTCTTCCTTCCATCTAACCCAATCATAGAACTGTCAGGGCTGGAAAGGACCTCAAGGATCATACAGCTCCAACCCCCCCCTGCCATGGGCAGGGACACCTCACTCTAGAGCAGGCTTAAAGCTCCCTCTTTTAGTTTCAAGCCATCACCCCATGCCCATCCTTCCACCAACTCCTGTGGGCCTCAGGCATGCTCCTAAGAAGTGCTGCAGAAGGCAGAATCATAGAATCAGTCTGGGTTGGAAGGGACCACAAGGATCATCCAGTTCCAGCCCCCCTGCCATGGGCAGGGACATTCTGCCCTAGATCAGGCTGACCAGAGCCTCATCCAGCCTGGCCTTAAACACCTCCAGGGATGTGGCCCCAACCACCTCCCACGGAGGAGACACAGGTCAGAGCTGTCCTTCTGAGGTGCATTTAACCACTTTTTGATTGTTTCTGCTGCCAGCCAAGTCCAAAAAGGAGACTTTCAGATGCTGGATCTTGACCCTCCTAGGACAGCTTTGCAAATGGAGAAGGAGCAGGGAGCCTACAACATCTTTCAGCACAGACTGGGATCTACCTCTGTGGAAGGGGACTTGGAGAGAACCTGGTGGACCACAAGCTCAATGTGAGTGCTGTGCTGCAGCAGCAAAATGGCCTAGGAGATGGTAGGTCACAGCACCAGCTGAGGTCAAGAAGTCTTTGTCCCACTCTGCTCAGGGCTTGTCAGGCCACTCCTAGAATCCTGTGGTCAGATTTGATCCCTGCTATGCCAAAAAAAATAAAGCTTGTGGACAGGTTGAAGAGGATCATAGAATCAGAGAAGGATCATAGGTCCAGAGAAGGATCCCCAAGATGATCCAAGGCCTAGGAAGCTGCCATGTGAGAAGAAGCTGATAGAGCTGGGGTTGTTCAGCCTGGAGAAAAGAAGGTTCAGGGGGAGACCTTCTCAGCGTGTTCCACTATTGACAGGGTGGCTGCAAAGCAGCTGGAGGCTCCCTGGTGACAAAGAGAAGACAAGAGGTGCTGGGGACAACTGACTCCTGGGGAGATTCCCACTGGACACAAGAGTAACATGTTTCACAGGGACAATCAGGTACTGAAGTAGTGGAGTCCCTAAGACTGGACACTTTTAGCTGAGCAGGGTGCTAGGCCATTTTTGTCTAGACCAAGCTTTGGCCAGCAAATTAAAAAAGGTTGGACCAGATTATCCTTGAGGTCTCATCCAACCTGGGATTCTAGGATTCTCTGTAGGTCACAAAGCACTCAAGCATCTCCTCCGCAGTGCACCACAGTGGGGCACTGACAGGGCACATCCAGCTCCGTGATGCAGAGAAATCTTCAGCAAAGCAGGAGAGGATGAAGGAAACAACCTCTCCAGCAAGACCTGGCCCTCTCAGCAGACAAGGGAGCCTTCAGAATCACAGAACCATAAAATGGTTCAGGTTGGAAAGAACCTCAAAGCTCAGCCAGCTCCAACCTCCCTGAATGGGCAGGGACACCTCCCACCAGCCTCATCCTAACTGACCTTGAACACCTCCAGGGAGGAGGTATCCACAGCCTCCCTGGGCAACCTGTGCCAGTGTCTCACCATCCTCACTGCCAAGAATTCCTTCCTAATATCCTGTCTCAAACTCCCCTCTCACAGCTTCGATCCCTTACCCTATTTCTGTCACTCCCAGCCCTTGTCAAAAGCCCCTCCCCATCTCTCCTGGAGCCCCCTCCAGGTACTGGACGGTTGCTCTAAGGTGTCCCTGGAGAAGGAAGAGCTCCCTTTTATTTCTCATCCCAGCACAGAAAAGGGTTGCTTTGGGTTTCTGCAGCTGAAGGGAGAATGAGCAGAGCACCTTTGCTTCTCCTTCTGAATGTCACCAAAAAGGCAGCTGGGGACTGGGTTAACCTGGCTGTGGGTCCATCCATCAGCACATCCCAGCTGGACAGAAGATCCATTGTCTGAAGAGGGAAGGCTGCTCAGCTGCCAGAAGAAGCTGCCCAGAGCTGCACTCTCTTTTGTATCCAGGGACAATCAAGAGCAGGAACCTTTCTCTTTCACTGAAAGATGAGAGATCTGCTTCCATCCAGCTGGGAGTCAGCAGAAATCCACAGGCTGTGAAGTGCAGGAGCCTGAAGGAGATTATTTCCTTGTCCCTTCTGGCCTTAAAATGAATCTGTCTATGCTAGATGTCGGAGAAGCTCTGCAGGGAGGGTCCAGGCTCCTTTTCCACTGTGTAGGACAATGATGGCCATTGGGAAGGGGATCCCTGGATCATGTTTGGTGGTGGCTGTTGTACCCCCAAGCTCGGGCTGCAGCAATGCTCTCTCCTCAGCCACATTTTGTGGGTGGCAGAAAGATCAGAGAATCTCAGAATCCCAGCATGAGGAGGTGGGAAGGGAGCTCTGGAGCTCAGCCAGCCCAGACCCCCTGCTCCAGCAGGGCACCCACAGCAGCCTGCCCAGCAGCATGATGGCCAGAGAGGGTTGGAAGCTCTGCACACAAGGAGACTCCACAACCTCTCTAGGCAGCTTGCTCCAGCCCTCCACCACCCTCACACCAAACAAGTTGCTCCTCGTCTCCAGATGCCACCTCCTGGGTTCCACTTTTTGCCCCTTGCCCTGTCCCTGGGCAGCACTCAGCAGATGCCAGCCCCAGCCTCTTGCCCCCCACAGCCCCTTCAGCTCTTGCTCAGCACTGCTCAGCTGCCCTCTGGGGCTGCTCTGCTGCAGACTCTCAGCCCCAGGGCTCTCAGCCTTGCCTTGTTCTCAACTCCACACAAGGAGACTCCACAACCAGTTTGTGTCCACTGCCTCTTGTGCTGTTCCTGGGCCCCACTCAGAAGATGCCAGCCCCATCCTCTTGCCCCCTACCCTCTAGATATTGATCAGCATTGATAGATCCCCTCCCAATCTTCTGCAGGCATTGAGAAGATCACAGAATCATAGACTCAATCATAGGATGGTTTAGGTTGGAAGGGACCTCAAAGCTCAGCCAGTTCCAACCCCCCTGTGCCACAGGCAGGGACACCTCCCACTAGAACAGGTCACTCAAGGCTTCATCCAACCTGGCCTTCAACACCTCCAGGGAGGGAGCAGCCACAACCTCCCTGGGAAACCTACACCAGTGTCTTGCCACCCTCACTGTAAAGATCTCCTCCCAGTCTTCTCCAGGCATTGAGAAGATCCCCTCCCAGCCTTCTCCAGGCTAGAGAAGTCCCCATGGGGTGCAGAGGGCTTTAGGGGGTGTAGCCCTCCTCCAGGAGCACACATCTGATCTCACAGAACAGGTTTTGAACAGGACCTGCTCTTAATTATGGTGCCTGTCATAACCTCCTCCCACAAGTGCCAGGGCAGACAGTTCCCTTCCCTCCTCTAGCACGGAATTTCCTCCAGGGCTTCAAAGTTCACAAGAGGAGAAGCCAAATTTTCCTGGGATGGGGGTGTCAACCTCAACCCAGCTCAGACTCCAGCTCAGTCCCTTGCTCAGAGTCATTCAAACAAACCTCACTGCCAGGTTGGCCCTGCCTGGGGCCGGCCAGGTGAAGATCAAAGGGCAACAGAACCTCCCTACCACATCAACAGTTTTATGGTGTCCCAGGAGTGTCACAAAGCCACAGCTGGCAGCTTCTGTCCTTGCAAAACGTGGAGAGAGCAAAGGTGGTGTAGTTGCCCTCTGCTATCTCCATATGCTGAGCAGGTTGGGTGGGGAAGACAGCACAGCCCTGAGCCTGGCACAGAGCCTGCCTGGGCCCTTCTGGCAGCCAGACCTTGTCCTCTGCTGTTCCTTCTCTAGCCTCCCTGCTCCAGATCACAAGGAGGATGAACACCTGGGGGTGGCAGCAGTGCTGGTGGCTGCTCCAGGCACTCAGCAATGCAGGTCAGGGCCCGGCAGGATGTATCACAGAGCAGGAAGTTGAGTGCTCAAGTCTGGTCTGCAGCAGAGGAGAATTGCCACGTCAGGAAGCACTGATGAACTGGAGAGAGAAAAATCCATCCCGAGCCCTAACAGCCTCAGCCAAAAGCAATCAGAGCAGCAATCAGTCAGCAGAGCTGGAAATCCTGACTCCAAATCAAGCTGCCAAGCAGCTGCTGCTCAGGACAGCCCTGAGATGGGGGGGCTGAGGGGAGCAGGCAGGAATATCTGCCACAAGAGAAAGGGGATCTTTGGGGCAGAGAGGAGGGAAGGGTGTGAGAAGGAGCCTAGGAGAAGTGAAGGTTTGTGCTGGAGATGGCCTGGTGAAGAAGAAGAGGGTGGAAGAGACAGGAAGGGGCAGCTTGCAACAGAATGCATTTTCCCAAGCCAACCCCAGACTGGCAGGTTTGGGGGGCACAGGGGCATGCAGCACCCATCTCTTCTCACCCAATCTGCCAGGCAGACCCCCCCTCTCTTCGTCCACCTCTTCTCCCACTGGGAAACACATGCTGCAAACCAGGGAGCTCCACATTAGTCAGCCAGAATTATGCTGGAGAGTTGGGAAGGGAGAAATGGAATGAAATTCCACCAGAGCAAGGGGAGAGCCTTGCACCTGGAAAAGAACAACCCCATGCATCAGGATGGGTTGGGGACTGAGCTGCTGGAGGCAGTGAAGGAGAAAAGGAGCTGGGGGTCCTGGTGGGTGAGAGGTTGAGCATGAGGCAGCAATGTGCTGTGCTTGCCAAGAAGGCCAATGGCAGCCTGGGGTGGATTAGAAGGGCTGTGGGTAGTAGGTGCAGAGAGGTTCTCCTGCCCCTCTGTTGTGCCCTGTTGAGGCCACATCTGCAATATTGTGTCCAGCTCTGGGCCCTTCAGTTCAAGAAGGAGCTCAGGGAAGTGCTTAAGAGAGTCCAGCACAGAGACACAAAGCTGCTGAGGGCAGTGGAAGATCTTCCTCATGAAGAGAGGGCCTGGAGAGAAGGAGCCTGAGTGCTGTCCTCATTCATGTGGATAAAGATGTGCAGGGTGAGTGCCCAGAGGCTGCAGCCAGGCTCTGCTGGGTGATGCCCAAGGCCAGGCCAAGGGGCACTGGGTGGAAGTTGAGGCATAGGGAGCTCCATGGAAACATGAGGAAAAAGTTTTTCCCTGTAAGGGTGCCAGAACACTGGAACAGGCTGCCCAGATGGGTTGTGGAGTCTTCCTCTCTGGAGATATTCCAGATGTGCCTGGATGTGTTCCTGTGTGATCTGCTCTAAGTGACGCTGCTCTGGCAGGGGGCTTGGACTGGAAAAGCTTTCCAGACCCTGGCATTCTGTGAATTCATCCTCCCTACAGGCTTCCCACTTAAAATGCTCTAAGGAAGAGCCTCCAGACAGCAGCTGGGATCGAAGCACTGGCAGCAAGGCAGGATTCACTCCATCTTCAGAGGGAGCAACCTGCTGCTGAGAGAAGACTCTGGTTTGGCTTCCCCCACAAGGGCCACAGAGCTGGAATACCTCACACTGACACTTTCAAGGCCAGTGGCTGCCTGCCAGCATGGACACAGCTGACCCTGGCCCATGACACATCTGGTGACTGCAGGGGTAAGGTCCAGCCCTGCGACAGCTAAAAAAAGTCCCTTTATAGTGCCTGTGCCAGCTGGCAGGGCCCAATCAGGCAGGCTTAGTTTCAAATCCTTTAGCCCTGCTTTAGGCCTGCACACCCAGGCAGGACTTAGGCTCCTCACACCCCACAGCCCTCGGGCTCCTCACACCCCTCAGGCTCCTCACACCCCAAAGCCCTCGGGCTCCTCACACCCCTCAGCCCTCGGGCTCCTCACACCCCACAGCCCTCAGGCTCCTCACGCCCCACAGCCCTCGGGCTCCTCACGCCCCACAGCCCTCGGGCTCCTCACACCCCTCAGGCTCCTCACACCCCTCATGCTCCTCACACCCCTCAGCCCTCGGGCTCCTCACACCCAGTAAGGCCTTAGGCTCCTCACGCCCCACAGCCCTCGGGCTCCTCACGCCCCACAGCCCTTAGGCTCCTCACGCCCCACAGCCCTCGGGCTCCTCACACCCCACAGCCCTCGGGCTCCTCACACCCAGTAAGGCCTTAGGCTCCTCACACCCCTCAGGCCCTGCCTCCAAGCTGGGGCAGGGGCTCCCTCTGGGTCCCTGGCCCAAAATCGCACAGCCAGCAGAGACAACGTTAACTGGCCAAGGGCTCAAGAACGCAGATCCCTTCACCTTGAAGCCTGCTCGGCCCTAGCCGCCTCACTCCATCTCCTCTGCCACCTCAGCGAGCTGTCTGTAACATGGCGGCCGCAAGGCAGCTGCGGGTAGACCACACCCAAGATGGCGACCGCGCCACGCTGGCTGCGAGCCCAACCAGGACACACTCAAGGTGGCAGCGCAGCGGCTCGATGGACGTTAGCAGAAACCAATCAGTGTGCGAGGAGCGGGCGGCGGGGCGGGACGAGCAGGGCGACGGCCGCGCCGCGACTCGACGGACGTTAGCAGAAACCAATCAGTGTGCGAGGAGCGGGCGGCGGGGCGGGACGAGCAGGGCGACGGCCGCGCCGCGACTCGACGGACGTTAGCAGAAACCAATCAGTGTGCGAGGAGCGGGCGGCGGGGCGGGACGAGCAGGGCGACGGCCGCGCCGCGACTCGACGGACGTTAGCAGAAACCAATCAGTGTGCGAGGAGCGGGCGGCGGGGCGGGACGAGCAGGGCGACGGCCGCGCCGCGACTCGACGGACGTTAGCAGAAACCAATCAGTGTGCGAGGAGCGGGCGGCGGGGCGGGACGAGCAGGCCGAGCCTGTGCCGGGTTGGGGGTTGGCCGCGCCGCGACTCGACGGACGTTAGCAGAGCCCAATCAGTGTGCGAGGAGCGGGCGGCGGGGCGGGACGAGCAGGCCGAGCCTGTGCCGGTAGCTCTGCCGCGGTGTGTGTGCGGGAGCGGCGGCACAGAGGATTCGCCGTTACCGTCCCCTCAGGCCCTGCTCTCCCCGTCCTTAAGGAGCCTGCGGGCGCTAGGCTGTCCGAAACCGGCGGCCGCTCGCCGCAGCCGGGAGGTGCGGGGAGGACGCTGTGAGCTGCGGATTTGGCTCTGTCCGGAGGCGCCGGGATGAGCGCGGCGCTGCCCAAGGTACCGGCGGGCACCGAGCGCCTGTGGCCGTACCGGACCCTTCCCTCCTACCGGGGGTCCCCTCGACCTAGGGGGTTAAGCCTGGTCCTGTAGGGGATGGGAAGGGCAGGGACAGACCTGAGTTTGGGGATCGCTGGACGGGAGGGTCAGGCCCAGGCTTGGAGGGGTCCTGCCGGGCTCGACCTTGGGGGCAGATGTGTGGGGTCAGAGTGTCTCTGGAGGGGACCAGGGCCTGGGCCTGCTTTGGTGCCCCGGGTCGGCTCCTCCGCCGTGTCTGGGGTGTGGGCAGCGGCAGGCCGAGGGAGGTTCTGCTGCTCCACGGCCGCTGCCTGGGGGAGGCCACGTGTGGAGGGGTCCTGGGGCCAGCTCTGGGACCCCCAGGGACACACAGCCTGGGAAGGGCTGCAGAGAGCCCAGGGGAGAGGCTGAGGGGGCCTGGAGCAGCTCTGGGAGGAGGAGCAGCAAAGGCTGAGAGCTCCTCGGGGCTGAGAGCCTGCAGCAGAGCAGCCCCAGAGGGGACCTGAGCAGTGCTGAGCAAGAGCTGAAGGGGCTGTGGGGAGGGCAAGAGGCTGGGGCTGGCATCTGCTGAGTGCTGCCCAGGGACAGCACAAGGGGACACAAACTGCAACCCAGGAAGGTTTCTTCTGACCTCCTTGTGTGGCTGTGAGGGTGGTGGAGGGCTGGAGCAGGCTGCCCAGAGAGGTTGTGGAGTCTCCTTGTGTGCAGAGCTTCCAACCCCCCGTGGGCATTGTGCTGCTGGGCAAGCTGCTGTGGGTGCCCTGCTGGAGCAGGAGGGTTGGGCTGGATGAGCTCCAGAGCTCACTTCCAGTCTACCACGCTAAGGGTCTCAGGTGACTGCCTGGAGGTTATGGAGAGCTTGGGAGGGTTCCTGGAGCATCCTGAAGGTCTCAGGTGACTGCCTGGGGGCTGTGGAGAGCTTGGGAGGCTTCCTGGTGCACCCTGAGGGTCTCAAGTGCACCCTGAGGGTCTCAGGTGACTGCCTGGAGGCTGTGGAGAGCTTGGGAGGGTTCCTGGTGCACCCTGAGGGTCTCAGGTGACTGCCTGGAGGCTGTGGAGAGCTTGGGAGGGTTCCTGGTGCACCCTGAAGGTCTCAGGTGACTGCCTGGGGGCTGTGGAGAGCTTGGGAGGGTTCCTGGTGCACCCTGAGGGTCTCAGGTGACTGCCTGGGGGCTGTGGAGAGCTTGGGAGGCTTCCTGGTGCACCCTGAGGGTCTGAGGTGTTGTTTTGATGGCTGGATTCTGGGATTCCCTGAGCAGCTGCTGTGGTGGCTCCTTGCAGGTGCTGTGCCTGAGGAAGGAAGTGTTGCTGAAGCAGCTGCTTGCCCTCAGCAGGTGAGTGGGCTGGGACCAAACCCGGTAAAGCCCAGCAGGAGGCATTAAAGCCACTGGGTGCCTTCTGCTGGCAGCACCAGGCAGCATCCACCACCCCAAAATTAAACACTTTTCAATAAGGGAAACCTTTTAATTGTGGAGGGGAGGACTTTAGGTGTTGCCTGGGAGGTCAGAGGGCTGTAGGATATGGGCAGGAGGAAGTCTTTTGGCTCAGGAGATCTCCCTGTGCCTAAGGGAGGTGGTGGGGATGAGCTTTTGGCCCAGGAGGTTGGCCAGAAGTGTTGTGCTGGCACAGATGGCTGAAGCCAGAGTTCTTAATCATTCTCCTCTTCCCTGCAGAGCAGCAGCTCCCAGAGAAGGTCCTTTGTGTGCTGCAGGTGAGGCCTCTTGGTAACCCAGAGCAGGTCAGGATGTTCATTTACCCCCACAACACCACAGGTGGCAGTGGCTGTGCCTCCTTTTGACTCCTCCTAGCCAGTTTTGGACTGCTTCAATAACCTGAGCCACTGCCAGACCTCTTTTTCCCTTCACCCCTTCTGCTCTTTGCCTGCTCCTGGCTAAGCAGCTGGTGCCAGTGGTGCTGTTGGCTCCACTCCTCCCTCCTAGGGCAGCTCCATGGCACCACCTGAAGCAGAATTGGCTTTTGGTGTGGAGGCCCAGCTGGAACTGGATGGCTTCAGCTCAGGTTCAGTTTGCCTTTGCTGTGCTGAGCTTTACTGACTGCTGGGAGGTCCCAGTTCTGCCCTAGGGAAGGAAGTCAGCATCAAAGCTGACCCCAGTTTGATTTGGCTTCCTCAGCCCTGCATATTGGAAGAGTGGTGAGGCTCAGATCCATTGCTGCTGTCACTTGAAGGCATTGCAGCAGTGTCCTCTGCCTCCACTGCTGCTGACAGGTTTGGTTGGGGGAATGTTCTGGAGGGCTTCTCTTGCTGTTTGCTTGAGAACTCACCTGAGAACTGAGTCGCTTTTTAACCCCTTCCTTTCTTTCTGGCTCACCAGGAGGGCCTTGCTGTGATGCCTGTGAGGGGGCAGAGATCAGCCAAACCTTTTCCCTACCTTTATCTTCCCTCCCTCCCCTCTAAAAAACCTGAGGGCAAAATCTCCCAAAGACCTGAGGGCAAATTCTTGCTCCCAGTGTGGATTTGGGGTTCTCAAAGCAGCATTTTGTACCTTTTGGGAGCTGGCTGCTGTTCAGCTAAACCCAGATCTGCTCTGCTTTGCTTCTTAAGGGGCTGCACTCCTGAGCCACCACAGGCACTACAGGTCCCATCCTGCTCATGGCATTGGGAGGTATAAATACCTGCTCCCAAAGGAGGTAGGTATCCAAACTCTTTCTGCTTTTCTTTTTTTACATCTCACCCAGCTCTTCACAGTCTGATTTAAGTGTTGGGATGATTAATTTCATCTCTGATCATAGAATCCTAGAATGGTTTAGGTTGGAAGAGACCTCAAAGCTCAGCCAGTTCCAACCCCCCTGTGCCACAGGCAGGGACACCTCCCACTAGATCAGGTTGCTCAAGGCCTCATCCAGCCTGGCCTTGAACACCTCTAGGGAGGGAGCAGCCACAACCTCCCTGGGCAACCTGTTCCAGTGTCTCACCACCCTCACTGTGAAGAACTTTCTCCTAACATCCCGTTCAAATCTCTCCTCTGCCAGTTTGAACCCATTCGCCCTCGTCCTGTCATATCAAGACCTTGTGAACAGTCCCTCCCCAGCCCTCCTGTAGCCCCTTCAGATACTGGTAGGCTGCTATAAGGTCCTCTCAAAGCCTTCTCTTCTCCAGGCTGAAAAGTCCCAACTCTCTCAGCCTGTCCTCATAGCAGAGCTGCTCCAGCCCTCTGATCATCTTCGTGGCCTCCTCTGGACTCTCTCCAGCAGTTCCATGTCCTTCCTGTGCTGGGGGCTCCAGAACTGCACACAGTACTCCAGGTGGGGTCTGACAAGAGCAAAAGGGGAGAATCCCCTGATCAATCAGATCCAGAGTTTGCTGCTGCTCTCTTATCAATTGTTTCCCATGAAGCCCACTCACAGCACTCCAGGAGTGCTTCATCTGCTACATTCTTCTTGCCATGGAGTCACAGATTGGCTCAGGGTGGAAGGGAACTCAGAGCTCCTCTGTTGAGCCAGGTAGTTTTATCTTCACAGGATGGTTTAGGGTGGAAGGGAGCTCAGAGCTCAGCTCCTCCACCCTCCACACCCTGCCCAGGGACACCTCTCAGCCACACTCAGCTGCTCAAGGCCTCATCCAGCCTGGCCCTCAACACCCCCAGGCAGGAGGCAGCTACAGCCTCCCTGGGCAGCCTGTGCCAGAGTCTCAGCAGCCTCCTGCTGGAGAACTTCTGCCTCAGCTCCACTCACTCTCAGCCTGCTCTGCCTCAGCTTGCAAGCATTGCCCCTTGGGCTGTCTCTAGAGCCCCTTAGGCCAAGTCCCTCTGCAGCCTTCCTGCAGGATGCCTTCAGCTGCTGGCAGGCAGCTGTGAAGTGCCCCTGGAGCCTTCTCTTGTGCAGGCTGCACCCTCCCAGCTCCCTCAGGCTGTGCTCCCAGCAGAGCTGCTCCAGCCCTGGGCTCCCCTTGCTGGGCTCCTGTGGGCTCCCTGCAGCAGCTCTGTGTCCTCCTGCTGCTGGGGCCAGCAGCACTGCAGGCAGGATTGGAGGTGAGGAGTGAGCAGAGCAGAGCCAAGGGGCAGGATCCCCTCTCTTGCCCTGCTGCCCACCCTGCTCTGCCTGCAGCCCAGCACACAGCTGCCTGCTGGGCTGCATGAGGCCACTGCTGGCTCCTGGGCAGCTTCTCAGCACCCAGCACCACCCCCAAGGCTCTTCCATCAGGGCTGCTCTCAAGCCCCTCTGCACCCAGGCTGGATTTGTGCCTGGGCTTGGCCTGCCCCAGCTGCAGTCCCTTGCACTTGGCCTTGTTGAGGCTCCTGCAGCTGTCCCTGCCCCACTGCTGCAGCCTGCCCAGATCCTTCTGGCTGCCATCCCTGCCCTCAGGTGAGTCCAGGACACCTCACAGCTTGGTGCCACTCTGAGGCTGTTTGCCCTCCTGTGAGGGCAAGAGTCAGAATCACAGAACAGTTTGGGTTGGAGAAAGGCTTCAAGATGATGGTGGGCTTGCCCCTTTTTTGTTTCTTTCTTTGCTTTTACCCCTTCTTGGTTCCCTTTGGGGTTTTTTTCTGGCCCCTCTTTGGGCTTCCCTTTCAGGTTTTTTTTTTTTTGCCCCTCTGACATTCCCTTTGGGTTGGGTTTTTTTTTGCCTCTCTTTGGGGTTTCCTTTGGGGTATTTTCTGCCCCTCTTTGGGGTTCCCTTTGGGGGGTTTTTTTGCCCCTCTTTGGGGTTCTCTTTGGGGTTTTTTTTTGCCCCTCTTTGGGGCTCCCTCTGGGTTATTTTTTGCCCCTCTTTGGGGTTCCCTTTGGGTTGGTTTTTTTACCCCTCTTTGGGGTTCCCTTTGGGGTTTTTCTGCCCTTTCTCCTTTTTTTTTTTTTTTNCTTTGGGCTTCCCTTTCAGGTTTTTTTTTTTTTGCCCCTCTGACATTCCCTTTGGGTTGGTTTTTTTTACCCCTCTTTGGGGTTCCCTTTGGGTTTTTTTCCCCCCTCTTTGGGGCATTTTTTGCCCCTCTTTGGGGTTCCCTTTGGGTTGGTTTTTTTACCCCTCTTTGGGGTTCCCTTTGGGGTTTTTCTGCCCTTTCTCCTTTTTTTTTTTTTTTTTTCCCCCAGGCTCCAAAGAAGAAGAAAGTGCAGATGAAAGAGATCAGCCCTGGGACAGAGCATGAGTATGGAGACCTCAACATCCAGCTGAGCTCCTATGACCTGTGCCTGGTGGAGCAGTTTGCTCAGTACGTGCACAGGCTCTGCAACCGCCTCAGCCTCAGGGTCACTGAGAGGTAGGAGCAGCACAGCCCTGGGGGCTGCCACCCCTCACCCCCTGCCTGCTTTCTCAGCCTCCTGCACGATGCAGTCACTGAATCCTGCTCTGCCTGGAGGCCTTTCAGCTCATCCAGTTCAAGCATCAGCTCAGCACTGCTGATTGCCATGGCCCTCAGCACCACAGCTCCACGGCTGGGGAACCCCTCCAGGGGTGGGGACTGCAGCAGTGCTCTGGGCAGCCTGGCACAGGCCTGGGCAACCTCCAAGGGGAACAAATTGGTCCTCAGGGCCGAGCTGAACATCCCTTGGTGAAACCTTGAGGCTGTTTCCTTTCCTCTAACTCTTTCAGTCAAGGAGTTTCACCTAATGCCCAAGCTGGGACAACTTGAGGCTGTTTCCTTTTGTCCTATCCCTTGTTCCTTGGGAGAAGAGACCAAACCCCACCTGGCTCCAACCTCCTTTCAGGGAGCTGTAGAGAACCAGAAGGTCTCCCCTCAGCCTCCTCTTCTCCAGACTCAACACCCCCCCCCAGCTCCCTCAGCTGTTCCTCACAACTTCTCCAGAGCCTTGCCCAGCTTCAGTACCCTTCTCTGGCCCTGCCCCAGCCCCTCAAGCTCCTCTTGGCACTCAGGGGCCTAACCCTGCCCCCAGGCTTCCAGCTGTGGCCTCACAATCCCTGCCCTGTTCCTGCTGCCCACACCACTGCTGCTCCATGCCAGGCTGCTGCTGCCCTTCTTGGCCACTTGAGCACCCCCGGGCTCATCTCCAGTTGTTGCCACCCTTTCCCACCAGGCTGCTCCTCAAAAGTTCTCCAGACCCTTGCCCAGCTTCGTTGCCCTTCTCTGGAGATGCTCCAGCCCCTCAGTGTGCTGGAGTGAGGGGACAGAAGAGCTGCCAGGCAGCTTCCACTCCCTGATCTCTGATTCCCAGATGGAAATCCAGATCCTGCACCTGCTTGGTGCTCTCTTTTTTGATCCCCAGCTTTGGGTGCTCTGCTCCCCTGAGGCAGGCTACAGTGGAGTTGTTGAGGCATTGCCTGAACAGAGCTGAAGCCAAAAGCAGCTCTTGGGGTTTATACCTTTTTGGGGGTGGGGTGGAACAACTCAAGCCTGTGAGTGCTGAGCCTGAGAATGCAGCCTGAGCTGTGGCTGAATTCTGCTCTTAGTGTGTTTCTTGGTGCTTGTTCATCCAAGCTCTGACTTCTGTGCAGTGCTACTGATGATTGGAACTAGAATCAGCTTGGGGAAGCCCTGAAGGTTGTGAGAGATCCAACTGCTCCTTCAGCTGGCTAGCAGAGGAAGCTGCAGCTGCACAGCAGGTCCCTGAAGCAGCCAAGCTTGGCTGGCTGGAGAGCTGGGGGAGAGGAAGCTCCTGAAGGCCAAGCAGGGCCAGGGGAGGGTCCTGCCCCTGGGCAGGGACAACCTCCTGCAGCAGCACAGCTGAGGGGGGACCTGCTGAGGAGCAGCTGCCAGGAGAAAGAGCTGGGAGGTGCTGGGAGGCACAAGGAGGTGCCCAGAAGCCACCAAAGGGCTCTGGGGGGCAAGAAAATCAGAAGTTCTTTGGGGGCATGAAGAAGATTGTGGCCAGGAGCAGGAGAAGAGAGGTTCTCCTCTACTGTGCTCTGCCCTAGAGAGGACACATCTGGAGTACTGAGACCAGCTCTGGGCTCCCCAGTGCCAGAGAGCCTGGGAAGGGCTGCAGAGAGTCCAGGGCAGGCTGGGGAGAGGGTCCTGGAGCAGCTCTGTGGGGAGCAGCAAAGGCTGAGAGCCTGCAGCAGAGCAGCCCCAGAGGGCAGCTGAGCAGTGCTGAGCAAGAGCTGAAGGGGCTGTGGGGAGGGCAAGAGGCTGGGGCTGGCATCTGCTGAGTGCTGCCCAGGGACAGCACAAGGGCCAAGGGACACAAACTGCAACCCAGGAGGTTCCTTCTGACCTCCTTGTTTGTTGTGAGGGTGGTGGAGGGCTGGAGCAGGCTGCCCAGAGAGGTTGTGAAGTCTCCTTGTGTGCAGAGCTTCCAACACCCCCAGCCATGTTGCCCCTGGGCAAGCTGCTGTGGGTGCCCTGCTGGAGCAGGGGGGTTGGGCTGGCTGAGCTCCAGAGCTCCCTTCCCACCTCCCCATGCTGGGATTCTGTCCTGAGTCAGCAGTGCAGTGCAGCTCCTTGGTGTCTGAGGTGCTCCCAGGTTGCTGCAGTCACCAGCAGCAGCACTCTGGTGCTGTAAGGATGGAAAGCAGCTGCTGCTGACTCTGCTCTGGGGATCTGGTGCAGTGGGACTTGGCTGATGGTTGGACTTGATGCTCTGAGAGGTCTTCTCCAGCCTAAGTGGTTCTGTCATTCTGAGAACAGAGCACAGGGCCAGAAATGTTGCTTTAAAGCTGCTCTTCAGCTGCAAAGGAGTTGGAATTTCCCAGGCTGCTGTTTGTGGCTGGAAGAGCTTTCTGCTGGCAGAAGACCTGGGAGCTTCTCCCTTATCACCCAGCTCCTGGATTTGCAGGAGGCATTCTTTGCATAATTAATCAGCCATGAAAAGTTCATCTCCTTTCACAGAGGTTGAATCATCATTCTAAAGATGTCTGCAGCTGGGCCAGGCTGGGACCAGTGACAAGTGGAGCTCCTCAGGGCTCTCCCCTGGCTCCAGAGCTGCTTAGCATCTTTGTCACCAACATGGGCAGTGACATTGAGGCACCCTCAAGCAGGGTTGGGGCTGCCACCAAGCTGTGTGGTGCCCTGGACTCACCTGAGGGCAGGGATGGCAGCCAGAAGGATCTGGGCAGGCTGCAGCAGTGGGGCAGGGACAGCTGCAGGAGCCTCAACAAGGCCAAGTGCAAGGGACTGCAGCTGGGGCAGGCCAAGCCCAGGCACAAATCCAGCCTGGGTGCAGAGGGGCTTGAGAGCAGCCCTGATGGAAGAGCCTTGGGGGTGGTGCTGGGTGCTGAGAAGCTGCCCAGGAGCCAGCAGTGGCCTCATGCAGCCCAGCAGGCAGCTGTGTGCTGGGCTGCAGGCAGAGCAGGGTGGGCAGCAGGGCAAGAGAGGGGATCCTGCCCCTTGGCTCTGCTCTGCTCACTCCTCACCTCCAATCCTGCCTGCAGTGCTGCTGGCCCCAGCAGCAGGAGGACACAGAGCTGCTGCAGGGAGCCCACAGGAGCCCAGCAAGGGGAGCCCAGGGCTGGAGCAGCTCTGCTGGGAGCACAGCCTGAGGGAGCTGGGGGGGTGCAGCCTGCACAAGAGAAGGCTCCAGGGGCACTTCACAGCTGCCTGCCAGCAGCTGAAGGCATCCTGCAGGAAGGCTGCAGAGGGACTTGGCCTAAGGGGCTCTAGAGACAGCCCAAGGGGCAATGCTTGCAAGCTGAGGCAGAGCAGGCTGAGAGTGAGTGGAGCTGAGGCAGAAGTTCTCCAGCAGGAGGCTGCTGAGACTCTGGCATAGGCTGCCCAGGGAGGCTGTGGCTGCCTCCTGCCTGGGGGTGCTGAGGGCCAGGCTGGATGAGGCCTTGAGCAGCTGAGTGTGGCTGAGAGGTGTCCCTGGGCATGGTGTGGAGGGTGGAGGAGATGAGCTCTGAGCTCCCTTCCAGCCTGAGCCATTCTGTGAGTCTGATTCTGAGGTCCCTCTCCTGATCACTGCTCTTTGCCCTCCTGCAGCTATGCCCTGCCCACCAAAACCCACGAAGTGCATTTCTTAGAAGAGAGAGGATCCAAAATGCAGCTGGATGCTGTCCTCACCACCCACCAGAGGGTTGTCCAGGTAGGAGCTGCTGTTTTTTTTTTCTCCTTTCTCCAATCTCTCTCTTGAGTTCAGTCCCCTGGCCACAGACAGTGTTCTGATGGCACAGCACAGGAGGGATGGACCAGGGGAGGGTAGTGGCTGTGGTCTGGATGTCCTTTGGAGGTCCCTTCCACCCCAGACCATTGTGCTTTGACTTCAGGGTGGCTTTTGGCACCGTCTCCCATGGCAAGCTCATCACCAGCAGGTTGGATGTGTGGGTTGGGAGGTGGCTGAGGGACACAGCTCAAAGAGTTGTGGTCAGTGGGGCAGAGTCCAGCTGCAGGCCTGTGGCCAGTGGTGGCCCCCAGGGGCTGCTGCTGGCTCCAGCCCTGCTGCATGTATCCATCAATGACCTGGGTGAAGGAACAGAGGGAGGGGACCCTCAGCCAGTTTGCTGAGGGTTCCAAACTGGGAGGAGTGGTGGCAGCCCTGGGGCTGTGTCAGCATCCAGCATGACCTGGGCAAGCTGCAGAGTTGGGTGGGGAGAGCCTCACTGGAATTCCCTAAGGGCAAGTGTGGAGTCCTGGCCCTGGGGAGCAACAACCTCATGGCTCAGGGCAGGTTGGAGGCTGAGCTGGTGGAGAGCAGCTGTGGGCAGAAGGACCTGGACAGCAGGAGGAGCAGGGTGGCCCTGGGGACAAGCAGCCACTGGCATCCTGGGGTGCAGCAAGAAGAGTGTGGCCGAGGGAGGTTCTCCTCCACCTCTGCTCTGCCCTTGCTGTGGCCACATCTGGGCTGCTGGGGCCAGTTCTGGGCTCCCCCAGCTCCAGGGGGACAGGGACTTGGTGGAGAGGGCACAGCAAAGCTGCTGAGGAGCCTGGGACAGCTCTGGGGAGGAGAGGCTGAGGGAGTTGGAGATGTTTGGTCTGGGGAAGAGCTCAGCAGTGCCAGGGGTGGGTGGCAGCAGGATGGGACCAGGCTGTGCCCAGGGGCAGTGGGCACAGAGTGGAGCATCACAAGTTGCATCTGCACACGAGGAGGAGCTTCTGGACTTGGAGGGTGGCAGAGCCCTGGGGCAGGCTGCCAGGAGAGGTGGTGGAGGTTGCATCTCTGCAGACATCCCAGACCCACCTGCCTGTGTCCCTGTGTGACCTGCTCTGGGTGCCCCTGGCTTGGCAGGAGGCTTGGACTGGGTGAGCTCCAGAGGTCACCTTCCAACCCTCTGCCACTCTGTGAAATTGAAGCACAAAGAAGCCTCCTTAGAGCTCTTGCTGAAGGTTACTCAGGAGGTGGAAGCAGAGGAGGAGCTCCTGGAAGCTCTGTTGAGGGATTTATTATCTGCCTGATGCAGAAGGCTTGAGACAGGAGGCAGAAAAGTCCTCTTTGGGGGTGAATCATGAGACAAGCTCAATACAGTTGCAAATACTCAGTCTCATATTCTCACCTTCATATTCTCCAGCTGCCTGTGGGCAATAATTCTTTCTCCCAAGCAATTTTCCCCCCCTTTTTTTACAACCTTTTCCCTCTAAGCTTCCCTTGAAGCCCATTTTAAACCAAGAGGTGAAGATTGCCACTGGGAGAGGGCTGCTGTGTGGCCTGCACTGGGGCTTACAGGGATCCTGTGGCACCCTTGGTGTTGGAGCCTCACCTAAATTCAAGATCTTTGTGTCTGAGATGCAGAGACATGGACATGACAGATGAGCACTTGGTGGCTAAGGACCTGGCTGGGTGGTTTCACTCCAAGGGTTGTGACCAAGGGCTCAATGTCTGGGTGGGACCAGTGACAAGTGGAGCTCCTCAGGGCTCTGCCCTGGCTCCATCTTTGTCACCAACATGGGCAGTGACATTGAGGCACTCTCAAGCAGGGTTGGGGCTGCCACCAAGCTGTGTGGTGCCCTGGACTCACCTGAGGGCAGGGATGGCAGCCAGAAGGATCTGGGCAGGCTGCAGCAGTGGGGCAGGGACAGCTGCAGGAGCCTCAACAAGGCCAAGTGCAAGGGACTGCAGCTGGGGCAGGCCAAGCCCAGGCACAAATCAGCCTGGGTGCAGAGGGGCTTGAGAGCAGCCCTGAAGGAAGAGCCTTGGGGGTGGTGCTGGGTGCTGAGAAGCTGCCCAGGAGCCAGCAGTGGCCTCATGCAGCCCAGCAGGCAGCTGTGTGCTGGGCTGCAGGCAGAGCAGGGTGGGCAGCAGGGCAAGAGAGGGGATCCTGCCCCTTGCCTCTGCTCTGCTCACTCCTCACCTCCAATCCTGCCTGCAGTGCTGCTGGCCCCAGCAGCAGGAGGACACAGAGCTGCTGCAGGGAGCCCACAGGAGCCCAGCAAGGGGAGCCCAGGGCTGGAGCAGCTCTGCTG
>VWZI01009212.1:79271-97282 GCA_013396835.1 Psilopogon haemacephalus
TGCTCTGGGGGTTAGGAAGGGGTGAGCAAGCTTGGAGGGTGCTCTGGGGCTTAGGAATGGGTGAGCAAGCTTGGAGGGTGCTCTGGGGCTTAGGAAAGGGTGAGGGAGATTGGAGAGGTGCCCTGTGAAGAAATGATGATGTCTGGGGAGTTACCTGTGGTGTAAGAGGAGTGAGAAGAGTTTAGAGGGTTCCCTGTGAGTTAGGAAGGGGTGCTGGAGGTTGGAGGGTGCCCTGTGAGTTAGGAAGGGGTGCTGGAGGCTGGAGGGTGCCTTGTGAGTTAGGAAGGTGTGCTGGAGGTTGGAGGGTGCCCTGTGAGTTAGGAAGGGGTGCTGGAGGCTGGAGGATGCCCTGTGAGTTAGGAAGGGGTGCTGGAGGCTGGAGAGTGCCCTGTGAGTTAAGAAGGGGTGCTGGAGGCTGGAGGGTGCCTTGTGAGTTAGGAAGGGGTGCTGGAGGCTGGAGGGTGCCCTGTGAGTTAGGAAGGGGTGCTGGAGGCTGGAGGGGGCCTTGTGAGTTAGGAAGGGGTGCTGGAGGCTGGAGGGTTCCCTGTGAGTTAGGAAGGGGTGCTGGAGGCTGGAGTTAGGAAGGAAGGAGGGAAATTGTTTCAGATTCTGATTTTGAAGGGGTAAGGGCCGTTGGAGGGTTCCCTGTGGTTCAGGAGGGGGTGAGGGTGGTTGGGGGAAGGCAGTGGGGTGGGCTGAGGAGAATGTGGGGCGTAAGGGGAGGCCGAGCTGGCAGCTGCTGCCCCTGCAGGGAAGCCCACCCTGTACGGCAGCCTGACCCGGCGCGGGCTCAGCACCGACGGCGTCCCAGACATCGCCGCCTCCGAGGGCTTCGTGGTTGGAGAAGTCACCAAGGTGCCAGGGCTGGGGTGGGGCTGGGGGTGGTAACCACCTTCTGTGTGTGAAGGGGTGGGATACAGCATGAAGTTGTCTTCCACGTTGGGACGGTGGTGGTCTTGGGTTGAAGGTTGGACTCGATCTTAAAGGTCTCTCCCAACCAAAAGTATTCTATAGCTGTGTGGTTCCAGACCCCTGCACAGTGCCCACCTGTGTGGTGCCCTGCAGCTGGTCTCTACCATCCCATAGCTGGGCTGGAGCTGTGTAAAACCCTCCCCCACTTATCTCCTGGGGCCTGCATCTGGAGGAGACGGAAGGAGACAGAGTAGAATGAACTAAGCCAGGTTGGCAGAGACCTCCAATCTCATCCAGTCCAAACTATCACCCAGTCCTAGCCAATGGCACTGAGTGCCCCATCCAGGCTTTGCTTGAACACCTCCAAGGATGGGGACTCCACCACCTCCCTGGGCAGCCCATTCCAATGCCAATCACTCTCTCTGTGCACAACTTCCTCCTCACATCCAGCCTGAACCTCCCCTGGCACAGCTTGATGCTGTGTCTGCTTCTTCTGTTGCTGGTTGCCTGGCAGAAGAGCCCAACCCCACCTGGCTACAACCTCCCTTTAGGTAGTTGTAGAGAGCAATGAGGTCACTCCTGAGGCTCCTCCTCTCCAAGCTGCACACTGCCAGCTCCCTCAGCCTCTCCTCATTGGGAGACCCCCAACCTTCAGGCTGTGAGGGCCCTCAACCAGGTCCACACTTTGAGAGCTGCTGTGTTTCATCAGGGCTAACAGTGCTTCTTGTTCTTCCCTCTCTTTCCTCCTCTAGAAAAGCATCCTCATTTCTTGTCCTCATGAAAATGTGTCCACAAAATTCCTGGCTCCCTACACGACTTTCAGTAGGATCCATCAGAAAAGTGTAAGTAGCTTCCTGGAGTGAGTGGGAACACAACTGGTGATGACCAAAGAGCTTTAATCACCATCCCTCAGAGCCACCAGAGATCCCCTGTAAAGGAACTGAAATGTCTGAATTAGTTGTCTGCAGCTTTGGTGGCTCCAAATCCATACCTGATTTTATCCTGGCTGCTTGCTCCCATTTCACAAAGTGGTTTTTGTTGTCCTCTGTAGGAATTTTTGTTTGTGGGGCCAGGAAGTGAATGTGGCATAAAATCGACTTGGCCTGGTGGGAATTCAGAGATTGGAAAGGTTCAACTAGATTGGAGCATTCACTCACCTCTGAGAGCCACAGAATCCCTGAATTCCAGCATGGTGAGGGTGGGAAGGGACCTTTGGAGCTCAGCCAGCCCAATCTCCCCTGCTCCAGCAGGGCACCCACAGCAGCTTGCCCAGCAGCACAGTGCCCAGGGTGAGTTGAAAGCTTTCCACGGGAGACTCCACAACCTCTCTGGGCAGTCTGCTCCAGAAGCTTCTGCTCATCCTCAGTTGGAAACTCCTGGGTCCCTTTGCCCCTTCTCCTGTCACTGGGCAACAGGAAAAGATGCCAGCTCCATCCTTTTGCCCCTCACAGCCCTTTGAGCTCTTGCTGAGCATTGATCCACCTTCAGGTACTGGAGGGTCTCCCTGGAGCCTTCTCTGCTCCAGGCTTAGCAACCTCAACCCTCACAGCAGGTTTCCAGCCCTCCTCTGAACTCATGTAGCAGTTCCATGTCCTTGTGTTGGGTGCTCCAGAGGTGGCCCCAGCACTGCAGGAGGGGTCTCAGCAGAGCAGAGGGGCAGAATCCCCTCCCTTCATCTACTTCAGCTGCATTCATCCCCATCTAGGGCACCTCTGCCTTCTCCAGAAGGCAGCAATCATCATGGACTCAGGGACTGATTGGGGTTGGAAAGGACAAGAAAGTTCACCTGGTTCCAACCCTGCTGCTGTGGGCTGGGGACACATTGAGCAGGTTGCTCAATGCCTGGCATGAGGGGGAAGAGGAACATAAGCTCCACATTCTGCTGTTGACCTCTCCAAGCCTTGTGACCACCTCATTGTGACACTGAGGGTAAGGAACTGGCTTGGAATTAAGGCTTCAGAACACTGGAGGCTGCTTTTGGCTTCATACGTTCCTCAGACAATGTCTTGGGTGGAGGCCTTTGAGTCAGGGTGCTCTGAAGCTGTCCAGAGCATAGAATCTAGAATAGATATCTTGGCTCAGTTTTGAATTCCTCAAAGGTTTCATTAATACATCCTAAAACACCTCGAGAAGGTGAGGAGAGGAAAAACCTACAGAGTTCTGGCTTGGGCATTAGGATTTTACCAGGACAGAACTCTTTTGCCAGGAGTATGGAGGCAACTTGGGGGTCTTTTAAATGAACCCAGGCTCACAGAATGGGTCTGGTTGGAAGAGGCCTTCAGGATCATCCAGTCCAAGCATTAATGATGTCATTAGGAAGTCTTCTTCCAGCCCACAGCTAAGGCTCTTGAGGTGAAAAACTCTTTTCTAGGCACCTGGCAGCTCCTCACCTGAGTTTTTCCTACACTAGAGAAGAGATGAGGAGAAAACTCACACCTTGGTGAGGCTTTTTTTTTTAATCTCCTGCAGGTCACCTGTCTTGATATTTCCAGTGGTGGAGGCCTTGGTGTGTCTACCAGCACAGATGGGACCATGAAGATCTGGCAGGCTGCAAATGGAGAGATCAGAGTAAGAGCCTCTAGCTTTGGTGTTGTTGTGGGGGGTGGGGAGTGGGTGGCTGTGAGATTGCTGAAGGCAAGAATCTGCCTTCTGATTGAAAAAAACCACCTGGGAGTTGATGTCTCAGAGGCTTTAGAGTCATAAAATGGTTTAAGTTGGAAGAGACCTCAAAGCTTATCCAGCTCCAACCTCCCTGTGCCATAGGCAGGGACACCTCCTACTAGAACAGGTCACTCAAGGCCTCATCCTACCTGGCCTTCAACACCACCAGGGAGGTTGTGGAGCACAGCAGCATCAGAGATCACATTCTGTGCTTCTGTGCTCCACAACCTCCCTGGGTAACCTGTGGCAGTGTCTCACCACCNCTCCCTGGGTAACCTGTGGCAGTGTCTCACCACCCTCACTGCAAACAGCTTCCTCCTAACACCCAGTTTCAATCTCCTCTCTGCCACTTTAAACCCATTTGTTCTCATCCTGGCATTACAAGACCTTGTGAATAGTCCCTCCCCAGCCTTCTTGTAGGCCCCTTTCAGATATTGGAAGTCTAGTCCAAGGTCACCTGGAAACCTTCTCTTCTCCAGGCTGCAGAGCCCCAACTCACTCAGCCTGTCCTTATAGCAGAGCTGCTGCAGCCCTCTGAGCAACCTAAAGGGAGGTTGTAGCCAGGTGGGGTTGGGCTCTTCTCCCAGGCAACCAGCAACAGAAGGAGGGGACACAGCCTCAAGCTGTGCCAGGGGAGGTATAGGCTGGATGTGAGGAGGAAGTTGTGCACAGAGAGAGTGATTGGCATTGGAATGGGCTGCCCAGGGAGGTGGTGGAGTCCCCATCCCTGGAGGTGTTCAAGCAAATCCTGGATGGGGCACTTAGTGCCATTGGCTAGGGCTGGGTGCTAGGTTGGACTGGATGAGATTGGAGGTCTCTGCCAACCTGGCTGGCCCTTCCTGGCCCTTCCTGGCCCTTCCTGGCCCTTCCTGGCCCTTCCTATCTTTGTGTCCTTGCTTTAGTACATCTCAGCAAACCGACGAGAGAGTTAGACAAAGCCATTGCTTGCTTTCCACAGCCCTGTAACTTAATTTCTCTTGTTAAACTATTGCCAGTGAACCTCAGACCTGAGGGTGATGACAATGGCACTAGCACCCAGTTCTTTGTTTTTCCAGAGGCTGTTGGAAGGCCATGTCTCTGATGTGAATTGTTGCAGGTTTTTCCCGTCGGGCCTGGTGGTTCTGAGCGGGGGAATGGATGCCCAGCTCAAGATCTGGTCAGCCGAAGATGCCAGCTGCGTAGTCACCTTCAAAGGGCACAAAGGAGGTACAGAGAACTCAGCCTCGGGTTTCATCTTCTCTCTGGGTCGTTGCCTGGCAGCCAGCTGCCCACTGCACTTGGCGTGGGATCAGAGAATGGTAGAGGTTGGAAGGGGCCTCCAGAGATGGTTGAGTCTAAGCCTCCTGCCAGAACAGGAGCACCCAGGGTAGGTTATAGAATCGTAGGCTGCAAATGGAGAGATCAGAGTAAGAGCCTCTAGCTTTGGTGTTGTTGGGGGTGGTGGGTGGCTGTGAGACTGCTGATGTTATTCAGCCGTGGCTGTGGTCCAGGGTGGGCAAGAATCTGCCTTCTGATTGGAAGAAAACAACTGGGAGTTGATGTCTCAGAGGCTTTAGAATCATAGAATGGTTTAGGTTGGAAGGGACCTCAAAGCTCAGCCAGTTCCAACCCCCCTGTGCCATAGGCAGGGACACCTCCCACTAGAGCAGGTCACTCAAGGCCTCATCCTTGAACATCTCCAGGGAGGTTGTGGAGCACAGATCAAAGATCACATTGGGTGCTTCTGTGCTCCACAAGCTCCCTGGGCAACCTATGGCAGTGTCTCACCACCCTCACTGCAAACAACTTCCTCCTCACATCCAGTTTTGATCTCCCCTCTGTCAGTTTAAACCCGTTCCTTCTCGTCCTGTTGTTACAAGACCTTGTCAATAGTCCCTCCCCAGCCTTCCTGTCATCCCCTGTCAGATATTGGAAGGTCACACAGGAATGCATCCAGGTGGGATTTTAATGTCACCAGTGAAGGAAACTTCACAACCCCTCTGGGCAGCCTGTGTCACCCTCCTCCTTCTCAGGCTGAGGTGGAGTTTCCTGTCGTTGAGTTTCCATCCATTGCCCCTGGACACCACTGGAAAGGAGCCTGGCTCCATCTTCCTGACAGTCACCCCTCAGGTACTTCAGGACATTGAGAAAATCCCCTCTGAGCCTTCTCCTCTCCAGCCTGACCAGCCCCAGGGCTCTCAGCCTTTCCTCATCACACAGATCTTCCAGTCCCTTCATCATCCTCAAAACCTCTGTTGGACTCTCTCCAGTAGTTCCTTGCCCTTTAGAACTGGGGAGCCCAGAGCTCAGGACTCCAGATGTGGTCTCACCAGGGCAATAATGTCAAATTTGGCTCTCCCCTTTTCCTCCACCACCTCAAGACATTCAGCTGGCATCTCACCAGGGCTGAGGAGAGAACCTCCCTGCTTTGTGCACTTGTGTTGGATGTCTGAGGCACCTTCATGTCCTGGTGAGCCCATGGCACTTTATCAAGCTTCCAGAACTTGCTTGTGCTATCACAGGATCACTTTGGTTGGAAAAGCCCTCTGAGGTCATCCAGTCCAACCATTGACCCAACACCACCATGGCCAGCAAACCACCTCCCCAGGTGCCATGCCCACACCTTTTTTTGAACACCACCATGGATGGTGACTCCACCACTTCCCTGGGCAGCCTCTTCAGGGAGTGAGGTCTCATCTTTGTGCCAGGTGCTGGTTCCTGCTCTCTGCTTTGGGACCTGGGGTTAGAATCACAGAACTGTCAGGGCTGGAAGGGACCTCAAGGATCATCCAGCTCCAACCCCCCTGCCATGGGCAGGGACACCTCACGCTACAGCAGGTTGCTCACAGCCACATCCAGCCTGGCCTTAAACACCTCCAGGGATAAGGCTTCCACCACCTTCCTGGGCAGCCTGTGCCAGGCTCTCAGCACCCTCATGCTGAAGAACTTCCTAATATCTAATCTAAATCTCCCCTTCTCTAGCTTGGAGCCATTGCCCCCAGTCCTGTCACTGCCTGACACCCTAAAATGTCCCTCAGCAGCCCCATTCAGATACTGCAAGGCCACAATAAGGTCTCCCTGGAGCCTTGTCTCCAGACTGACCAGCCCCAACTCTCTCAGCCTATCCTCACAGCAGAGCAACTCCAGCCCTCTGCTCATCCTTGTGGCCCTTCTCTGGACAAGCTCCACCACCTCCAGATCTCTCCTGAGTGGAGCTGGAAGGTTGCTATAACGTCTCCTCGAAACCTTCTCTTCTCCAGGCTGAAAAGTCCCAACTTCCTCATCCTGTCCTCATAGCAGAGGTGCTCCAGCCCTCTGATCGTTTTTGTGGCCCTCCTCTGGACTCTCTCCAGCAGTTCCATGTCCTTCTTGTGCTGGGGGCTTCGGAATCCCCTCCCTGGCCCTGCTGCCCACACTGCTCCTGCTGCAGCCCAGGTTCTGCTTGCTCTCTGGGCTGCAAGTGCACACTGCTGGCTCAGATTGAGCTTCTCATCCACCAGCACCTCCAAGTCCCTCCATGACCCACATTGCAGCCCACCCCACATGGCTGAGTGTGGCACTCTGAGGGGGGAGCAGCAGTTCACAGAATGTCAGGGGCTGGAAGGGACCTCAAAAGCTCATCCAGTCCAACCCCTTGCAGAGCAGATCACACAGGAACACATCCAGGTGGGTTTTGAATACCTGCAGAGAGGGAGACTCCACAACCCTCCCTGGGCAGCCCGCTCCAGTGTTCTGTCACCCTCACAGGGGAGAAGTTCCTCCATGGAGCTTCCTACGCCTCAACTTCCAAGCCAACCTCATGAGTCTTGGGGCAGGGAGGGTGTATTGATTGTGGGCAACTGAAGAGGCCGAAATTATAAGTTATGTAGCTTTTATAATTTCCAAAAGCCCCACCCACAATCTTTTTGTAGATTAGTTTAAGTTTGGGTTGTAATTCGGTCGGGAAAAATCTTCACGAGGATGCCTTTCTTGTAATTCAGGAAAAAAATCAGGAAGAATGGAAAGGTTTGGGCATGAAACAGCTTTGCCCTACTTACAAATGGGAGACTGTCTCAAAGTCCATGCGAGGTTCGTGTCCCCAGGTCCGTGTTCAGGTCCGTGCAGGTCCCAGTGAAGGTCCGAGCAAGTCCGAGCAGGTCCTGCTCCAATCTGTCCAGCTGCCATATATATACTGAGGTGATCTGTTGCCTCCCTGTTCAAGCCCACAGAAGGTGGGAGAAGGCACTTGACACCTATTGTACTAAGCCTCAGGTGACAGAGGTGTGGAGGGAGGAAGACCGTTTCCTGCCCCATTCACACCTCTGGTGGGGCAGTGGGACTGGGGGTGTGCCCTGCCAAAGTTCACACCTCATTCAAACCTCCTGTGGGGCAGTGCCCTGCTTTGCCACAGTTTGCACCTCATTTAAACCTCTGGTGGGGCAGTGCCCTGCTTTGCCACAGCTTGCACCTCATTTAAACCTTCGGTGGGGCAGTGCCCTGCTCTGCCACAGAGGGTCTTGTGGTTGGGGAACAGAAATGCTTTGCCTGCCTGCCTGCCTGAAACTGTCCTTCACCTTTCCCGCAGGGATTTTGGACACCGCCATCGTGGAGAGGGGCAGGAACGTCCTCTCCTGTTCTAGGGACGGCAGCGTTCGCCTGTGGGACTGTGGCAAGTCCACCTGCCTGGGCACCGTCGCCGACTGCGGCGCTCCCGTCAATGGCATCGCTGCCGGCGCCGCCGACTGCGCCCTCAACCTGGGCACGCCCGAGGAACCTCCCAGTAAGGCTTCTCTGTATTGGGTTAATGCAGGTAGCTGTTAAAAGTTCGATTGTTAATCGCTGACGGTGAGCGCACCCGAAGCAACGAGGCTGTTCACCGATGTGGTTAGACGCTCGTTCTCCTTTATTACAACTGCTACCACTACATACAACAGCAGCTACTACTACTTAATACAAGTTCGTTAAGCTTACCTTCTGTTGTAGTCAGGGTTAGGGAGGGGGGATATCTTTACGTACAATGCAGTAGCTTCAGAACGCCAGGCCCTGACTACAACATATTCCCAAGATGGGGTGGTTACAGAGCAAGCAAGGTAATTGGCACAGAGGGTCATATGTGGAAGACAATAATTGGTTATTGTACCAAAACAAATGACTTCACAGTTATCGAGAAACTTCTGGGTAACTTTTTTAGAAGCAGGAACTGTCCCACTCTGCATCTCTGTTTCTCTTCCGTTCCAGTTCCAGCTGCACCCACACCTCACAGGTGTTCCGCTGTACTCCACACCTCACAGGTGTTCCGCTGTACTCCACACCTCACAGGTGTTCCCCTGTACTCCACACCTCACAGGTGTTCCCCTGTACTTCACACCTCACAGGTGTTCCGCTGTACTCCACACCTCACAGGTGTTCCCCTGTACTTCACACCTCACAGGTGTTCCGCTGTACTCCACACCTCACAGGTGTTCCGCTGTACTCCACACCTCACAGGTGTTCCCCTGTACTCCACACCTCACAGGTGTTCCCCTGTACTCCACACCTCACAGGTGTTCCCCTGTACTTCACACTCACAGGTGTTCCGCTGTACTTCACACCTCACAGGTGTTCCGCTGTACTTCACACCTCACAGGTGTTCCGCTGTACTTCACACTCACGACAGTGGATTGTTCACTGCCCCAATTCTGCTTCTCAGAGATATTCTGCAACAGGTTAAGGCTAGCTGCCCCGAGCCCAAAAGCCCAATAAAAAACTCAAAGCCCTTTGGAAGTAAAAAGGGTAAAACTTTAACAACAAGGAGGAGGGAAAGGTTTTGGGTTTTTTTTTTACAGAAGGTGGGAGAAAGGGGAAACAAACTTTGGGATATGGGGAATGAAGGAGAAGGGTACAGAGACCAGGGGGGAGGGGAGAAAGGAGGAGAAAAAACACAACCGCGGCAGGCAATTGATTCCCAAGGCTGAGTTCGATTGACTTTGGTGCTGAAGGGAAAGCAGGATGCAGGAATTCTATGGCGAAAAGACTCAGTCCCAGTTCTGGAGGAGAATAATGGTGCTCTCCACGTGGTGGCAGGGAAACTCGTGCTCTAGCAGCAGAGAGCAGCGAGCAGGTGCTCCAGCAGCCAGGATGAGGAGAGAGAAGGGGGGGGCATTGAGTTCCCCCTCTTATAGCCCAAATCCTAGCAGGAAGTGGGAGTGTCTAACCATGACACCTGGGAATAGGGTCAAACCATTCCTTGGGAAGAGGCAGGGGGTCCCAGGTGGGCTTAAACATTTACATTCTCATAGAACAGTCTGCGATGAGAAGGGACCTCTGAAGGTCATCTAGTCCAACCCTCCCCATCCCTGCAGTCAGCAGGGACATCCTCAACCAGATCAGGTTGCCCAGAGCCCTATTGAGCCTCTTCTCAGGCTGGAGAAGAGAAGGCTTCGAGGACACCTTATAGCAACCTTCCAGGATCTGAAGGGGGCCTGCAGGAGGGCTGGGGAGGGACTGTTCACAAGGCCTTGTAATGACAGGATGAGGGGGAATGGGTTCAAACTGGCAGAGGGGAGATTTAAACAGGATGTTAGGAGAAAGCTCTTCACAATGAGGGTGGCAAGACAGAGGAACCTGGACAGGCTGGAGGGGTGGGCCCAGGCTAACCTCATGAAATTTAACAAGGCCAAGTGTAAGGTCCTGCACCTGGGCCGCTGCAATCCCAAGCACAGCTCCAGGCTGGGTGGTGAGTGGCTGGAGAGCAGCTCAGAGGAAAAGGACCTGGGGTTCTGGGGGGATGAGAAGCTCAACATGAGCCTGCAGTGTGCACACAGAGCCCAGACAGCAACTGTGTGCTGGGCTGCAGTAAGAGCAGCTGTGGGCAGCAGGGCAAGGGAGGGGATTCTGCCCCTTTACTCTGCTCTCCTCAGACCCCACCTGGAGTACTGTGTGCAGTTCTGGAGCCCCCAGCACAGGAAAGACATGGAACTGTTGGAGAGAGTGGGAGGTGTCCCTGCCTATGGCATAGGGGGGTTGGAACAGGATGATCTTTGAGGTCTCTTCCAACCTAAACCATTCTATGATTGATTCTATGATTTTGAATATCTCCAGGGCTGGGGCCTCAACCACCTCCCCAGGCAACCTGTTCCTAACGTCCAATCTAAATCTGCTCTTCTGTAGTTTGAAGCCATTGCCCCTTGTCCTGTCACTGCAGACCTTTGTGAACAGTCTCTCTTCATTCTTCTTGTAGGCTCCCTTCAGGTATTGAAAGGCTTCTATTAGGTCTTCCTGGAGCCTCCTCCTCTCCAGGCTGAACAACCCCTGCTTTCTCAGCCTGTCTTTGGAGCAGAGGTGCTCCAAGCCCCTGATCATCCTCATGGCCCTTCTTTGCACCTGCTGCATCATGTCCATGTCCTTCCTATATTGAAGGCTCCAGACCTGGACACAATACTCCAGATGAAGTCTCACCAGAGCAAAGTGGCAGAATCACCTCTGGTTCGGGACTCTATGGACTGAAGTTCCACAATCTCAGTGATTTTTTGTTCTTGTGGTGCCTAAAATGGGCCAATCCAGTTTTGAAGAGCTTTGGTGTGACACTTCAGGTCATGGTGAAATTCTTGGTATCCACCAGTGGTATCTCCACATCACAGCTCCCTTTGTCTCTTTCCTTATTTATAGAATCATAGAGTTGTAGAAGTTTTGAGGTTGGAACTTTGAGATCATCACCCAAATGCCCACATAGAGCTCACAATTCCACGACTACTGCTAAAGCACTATCACAAAACCCTGTCCCTAAGCACCACCTAGCATCATGTCCTCTTCATCTTCCTCCCCCCTCCCTGGCCCAAGCTGCTGAGCTGGGGACTGGCCCAGAGGCATTGCAAAGGCACCTTGTGGTGTGGCCTCGGAGCCAGCTAGAGGAAGGGTCACCAGAAGAGAGCACTGCAGATCTGCAGAGGAACTGAGCCTTAGCAAGTGGGTGGAGATTAGAATCACAGAATGGGTTAGCTTGGAAGGGACCTCAAAGCTCAGCCAGTTCCAACCCCCCTGTGCCATAGGCAGGGACACCTCCCACTAGAACAGGTCACTCATAGGCCTCATCCAACCTGGCCTTGAACACCTCCAGGGAGGTTGTGGAGCACGGAAGCACCCAATGTGATCTTTGATCACATTGGGTGCTTCCGTGCTCCACAACCTTCCTGGGCAACCTGTGCCAGTGTCTCACCACCCTCACTGCAAACAACTTTCTTTCTAACATCCACTTTCAAGCTCCCCTCTGCCACTCCAAACCCATTCCTCCTCATCCTCTCATTACAAGATCTTGTCAATAGTCCCTCCTCAGCCCTCCTGGATCCCCCTTTCAGATTCTTGAAGGCCACTCCAAGGTCTCCTGGAAGCCTTCTCTTCTCCAGGCTTCAGAGCCCCAGCTCTCTCAGCCTGTCCTCACAGCAGAGCTGCTGCAGCCCTCTCAGCATCTTGGTGGCCTCCTCTGTACTGGCTCCAACACTTCCATGTCCTGCTTATGTTGGGGGCTCCAGAGCTGCACACAATACTCCAGGTGGTGTGTGAGGAGAGCAGAGCACAGGGGCAGAATCCCCTCCCTTACCCTGCTGCCCACAGCTGCTCTTGCTGCAGCCCAGCACACAGTTGCTGTCTGGGCTGCACTCACACTTGAGCTTTGCACCAGCCCAGACCCCCAGGTCCTTTTTTTCAGGGCTGCTCTCCAGCCTTTGGGACCTCTTTGTCGATGGATCTGTGGACAGCAATTTCCTCGTCAGCCAGCAGGGTGCGCTGGAGGTCCAGAAAGGTCTTGTCGGGTGCAGTTCCTGGGAGGTTCTCCAGTTCTGGGCTCCTCTGCTGAAGAGAGCCTGGGAACTGCTGGAGAGAGTCCTGGGGAGGCTCTGGAGATTCAGATTCACAGAATGGGACTTCAAAGGTCATCCAGCTCCCTGCCATGGGCAGGGACACCTCCCACTAGGCCCAGGCTGGTCAAGGCCTCATCCAGCCTGGCCTTGAACACCTCCAGGCACGGAGCATCCACAGCCTCCCTGGGCAACCTGTTCCAATTGATCAGGAGCCTGGAGCTTTCTCTCTGAGGAGAGACTGAGAGCCCTGGGGCTCTTGATTCTGGAGAGGAGCAGCCCCAGAAGGGATCTGAGCAATGCTCAGCGAGAGCTGAAGGGGCTGTGGGGGGCAAGAGGCTGGGGCTGGCATCTGCTGAGTGCTGCCCAGGGACAGCACAAGGGGCACAAACTGCAACCCAGGAGGTGGCATCTGGAGATGGGGAGCAACTTGTTTGGTGTGAGGGTGGTGGAGGCCTGGAGCAGGCTCCCCAGAGAAGTTATGGAGTCTCCTTATATGCAGAGTTTCCAACCCTCCCTGGCATTGTGCCCCTGGGCAAGCTGCTGTGGGTGCCCTGCTGGAGCAGGGGGGGTTGGGCTTGATGAGCTCCAGAGCTCCCTTCCCACCACACCATGCTGGGATTCTGTACTCTGGTGCCTTGAGGCATGTCAGGATACTGCTCCAGGTTCAGCAGGGCTAGAATGGATTCCTTCAGTTGGAAGTGGCCTTGAGGACCTTGTCCAAATGTTTCCTGGAACACTGAGAGGCTTCCTCAAGCAGCTCTCTGGAAAGTCTGTGCCAGTGTTTGAGCACCAAAGGATGCTTCCTTATGTCCCTTGGTGCAGCTTTGAACCACGATCCAGGCTGTCAGCTTTTGGTACCACCAAGAAGAGGAGACTCCCAGGTGACCTTATTGTGGCCTTCAAGTATCTGAAGGGGGCCTACAAGAAAGCTGGGGAGGGACTTTTGAGGCTCTCAGGGAGTGAGAGGACTAGGGGGAATGGAGCAAAGCTGGAGGTGGGGAGACTCAGCCTGGAGGTGAGGAGGAAGTTGTTGAGCATGAGAGTGGTGAGAGGCTGGAATGGGTTGCCCCTGCAGGGAGGTGTTTGGGGCCACATCCCTGGAGGTGTTTTTGGCCAGGCTGGCTGAGGCTGTGGGCAGCCTGCTCTAGGGTAGGGTGTCCCTGGGCATGGCAGGGGGGTTGGGACTGGCTGATCCTTGTGGTCCCTTCCAACCCTGACTGATTCTAGGATTCTAAGACTTGTGGCCTAGCCACTGCTGGGCTGAGCTGACTGTGGTCCCTTTTGTCAGGTGAACGTGAGGTTGGGACAGAAGGGAAGCTCCTGCTGCTGGCACGAGAAGATAAGAAGCTGCAGGGAGTGGGACTGCAGAGCAGGCAGCCGGTAAGGAGCAGCAGAAGCTCAGGAGGGCCCTGAGCTGCTGCTGGGAAGTTGTCTCCAGGACCTCAGTCCTTTCCTCTCTCCTTGGCCTGTGAGCTGCTCCTCACAAGGCTGGCTCAAGGAAGCTAACCTGGATGGTTGGTGGTAAGCCCAGCTCCACTCAGGAGAGATCTGGAGGTGCTGGAGCTTGTCCAGAGATGGGCCACGAGGATGAGCAGAGGGCTGGAGCTGCTCTCCTGTGAGGACAGGCTGAGAGAGTTGGGGCTGGTCAGGCTGGAGAGGAGAAGGCTCCCAGGTGACCTTCTTGTGGCCATCCAGGATCTGAAGGATGAGGCCCAGAGCCCTGTCCAGCCTCACCTTGAATGTCTCCAGGATTTGGGCTTCAACCAACTCCCTGGGCAATGTGTTGCAGTGTTCCAGCACCCTCTTGGTGCTGTCCCTCTTGGCAAAGGGTGATGGAGTTGGAAGGCCTTGGGTTCAGTTTCCCTGTCACAGGGACACATCCTGCCTGCAGAGTTGCTCCAGGAGTGGTCAGGACCTGCACTTCTCTGCTCTTGGATCAGCCTTCTCCTGCAGGTCTTGGAGCAGACCTGAATGCTCATTAACCTCTGGGGTTGCCAGTTTGGGTCGTGGTTCATGGAGGTGACTCCAGTGACTGCATTTCCTTCTCCTGGATGTTCTATGTCCTCCTCTGAGTGCCTGACATTTGTTCCTGCATTCCCAAGGTGTTCCTCTTCGTGGGATCTGATGCCTTCAACTGCTGCACATTCCTCTCAAGTACCTACATCCTGGCAGGAACTCAGGATGGGAACATCTACCAGCTGGATGTGAGGAACACCAAGTGAGTGTGGGCCTGGGACAGCTCAGGTTTTGAGGAGAGCCAGGTGGAGGGTGCTGGTGTCCCTTCGGAAGGGTGGTGAACAAAGTCCAGGCCATGGCACTCTGAGCTTTGGAGCCTCTTGAAGCCATTTCTTTTCTTGGGGAGGACCTTTTGCTGGGGTTGGTGATCTAACAGGGTGTTCTCTAGAGAGTGTCTCCTAGAATCAATCATTGTGGTGGAAAAGATCTTTAACCAGTTCCAGTCATCCTCTAACTCTACCAAGGCTGGGGCTAAACCATGGCCCTCAGCACCACAGCTCAGACTCTCTTGAAACACCTGCAGGGGTGAGGATTCCACCACCTTCCTGGGCAGCCTGTGACAGTCTTTAAGAACCTTTTCAGTCAAGAGTTTTCTTCTAATGTCCAACCTAAACCTCCCCTGGGGCAACTTCAGGCCATTTTCTTTTGTCGTATCAGTTGTTACTAGGGAGAAGAGACCAACCCCCAGCTGGCTCCAAGCCCCTTTGAGGGTGTTGTGGAGAGCTTCTCAAAGCACTTCTCCTGCAGCCTCTCTGCAGGTTCCTTCAGTTACTGAAAAGCTTTTCAGTCGTGGTCTATGACTGCACAGCCTCACCTCTCAGATTGTCAGACCCCCAGCGTTGGGAGGTGGGAAGGGACCTCTGGAGCTCATCCAGTCCAACCCTTCCTGCTCCAGCAGGGCACCCACAGCAGCTTGCCCCGGAGCACAATGGCCAGGGTGGGGTTGGAAGCTCTGCACACAAGAAGACTCCACAACCTCTCTGGGCAGATGACACGAGACTGAGTGGTGCAGTTGATAAGCCAGAGAGAGGCTCAAAAGGGTTCTGGGCAAACTGATCTAGGTGAGGATGTCCAAGGATGTCCCTGCTGACTGCAGGGTGGGGTTGGGCTGGTTGAGCTTTGCCCAGACCATTCTATGGTCCAGACAAGTTTGACAAGGTGAGATCACAGAAACCTCCTGAGGTTCAGCAAGGCCAAGTGCCAGGTCCTGCATCTAGCTTGGGGCAATCCAGCTGTGATGGGGGCTGGAAGGGGGCTGGAAGGGGGCTGGAGCTCATCCAGTCCAACCCCCCCTGCTCCAGCAGGGCACCCACAGCAGCTTGCCCAGCAGCACAATGGCCAGGGTGGGTTGGAAGCTCTCTGCACACAAGGAGACTCCACAATCTCTCTGGGCATCCTGGTCCAGGCCTCTGGCAGCAAAATGCTGCTAAGGTACCATCAGGTCCTGTTTCCTTAAGGGTGGCAGATAGCTTCTGTATGGTTTTCTTTGGGCTTTTTGGGGTGGGGGTTGGTTATTTCTTAAAATAGATGAAAAAAAATCTTTGTGCCTGTGTCCTCTGCATGTTGTATTCTGTACCTCTGCTCTGAGGACAGGCTGAGAGAGTTGGGGCTCTGCAGCCTGGAGAAGAAAAGGCTTCCAGGAGACCTTGGAGTGGCCTTCCAGGATCTGAAAGGGGCCTACAGGAGGGCTGGGGAGGGACTATTGACAAGGTCTTGTAATGACAGGATGAGGAGGAATGGGTTTAAAGTGGCAGAGAGGAGATTGAAAGTGGATGTTAGAAGGAAGTTTCTTGCAGTGAGGGTGGTGAGACACTGGCACAGGTTACCCAGGGAGGTTGTGGCTGCTCCCTTCCTGGAGGTGTTCAAGTCCAGGTTGGATGAGGCTTTGAGTGACCTGTTCTAGTGGGAGGTGTCCCTGCCTATGGCCCAGGAGGGTTGGAACTGGCTGAGCTTTGAGGTCCTTTCCAACCTAAACAATTCTGTGATTTGTGTGATGAGATGCAATTGATGTGCATAACACAGTGTAAGTGGGGAAGAGTCTGGAGAACAGGGCTGAGGAGGAGCAGCTGAGGGACCTTGGGGTGTTGAGGCTGGAAAGAAGGAGGCTGAGGGGAGACCTCATTGCTTTCTCCAACTCCCTGAATGGAGCTTGGAGCCAGGTAGGTGCTGATTTCTTCTCCCAAGGAACCAGAATTAGGACAAGAGGAATTATAGAATGTTAGAGCTTGGAAGGGACTTTCAGAGATCATCCAGTCCAACCCCACTGCCAAAAGCAGGAGCACCCAGGGCAGGTCACACAGGAACACATCCAAATGGGTTTTGCAAGTGTCCAGAGAAGGATGCCCAACCTCTCTGGGCATCCTGCTCTAGGCCTCCAACACCCTCACACCTCCTCATCTTCTGGTGGAGTCTCCTGGGTTAAAGTTTGGATCCATTGCTTCTTGTCTGACTACTGGGGACCACCAAACAGAGCCTGGCACCTCCATCCTGCCACCCACCAATCAGATACTTACAGACACTGATCAGGTCCCCTCTCAGCCTTCTCCTTTCCAGACTAAGCAGCCTCAGGGCTCTCAGCCTCTCTCCACAGCAGAGATGTTCCAGACCCTTCATCATCCTCACAGCCTCCCCTGGACTCTCCCCTGCAGTTCTCTGTTCCTCTTGAACTGGGGAGCTCCAGACTGGACCCAGCCCTGCAGCTGTGGTCTGAGCAGGGTAGAGCAGAGGGCCAGCAGAACCTCCCTAGCCCTGCTGGCCACACACTTCTTGATGCCCCCCAGGATGCCCTTGGCCTTTTTGGCCCATTGCTGGCCCATGCAGAACTTGCTGTCCCCCAGCACTCCAAGGTCTGTCTCCATGGAGCTGCTTCTCAGCAGCTGCTGTTTTCCAGGAAGCATCCTCAGGTTGCCCCAGGGGAAGCTGCAGTTGGCCTTGAGGAATAATTTGTGGCCCCTGAGGGTTGTTCAGGCCTGTGCCAGGCTGCCCAGGGCAGTGCTGGAGTCCCCATCCCTGGAGGGCTTCCAAAGCTGTGGAGATGTGGTGCTGAGGGCCATGGTTTAGTGGTGCCCTGGCAGGGCTAGGTTCATGGCTGGACTTGATCTCAAAGGTCCTTTCCAACCAAAACCATTCTGTGGTTCTATGATTGGTAAAGCTGATCTACCAAGGAGAGCTTCTGGTGTTCACCTGCTCCCTAACCCTTCTGTTTCCATCCTCTGGCAGCACCTGCAGGAGAACCAGTGCCAACCTCTGCCTGTTTCTAGAGGACATAGACTCTTTGCTAACCACTGCTCATGTCCTTTGAGTTCTCCTCAAGCTCACATCCCTCTCGTGTTTGCACATGGAATGGGCTCTTGACTGTTGGCCATAAGAACTCATCCTTTGTTCCTGCTCCTCCTTCCAGTGCCCCGATCCAGGTGATCCACAGATCAGGAGCTCCTGTGCTTTCACTGCTCCCCTACAGAGATGGCTTTGGTGCCAGCCAAGGTAAGCCAGGTGCTGTGGCACACCAGCAGAAGACACCAGTGGAGGAGTTTTCACAGGATGTTAGGGATTGGAAGGGACTCACAGAGCTCATCCAGTCCAACTCACCCTGCCAGAGCAGGACCAGACAATCTAGCTCAGGGCACACAG
>VWZI01009213.1:920-17571 GCA_013396835.1 Psilopogon haemacephalus
GTTGTGGCTGCTCCCTCCCTGGATGTGTTCAAGGCCAGGCTGGATGAGGTCTTGAGCGACCTGATCTAGTGGGAGGTGTCCCTGCCTATGGCAGGAGATTGGAACTGGATGATCTTTGAGGTCTCCCAACCTAAACCATTCTATGATTCTAAAACAAAACCCCAAAACAAAGCACCAAAACCAAGACAACTTTTCCAACTCTGCCTCTAGCAAATGCAAGCTGTGAAATCTAATATTAATGTATTTTTGCATAGGGACATACAAATTATTAAAAATTAAAAATATCTTTATGCAACATGTATTAAACTGGAACCACAGGAAACACTTTCATAAACTACTTGTAAAGAAAGATGGCATTACATGTTATACTCACACACACGAATGCACTCTCTCACATATGCACACATACACATGCACAATATGCATTTTGTTTCAATAAGGTTAAATTGATTATAGCCCCCGTCCCTTATGCAAGTTAATGAATCAAGAACAAGCATGGAAATAAACATAAATGTAACTGAGAAGTAGAAACTGCACTGGCAATATCAATATGTTCATTGTGTGGAAAAGAGGCTTCTTGTCCCTGTTTTCTGAAACAGTGACAGCCGATTTCATCACTAGCTGGAACCATCAGTAAACAACACACTGCAGCAAGGGTCAGAGCAGACCCTTACAAACAGTAACCATTTGCTGAGGACTCTGGGCATACAAGATTTCTCTACACATTCTTTCTTCTGCTTTTCTAACCAGAAGTGGAATAGTGGTTATCCTTCTTTCCTTCATTTTCTTTTCCACATTCTACTGTCAAATAGACCTCACCTTCATCCAAAGACTCTCCAGAAACCCCAAACGTTTTGAACAGTGTGGTCAACAAAGGGTTAAGCTAAACCACTAGATAGAATATTTGAAGGACTGATAAAAGCTCAGCAATTTCCCCTCTGCTCAAGAGCAGCAGTCATAAATTAATCCTGTGGTCCAGATCAGTGGAGACAGGGACTATGTGCCTGCTAAACCCAAAATAATGTAGCCATGACCTGCCAGGCATTGGTCTTTGAAGTGCTTGAGTACAGGTAGTTTCTTACAGGCTCTCCCAGAAAAAAAAAAAAAAAAGAAAAAGAAAAAAACAAAAAACAAAACAAAACAAAAAAACCCAGACATACAGGTTGAATTTCAGGCCTTATATGCTGCTTCTGTTGTGTAGCCCCACAAATAAAGAGTGGCTAGCATTTGCAGGCAGGGTGGCAACTGCAGTACGCTAGGAGAACAGCAAAATAAAGAAAAAGAAAAGTTGCATGCAGCACATGGTCCCAGTAAGAGAAACGTGGGATAGGTTACAGCAGTCTCTGCCATGTTTTGCCAAACCATTTCTCAAACCAGTACTACTGCTGGGTGTTACACACTGAGACACTTGAGTAGGACTCAAAGCTGCCCACTAGGTCTCTCTGCTGTATGCCATCCTTTTGCTTAGCTATGGTTTCTTCAAAGCTCTCTCTGTAGGGAACAAAGAATCCTTTTGCCCTCCTGTCTAGTAATGAGATGCTGTTGTCCCTCCTGTACAAAAAGTTCTAGTACACTGAGGACTAAATGCCCCTGCTGCTGAACTAGGCATAACTTCTAAGTATTTACAGATTAATTCACCCTTCCTCTCCTTGCTTTTAATATTCTTCACAACTCCTTTAAAGGCAGTTTCAGGATCCCTGCTTTAATAAATATTTGTTAAGTGATTAAGAAATTTATGTAGTTAATTCTTTAGACCTTTTTACTATAGAGATGTCATTCAGTCTGTTCACTTCTTAACCTCTCTATTTCTCATATGTCTGTCTGGCTCCATTATGGTGGTATCTTATATTTAGCAGCAGCCAGAAAAAAATAACATCTCAAAGACAGAAACTTTAACAACTGGAAAAGCATAATTTCTGTCTCTCCATACCATCACTTTCATTTTATTGGATTTTTTTAGTGTCTGTAGCTAGAAATTACAGAAATGAGCTTATCTGCCGGATCTTCTGCCGTCTGTATTGCTTCATGTGTAGAACAAGGACAGAATTTCTTTTTAACTTGGCTACCTTTTTCCTCCCTGAACCCCTTCCCACCCTTATGCACTGCAGCTCCTTCCATTAGAAGCTCTCCACATTATCCCTCTGGGGTTGCTGCTCAGAGGTCCTTCTAGCTCTCTAAGTCAAGGTCTTGTTTCTGTCTTGTTCTGGTTGCCTTTGAAAAGAAAGCAAAAATATATTCCTGCTACTCAGCTACCCATGGATCTATGCCATAGTATTACCCTTTGGAGCTGTAACATGAACTCCTTTAGTTCATGCTCACTGCAGTCTTACAGTTGCGCCCTTCCTTAGAGCTGCCTTTTGAGATTTTTCCTTCCAAGGAACTGGATCTGGCTCTTGGTCCTTTCTCCTCTTAGCAAATAACTCATATATAGAGTCGCTGTTCTCTGAAATTTAGGGAAATTATGTGAATTAATTCAATAAGGCGTGACCTGTCTTTTGACATTGTATACTACCCTTTTTTTAGGGGATTTTTCTGACCTTACAGTAAACCCAATTTCAAGGGTCAACCTCTATTTAAAAAGCCTTCTGCTGTTGCTTATATTTTAACCACTGTGCTAACTAATGTACTCTGACTCTGAAATAAGATCTGATAAACTTCCACCTATGGTAGACCTCACAGTGGTCAAATAAATGAAAACAAACACCACAAGACTAGAACTAGAGAAAGATTTAGACACTGGGTGAATCTATGAGCAAAAAGAGGAAAGGAGAAAAGACAAAAAAGGAGGCAGACGAATTGAAAGTTTTCAAGAGACCCTTTCAAACACAATGCCCTGAGATGCCATATCCTTGTAACAAGACAGCAGAGAAGAATGCCAGTCTGGCAGATGAAAGACACTTCTGTTTTGACATTTTCTTGTGGAAACCTTAGAGAATGAGCATCTTTGCATCACAATGACTTGCTAACAATATCACATAGTCAAATTTTCCAGGATCAGATTCATTCATCAAGAGATTAATAATATTTCTCCAAAACAGCATTGCCATCTTTGAAAGGCATGGCTGTCTAACTTTTCTTTCCTTTTTTCAGACATGAATTAGAAACATCCATGCTGAAGTAGGTGCATTTTAACCATATTCAAGGCAGTGAAACAGACTCAGCTCTAAAAGTGGCAGTTGCTATAGACCTGGAGGAGTCTATGTAGACCTTTAAGATGAGACAGCTTGTAGCTTGTGCTTGCTTACACAATCCATGCAGATATTCCCAAATTAGCCTGGACACACGTTAACACACTTTTGGCTACTACAATTAGCTCCTGATCTGATTAAAATCTCTAAAACATTACTTTCATCAAATAATTTTACTAACTCCTTTAAAACTCAGGGCTTTTCAAACTTCTCCTTTGCAGAAGAAACAGCTGCATTTAACCCACATATGCAGCTTTTGTTCTACAGTGTAACAGCCAGCTATATACCATAACACAGTAACCCACTGAAGACCTGAACGGCAGCTGAGGATAGGGAAGGATGGGGAAGGGTGCTGCAGGTGCTAGGGAGAGCAGAACAATGCAGAAAATGAAATTTACATTAAGTAAGGAAGAAAACATCATCTGGTAATAGCTAATGGGAAGGAGGCAAGAGAATGGATGAGCCATGCTGGCTATGGATGGGGGTAAGACAGCATCAAGGGAGCGTGGAACAGACAAGGGAATCTCAGATCGGGAGTGAGAATTGAAAATGAGGTTGAGATTGTTAAAAACATGTTGTGCTAAACCAAACTTGAGTAGTTCCCAAAAGCCTGCTTGCTAGTGCTCTTTCTGAATGAGCAATTGTTTCTAAAACCCACTAAGCTCAATCCCACATACAATTGCAGTACCCAGCACCTTTCTCCTGTCACTCTTCAAATGTTTCCCGGAACACTTGGTCTCCACTTGAGCCCATCTGCTTTGTTAGTGATTTCCTAAGCCTCTACAGATACCCTGCCCTTTGCTGCAGAGGGCAGATGGAACTATTTGTGGTAGCCAAAGATGTATTAATGCGTCTAGGATAATTTGAAAAAAGCTATGTTCACAATCTGCATTGAAATATTTTCAAGCACAGAAGACCACCAAATAATGTCGTTTTACAACACCCTACAGGAGAAAAATAGCACAAAAATACCAGCAGGATCAGCCCTAGGGTTTTCTTTACATAATCTGTAAAGCAGCAGTTAATCTGCCATGTATTTACTCCCGAAGCCCTAGCTTTATCCCAAGCCCTTGGTACAATCCAATTTCTGCTTAAAATGAGTGGGACAACAAAGAAGTGAGTAGTCTCACTGTTTTTAAAAGAGAACTCATGATTCTATGAACTTTTTGCCTCCAATGGCGGAAGACTGAACTGCATAACACAGCAGTGGCTATTCGAGCCTGTTTTCCTCATCCAGTATTCAGCCTCCTCCTGCCTTCGGTGAGTCACTAGCACATTTGATTCAACAAGCTGTTCTGAAAAAAACACCAGTGACCTAACATTCAAGTGCAACTTTTCCAAGGCAACAGCCTCTTGGGAAATGCAGGGTGAGCTGATGTTGAAATCAGGATAACACATGGATGAGCAAAGTCTGGCACCCTCACTGAGTTTATGCATGCAATATGAGGTTAAGTGTCTGGTAAGGAAGAACACTAGACATCTATCTTTGGGTTTTAAGCCTAAAGTTATGCTATAAAACTCAAATAAACTATGACTATTGCTCAAAATAGAAGAAAACCAGAAAAGGACAAGAAAATATGGGTGAGAATGAATTCTGTAATAAGAAAAAGTAAAATTAAACTACTTTCCAGAGTTAATATTATCTGGCTCTGATAATCATGCTCACCCTGACAATAATTGGTCCTTATAAATCATTGCAGGTGTGCACAGCAGAAATTTCCATTTGGACTCTAATGTCCAATGCAGTTCAAATTCTACCTGGGCAAACGATTTCCAACACTTTCCTGCAACATCATTCCTATACATTCTCTAGTAGAGAAAGACCTAACCATTTGAAAATCAGATATCTCCCACTAAACAGGAGAGTGCCTTCTCATTTCCTAGCATCCAGTACAAGTGACTGAGTCTGATTTGGTAATCCATCCAATTCAAGGTTGTTTGAATGGCCACACCATGGCAAAGAGGGTCACAGCATGGGAGAATGATTAACTTAATCTACCTTTCTTGTTTGTTTGATGCTACCTCACTCCAGTGTAAGTCAATAAAACTCTGTGCACTGACACACACAACTTCCAGCACCCACCAGTTGGGCCAAAATGGGGCCCCGAAAAGCTGCCTTTCTCTTTCTTTTCTTGCTCAGCTCAGGTAAGAGTTCTTTGCCTTTCACTTTCTGAGGTGAGATGGGGGCCAAAGAGTTGCAAACTCTATTAGGTGAAGGGAAGTCTCTGCATTCCTGTGTTACCACTTTGCTGGATGATGGCGGATTTGAGACTTACTGGCCAGCAAGAGTTGCTGTTAAACAAAGTCAGGTTGCTTCAGTGTTGTGTTCATCTGAGACATCAGAAGAGCAGCAGCCCTGATGTCTGAGTGGGCAACTAATGGAAAGTGTCTTATCAAAGGCTTAATACAAGACATGGTTGTCTGTTCTCATCAGCCTTTCAACCTGGGGTTGTAACTTTTCTCTGTTACTACCAAGTACTCTAATTCTTACTTTGACTATTTAAAAATTTGTAAATATGTTGTGTAAAACAAAACTACCAAAGAAAAGAAAACAGTTTCTGCACACTAGAGTTTCGGTCTTCTTCACAGCCACAGTCCTAGGAATAAATTTGTCATTCCATGTGATAGGAAGTTAAAAATCTGGTCAGTTGTACTTTCTGCAGTATTTTTGGTGCTGTAAGACCCTTTCTGTGGAAGATGGTATGAAATAATTTGTAACACACAAGAAGTGGCTAAAGTTCTTTATGTGTATCTTTTTGACAGAAATTTTCAATTTTGCAAAAAATATTGTTCTCTGTGCTAAAAACTTCAAAATTCAATGAACTGTGAGATTCAGATGGTACACCTTTCAGGCCTTCTGTAGAACTACACAGCTTGTTGTGATTGCAGTTAAAAATACAGTTACAAGTACATCAGCCTATATTAAAAGACCTCCATGAAATAAATTGTACATATCTAGTTTTAAAATATGAAAAAGGAATTAGATGTTACGCATTGCTAGATTTTAGCTTGAAATATTAGATACATGCCCCAGCATGCATCTAGATATTATTTAATGTTAAGAATTATCATCGTAATTTAAATTCCAGTTTTTGCAGAAGAAGAGCCTCGCCCAAATCAAATACAATTCTCTAATGAATAGAGAATTTATGTGGGTGAGGAATATATAGAACTTGGGCATTTGTCAGCAATCTTTGCTTTTGTTTGCAAATTCTTTATCAGCAATCTTCGCTTTTGTTTGCAAATTCTTTATCACATGGTGGTAAATATTTGCAGTTCTGAGTATGACAGTAATATGTCTTTCTAACACTGAAAAATTCCATAGAGAGCAAGAAAATTTCCTGTAATTTTGTTAAGCTTGCATTTTTTTTTCTTAAGTATATATATTTTTTTTCTTAAGTATTATGCCCTGCTGTGTGATTATAACAAAAGAAGAGGAAAAACTATTTGTATGACCCAAATAAATGATGGCCCTGCCAATATTTTTAGAATCAAATGTGATAATCATAATGACAGTGTTATTGCAAAGTGTCCAAACACAACAGATTTAATGTTTCATGGCAGCTATATCATAACAGGAATTCTTGTCCTTGTGGAATGCACTGCAGCATACCTATGATATGATTTTAACCTAGTATTATGTTTTCTCTCAAAACAAATTTCTTCTTAGCACTGTTTTTGTTTTGACATAACTAGTGGAATCACTGATTCTTGTGCTTGTCACATGAAATTTTATTTTATCCTTTAACTTTTTTTTTTTCTTTAGCAACTATATTTTTTACTTGAGGCACACTGTTTAATCGACAACTTTTAAGGCTAAAGTCATCCCTAGTCTACATGTAGTAACTCAGTGGCTATACTGCCGGCATTGGGCTAGGTAGAACTGAGAAAGAGAAGGGTGAGGAAAAGCTGAAGAAAGAAATCCCTTTCTCCAGGCATGAAGGAGAACTCAGGGTCTGGATCATACCCTATATGCCTTTTATTCAGCAGCTGTATAAAGCCAGACACAAAAATAGGGCACAGAGCAGGACTGACCTGGGGGCCAGCTGTGTGTCTGGGGTTGAAACCAGGCAGAACAGGTAATCTTGTCAGCAGAGTCATATGCTCATCTGATAAAGAAACTAAAAATCACAGTACTCATGCAACTGCATGACACTGCAGCTGAAAGTCATAAAAGTCACAGTGCTGCAGACTATAGCTAAGTATTCAGATATTGCATGATTGTAACAGGAGAAGAAAATATAAAATTGCATAGCTCTTTATAAGAAGGACTGTATGGTTTTGGAGTTTACTGCTAAAAATGGCTATACTTTTTAGCATCCTATATCTTTCACTTGCAAATGGAGCCTGGAGCTGTTAGATGAGTTTATTTACTAGTTTAATGACAGAAGGGAACATCTACTGTCTTGATTTTTAAGTAACTTCAGTACAGAGTTATTACAAAAATGACAAGTTGAACATGAGCATAGTGATAACCACAGAGACTGAGGATGGCTTGTTTCTTGCAAGAGCATTTGCAAAGGAACAGCTGTGGAGTGGTTAAAAAAAAAAGTGATTTTACAGGATAGATATCAGCAATGAACGATCTTTGTTTCATGTCCCTCTCGACTACCATTTCATCATTTTCTTCAAAGGATGCATCACCAATACTTTCATTATGCTTTCTGAAGCACCTTACTTTTTTTCTCTTCGGGTCACCTTCTTTGTTCTGATCACTTTAGGTTTGTGTCACTTGTTAAGACTTTCAGAATTATTTAAAATATGGTTCAAGCCACTTCTCTGCCTTATGTTTTCAGTGGTGCTATGCTCTACTGTACTAGAAAGGCAAGACTTATTCATCATCTGTTACCACTAAACCAATTATTCCAGCAGTTAAATGATAATATTTATCAACGAGATGATATAGAATTTAACATGAAAGTTTGAAATAAACCCTCATGTCAGCATTCCCATTTTTAACTCATTCTCTCTTTTGCCTTTTAGTGCAAGGAAACATACTAGACAGCTATGTGAAAACAGAAGGAGCTTGGCTGCTGAACCCAAAAAAGCAAATTTATAAGACAAACAGTAAAGAGGAATGTGCAGAGCGATGCGAAAATGAGAATAATTTTATTTGCAGGTAATTTCCAGTGGTTTTCATATATATTTTTCATTGCAGATGATGGAAAAGTTTTCCATTACTTATCAGTAGTCTGAACTTTTGAGAGATTTCTTAGAAGTATTTCTGTCTGAGGATTTCTGGAAAAACAAAATGTATGCAGAAGCAGAATACTCAAGACATATGGATGAAGATGGTGAAACCAAAGAAAACTATGTTGAACTGTTACTGGAAAATATTATATCTTGATGCACAGTTCGGCACACTGAAAACCAGTCTGACATGGCAAAACTCTTGCACTACTCTTGCAATCAAGAATAATAATTAATTGCTTGGAAATTTAGGACAGCAATCATGGCATTGCTTATTTCCACTGCATTACCTACTATCTTGTAAATACACCCTTTTTATTTTTTCTGAATGTTACTATAATTTGGACTTATGCAACTTCTTTGAAATAAAGATGGCCATCTAAACTTTAATGATCCTAAACTAGCAGTCAACATGGTTTTACCAAGGGGAAGTCATGTTTGACCAACCTGATAGCCTTTGATGAGGACATAACCACGTGGATTGAGGATGGTAGAACAGGGGATGTGGTTCATCTTGATTTCAGTAAAACATTTGACACTGTCTCCCACAGCACCCTCCTGGGTGAACTGAGGAAGTGTCTGGATGATAATGTAGTGATGTGGATGTGAACTGGCTGAAGGAAAGAAGTCAGAGAGTTGTGATCAGTGGGATGGAGTCTATTTGGAGTCTTGCAACTAGTGGGGTCCCTCAGGACTCAGTACTGGGACCAGTTCTGTTCAATATATTCTTCAATGACCTAGATGAGGGCACAGAGTGCACTGTCAGCAAGTTTGCTAATGACACCAAACTGGATGGAGTGGCTGCCATACCAGAAGGCTGTGCTGCCATTCAGTGAGGCTTGGATGGGCTGGAGGGTTGGGCAGAGAGACACTGAATGAAACTCAAGAAGGACAAGTGTAGAGCCTTGCACTTGGGAAAGAACAACCCCAGGGATCAGTATAGGTTGCGGACGGATCTGTTGGAAGGCAGTGAAGGGGAAAAAGACCTGGGGGTCCTAGTTGATGGGAGGTTGACCAGCAGTGTGCTCTTGTGGCAACGAGGGGCAATGCCATTCTGAGATGTATTAGAAGGGCTATAGCTAGTAGGTCGAGAGCAGTTCTCTTCCTCTGCTCTGCCCTGATGAGACCACATCTGGAATATTGCATCCAGTTCTGGGGCTCCCACTTCAAGAGGGCCATAGAACTGCTTGAGACAGTCCAGTGCAGAGCCACGAAAATGATTATGGGAATGGAACATCTCTCTTACGAGAAAAGACTGAGGGAGCTGCGGCTCTTTAGCTTGGAGAAGAGGAGACTGAAAAGTGACCTCATGTTTATAAATTAGTAAAGGGTGAGTGCCAGGAGGATGGAGCCAGGCTTTTCTTGGTGATGCCTGATGACAGGACAAGGGGCAATCGGTAGAACCTGAGGCACAGGAAGTTTCAAGTAAACCTGAGGAGGAATTTTTTCACTGTGAGGGTGACAGGACACTAGAACAGGCTTCCCAGGGTGGGTTGTGGAGTCTCCCTCTCTGGAGATATTCAAAACCCACCTGGATGCATTGCTGTGTGATCTGGTATAGGTGGCCCTGCTCTGGCAGAGGGGTTGGACTGGATGATCTTTTGAGCCCTTGACATTCTGTGATTTTGTGAAACCCTACTTCCAGCCAAGTCCTTACTCTAAACTTACATTTAACAAGGCCCGAGGGACTCAAAAGCACAAAAGACATTGACCAGCGTGTACCACAGGTTTTTGCTCAGGCTCCTGCCTCAGAGGACCTTCAATGGTACAGCAAGCAACTGGAGAACTTGGGAAAGATGCCTGTTACTGTGGTGGGAGGCAGTCCTCACAGATGCTAAGATGTTTTCTCTTCTAATCTTCATAACTTTGTGTTCTGCCACTTCTATAGCATGCCTGTTTGAACTGACAACTGACTAGACTATGCAGGACTGTTATCATTACTTTGTTCTCCATCAGGCTTTTATTGCAGGCAGGGATGTCCCAGTGCTGCCTTTTAAGATGTATTTTATAATTTTGTGGTGTAGCTCAAAATGGAAAATGAGACTTATTTCGACAAGGTGCAACTCTGAAGGATGACAGAGGCTTGCTGACTGATTGTGTGTAGTACCATCCATTCCCTTTGATCCAACTCCTCTCCAGAAATCACAGAGAGGACAGAGTTTTAGCAGTACTTGGCTCAGGAGGGTAGGAAGAAAGGCAGGGAGGGCAAATCTGCATATTCATATCATATATTTACAGTTTGCAAGGGATTATTATTCCTTCTTGAGGCATGCTCAGACACAGTATCGTTCCTTAGCCTCTGCCTTGGATCTGGGGCTACCATCACTTGACACTGGTGTAACATCAGGATGTTTTGTCTTCACCTCCATGATTAATCATGTGAACACTCTTACAATCCATAAAGAACAGACACTATCTGGCAAGGAAGGATCTGGAGGAAGAAAGGTAAATATTAGGCAAACCTTTTAAGACCAAGTCAGCACTGTTGGTGCCTCAGACCGACGAGTCAGGTCAACACTTCAGTACTTTAGACTTGTCCTCTTGGCAGTGGGTTGGACCATGCTCATTAGCTACAGTCCTACTTCAAAAATTGACATTATGGAGAGTTGGCCTTGAATTTGAGGAGAGTCCCTAGTGTAGTTTTGATCCAGGACAATCAGCACTCCCCAGACAACTTCTGGATGTGATTATCTGTAGTGAGTCTGGGTGTGATCCCTCTCCTTTGGGCAGAAGCCTTGCAAATTTAACAAGTGCAGGCACTCTGAGACCATACCAGTTGGCCAGAATGAACTTTGTCATTATTTGCTTTCCTGATATGCAAGTGCCCACTGAATGTCATGTTGCTATTGCTGGTTTTGCCCCCTCTTTGTTCAGAAAAGTGCAGCTTTAGAAATTACTTAGTCATTTCAAGAGTTTTCCTTAGATGCTGACACCATCTGCTCCAGTTTTGTAGACTTACACCCTTCACTTCATTCACTGAGAATAAACATGGCAGTGTTTTCCAAAGTGCTTATGTTGTTTCACACATGACAACTCAGACCAGTTATCAAAGGGTAGTTCAAGGTCCTGACTTGTTGTGTTTTACATGTTCCTTGGTAGCTGCTGAGTACAGTAGAATATCTCACTTCTTGAACGACCACACTATTTTTTTAAAGATCAAGTTCTCTCATGCATGTATACTCTTTAGTATGTTCTCTGGAGTCTCTGGCACATTACACACCTTGTTTTTTATGCCTCGTCATAGTTTGTTCGTGTAGCTCACTTTTAACATAAATTAGATATGAAGACTTCATGAGTCTAGGTCACATTGGAAAATGGGAGCTGCATGATTCGTGAAACATCACCCAGCCTTATACACCACTGAAGTGCAGTGCTTGCTAAAACTATAATGGAATACTAGAGAAGTTGTTCTGGAAACTAATGCACACATTCAACTATTGTTCCTTACATTGCTCTCTTCTTTTCATTTCAACAGGGCCTTCTTATTCACCAGTAAAGACCAACAGTGTTTGACATTGTCTGAGAACAGCAAAACAGCAATGCTATTCAGAAGAACAAATGCAGTTCTTTATGAAAAAAAAAGTATGTCTTTTTAATACTACTTTGTTGGGATATCCTTTTCAGTGAGACTTACATAACCCTATTGCAAATGGGGGCTAAGCCTTCACAGGGTCAGATGAAGTGGGTAGGCCAGACTTTAACTAACACTTGCTTTTGCCAGATGGCAGTGGTTCATTTCTGGGCTTTTTCTTTGTTTGTTCCAATCCCCCACCACAGGCAGGGACACCTCCCACTAGATCAGGTCGCTCAAGACCTCATCCAACCTGGCCTTGAACACATCCAGGGAGGGAACAGCCACAACCTCCCTGGGCAACCTGTTCCAGTGTCTCACCACTCTCACTGTAAAGAGCTTATTCATAACATCCGCTTTAAATCTCCCCTCTTTCAATTTAAACATATTACTCCTTATTCTGTCATTAGAAGACCTTGTGAATAGTCCCTCCCCAGCCCTTCTGTAGGCCTCTTTCAGATACTGGAAGGTTACTAGAAAGTCTCCTCGAAGCCTTCTCTTCTCCAGGCTGAAAAGCCCCAACTCTCTCAGCCTGTCCTCATAGCAGAGGTTCTCCAGCCCTCTGAGCATCTTTGTGGCCCTCCTCTGGACTCTCTCCAGCAGTTCCATGTCCTTCCTGTGCTGGGGGCTCCAGAACTGCACACAGTACTCCAGGTGGGGTCTCAGGAGAGCAGAGTAAAGGGGGAGAATCCCCTCCCTTGCCCTGCTGGTAATGCTTCTCTTAATGCAGCCCAGCACACAGTTGCTGTCTGAGCCGCGTGTGCACACTGTTGGCTCATGTTGAGCTTTTCATCAACCCAGACCCCCAGGTCCTTTCCCTCAGGGCTGCTCTCCAGCCATTTGCCACTCAGTCTGGAGTTGTGCTTGGGACGGTGCCAACCCAGGTGCAGGACTTTGGACCTTACACTTGGCCTTGCTGAATTTCATGAGGTTGGCCTGGACCCACCTCTCCTGCCTGTCCAGGTCCTTCTGGATAGATCCCTGCCCTCTAGCAAGTCAACTGTGCCACACAGCTTGGTGGCATCTGCAAACTTGCTGAGGGTGCACTCAATTGCTCTGTCCATGTCACTGACAAAGATGTTCAACAGCACTGGTAAGGATATCAAAATGGACAATGGTTTCTGAGATAGATCTTTGCCCACAGGAAAATTGATGGAAATTATGAAATAATTTCAGTTGTATCACCAAAGAAAATTCAGAGTTTACTTAAGTGGGACTCAAGTCAACTTTCTTTTAGTTGCACATGTCGTCAAAAGTATGAGTGTGTTAACTATGCTTCAGAACAAAAATATCTGTTTTTACAGTATTTGTATATAATTATATAATATTTGCATTTATTGGTTAATTAATTTAGTGAAACTTTTATTCTAGTCCTTGTTTTTCTGGTGTAATTAATTGATATGGTGAACTTTTGTATTCTCTCTTTTTTTTTTTTTTTTCCTGATCACTGTGGTACTTTGGGAGTTTCCTGTCTCCCCATGAATTCATCAGACTAACTCAGCTGACTGGAAGTTAAGGAATGAAGATATATATTTACAGCATGGCACCTCAATACAAGGGGGAACTTCTTTACTGTAAGGGTCACAGAGCACTGGAACAGGCTCCACCGAGGGGTTGTGGAGTCTCCTTCTCGGGAAACTTTCAAGGCCTGTCTGGATGTGTTCTTCTGTGATCTGTGCTAGATTGTATGGTCCTGCTCTGACAAGGGGGTTGGACTTGATGATTTCCTTGGGTCCCTTCCAACCCCTATCATCGTGTGATCCTGTGAATTTACAAGCATATATACACAATATATAAAGACAGTTTTAACTACATAAAATTATGTACAAGTTAAAAGTAATACAGAAATACAAAACTCTTCCCCAAACAGCAGAACCACCCAGGAGGGCTCCCGAACCAACTCTCATTAAAGTATTCCAATTAGCCTCAAACCAGCACAGTCATTTTTTATCACAGATGAGGATTATTTGACTGAAGTGTATTTCACCTATTCTTTCTGAAAATAGGAAGACTCTCATTAAGAAATGTCAATTATCCATTTTTTTCATAATCTCTTTTAAAAAATCTATCTCCTTATGCCAGATGCAGACAAACTGTTGGGGTTTAAGACTACTTTTTCATTACATAATCAAGCAAAGCAGTCTTGCTATATACAGGCAATCATAGAAAGCTTGGGTTGGAAGTGACGTCTAATGGATGCCTAGTCCAACCCCCACTGCGGTAAGCAAAGACATCCTCAGATAGATCAGGCTGTTCAGAGCCCTGTTGAGTCTCACATTGAATAAGAAGGAAGAAGAAATGTGGTTTATTTTTAATGTGGCCTAAGTTTCATTGTGGTGTTCTCAACTTCAGTAATACATAAGAGAGAAAAGAGCTCCTTGCTGATCATTCTTATGTAAGCTACTGTGGTAAACTTTGGTTATAACTACTGCTGTGTTAAATTACTTCATGTATGCTGTCTTCTAACTTCTTAAAGAATATTAACGCATTTGAGAATATTTAGAAATTTTAAACTCCAGCATCTACCAAAAGTTGGTCTCCTTGAACAAAGAAAGGTGCATAACAAGGGAAAATGAACCAATTTCTCAGCTGCTGCAAATCACACAGTGGTTTCAACAGGCCAGTTTCCAACCTAAAATCAAGAATCACAGTAATTAGACTGTAAATACCTGAGTTCCAGAAATACAAAGAGCTCCAGAAAAACTAACTTTGTTTTTCTTTTGACCTAAAAAGGTTTGTAGGATAGGAAGATGATACGCAAGAATTTCCCTGACCCTTGATTAAGTAATATTCTGCAGTTCCTGTTGTAGAAAAAAACCCAAAAACTGAATGGATCAGTTGGCAAGCAATAAAATTTGAGGACTTTTCAGATCATTTGAATGTAAATAATCCTTACTGATTTTATTCCAGTAATGTGATCAGGAGCTAGATTGATTCTGGTTTATTTTTGAGACAACCATTGTATGTGTTGAGGCTAGAACCTGGATAAGAGTCTTGCAATATCCAGAGAGGATTTGTTGCTGCATCCTTTTAAGCCCTTGGAGGCCACAAACATGGATTTTAGTTTCCTGAAAAACAGAACCCCATCAGTAAAGGTTTTTAAAAATTAGTTTTACATAACCAAAATGTCTAAAACTTGCACAAGCACTTACAGAAAACAAAAGATGAACCTAGGTATCACAAACATCTAACCCACAGCCTACTGTATATGTGTCAGATGGTTTCTCTGTGACTCTTATCTCCATTTGCAGAGTCTCAAATAATGATATGCCCATCTTAGTGATAGCATCTATTGTTACAGAGATGTGAAAATGTAGCTCTTACCTAGACAGATTACATCACAGCCTCTAGCAGCTGCTGCATCCTGATACTTAAAGGAAATTCCTTTCACCTGCCCAGGTGCTTTTTGAATACTATTGTTAAAACAAATATTTGTTTATTTATTTGGGTTTTTGGTTGAAGCAATAACTTCCCTTTCATTGCATTCAAAGGAAAAGATGACAATTAGCATAAACCACATTTTTAATTTTTTTTTTTTCTGTGATATGTATTGTAAAACAGAAAGTTAACCTTCTCTGACATATAGTAAAAGTAATAGGAATCAAACCTAAATTTTGGGAACTGTTAATCACATATCTGTTTGTAAATAGTTAACCCAAGGGATATGGGTAGAGTTTGAGGATCAAAGACAGTTATTTGTTGTTAGGCAGGAAAAAAAAAAAAAAAAAAAAAAAAANTTTTTTTTTTAGGCAGGAAAAAAAAAAAAAAAAAAAAAAGCTCTAAAGGTTATATAAATGGTCAAAAGTTTACGCAAACACAATGAGTCAGCATTTGACTGATTTAATGTTCAGTTATTGAGGCTTTCAATGTTAATTTTTTGCAAAATTGTTTGAGGAATAAATGCCTTCCAGCTAAGTTTTTTAGAGTAAACTCGCCCATACATATGTATTGTAATTGAGATGTGCCTAAAGGTACATCTATAAATCCAGATTTATAAACTACCTATTGGGGCACAGAAGAGCTGGGCTTCATTTCAGATTTAAATATTAGTTCTTTTCACCTTTCACAAGAAAAGTCTGTAAATTTACATTATTTATTCAGGTCTCTGTTAATCTTCTGCTTGTATGTCAGTTTTGGCATAATTTTAATGCTGAGAAAAGCTTATGCAAAACTGTGTCTCTACAGTATCTGATGGGGAAATTAAAGACCTTGAGAGAAACCAGGCCAGAATCTAAAGGATGTGTTGCTTTATTACCACGAGAAAGGTGGGAATGGCTGGTGAAATATACCCTGTGTATAGAGAGATGTTAAATGAGTTTCCTGCTTAGTTTTCCAAACCAGAAGACCTGTTGCTAAAAATGACTGTCCCTCAAGATGCAGATACAGCAGCTCTGAGGGAATGTGCAAAGATCCAAGTTCCTTCAGCCATGCCTTGGCAGAGCCACACCTTATAAGCCTCCTCTCCCCAGCTTTTTTCTGGGAAAAGGTGGTTGTTTAGTCCTCCTAAGAATATCTTAAATCATGTAATGGGGTTCTGATTGCTCCCTTCTGTGAAAAAAGATGACAACGTTGATCTTTGAGGTTTTTAAAAACTTTTTAATGGTACTAGTAAAGCCCTCAGCATTGAAATTCCCCTTGACTTTCTATAGACAGGATTTTGTTGCTAACTCTTTCAGTCCTTTTACTTCTTCTTTTTTTTTTT